>CAUJNA010002079.1:577500-840000 GCA_963377175.1 Effrenium voratum | reverse complement strand
TTCCTGCCCCGCGGATCCCGGGCAAAGAGTTCCGCGATTCTCGTGCTTGTGTGTTTAATGAACTTCACAATCACAACTTGTTGCACTTGAAAGTCCGATAATCTGACACCCGCGCACGTCCCTCTCAAGATGGGCTAGGGCGCGGAGGGTGCCTTAGTCGCGACAGTTTTTTCTTTCCCGCCCCTCCCTCCCCACATGCTGGGGTGTTTATCCCTGGCTCTTGGAAGCGCATCTTGGGTCGCCCCATACTGATGCACCCACGGGTGTCTTGAAAAAGAGATGCCAGTAAGCGGATGGGGGGTTTTGGGGTGTGATCCGGACATTGCCCCCGATTGCGGTAAAAGAGCCTCGCTTCCATTGTCCATTGTGTGTGTGCCTTCCGCTGACCCCTTTTTTGAAGCCCCCCCTTGGGCAAGGGCGCAAGTTTGTGAACTTGACCCAAACGTAGTTCCAACCGTAAGTTTATGGCGCGCGCGCCCCCTTTTTCCTTCTCGATATTCGGGAGGTGTTTCCCGAATCTGTGTTTTAGGTTCGCCGCTGGATATTGGGATTCCACGCAGTTGTGGGGGGCGGGTGGTGTTTGGGAGCCCGCGCCTCCGGGTTTTAAAGGGGCCTCTTGAAGAGACTCCCTGGTTCTAAGATGTATGCGTTCTCCTCTGCAACGCGGCGCAATATGGCGTTGACCGGCCCGAGCGAGCTTGGACATCGACAACTTGGAGGAGCGGGTCTGGCCTCACCACCCAGGCAACAGCTCCTCCAAGCTGTCGACCACAGCCTCTCCACCAGCGTCCAGCACCAGCCGCCTCCTCCTCTGTCATGCGTCTTCGTCATCTCCACCAGCGCAGACCTATGCGCTGTACTATACTGTCCTGCAAGGAATGTGTTCAATTTTGATGCGACTTCACACGTGGTGTGACTGTGCAGCTGGAACACGCGTGCAACAACATGAGCGACAAACTTAGCCAACAACTCAGGGGCTTGTTGGTGTGGGGTGAAAGTGATAAGGCCCTAGCGACTGACCTGCCGGCTACCAGCTTTCCATGCCTTTGACAAAGCACAGACACACGGTCGCGCACATGCCTGTCCATGACATGCGCAATTGTGGTTGTCTGCGTGTGACCCCTTATGCCCCTGTGTGTATCTATCTCTTTACCCACTATCTGTTTATCTATCTATCTATCTATCTATCTATCTATCTATCTACCTGTCTGTGTGTCTGTCTGTTTGTCTGTCTATCTATCTATCTACCTGTTTACGCGTGTGATCTATCTACCTATCTGGCTTTCCACCCAACTGTTCAATCTCTCATTCTATTCCGTCTACCAAGCTACCTACTTAGCACTTATTTGTTCCACTGTCTACCCATCCATGTATCCATCTACAAACCTATCAATCTAACAAACCTCTCACCCCCCTCAGAACCCGAACCCTGGACCCCCAACACTCCTTTCACAGAGTTCTAAGCCAATACTAAACCTGCAGATTTCGCGCCAACCGGCATTTTTTTATTATCTTTAAATTCAGGTTTCCCGCCTTCCAGATTTAGATTGCGCCTTTCGCTTTGGAACCGCAAAAGTGAAGAACAGCCTTGAACGCTTCTTGCTGTTTTCACAACATGTCGGCCGTGCATGTTTGGGTTTTGGGAAGCCCGCGGACCACGACTTCCGAGGCGGTCCAACCTTTCCTCAGTCCTTGACTTCTTTTTGTGGAAACCAAAAGCTTCATCCATGGAAGTGAGACTCTGCGGGGGGCACGTCTTCAAAAGGGGTCCAACCAGTTGAACGCCGATCTCTCCTGAAAAAGTGGGTCCAGGTGTCTCCCAGAACCATCAAACTCCTGGCTTCCTTGGGCGGCGAAAAAGTGTCAACCAAATGGGGGTCATAAGAACCATTGAGTGAAGGTACCTTTTTCAGGTTGGTTCAAAGGGACACCAAAAGGAACAACACAATTTTGTCCGTGGAAATTGGGTTGTGTTACCCAAGCAACTGCTTCAAACACTTAGCGGCCCAATTTTAGCTTCCCTGAACCAATTGACCTTAGCGGTGTCCAACCGTTTTGTGACGGAGGCCCTGGCCACTGGGCGTGCTTCCTGGCGACCTTTGCATGGTGCGGGCCCTGAGGCCTTGGGGCTTCAAACGGCGGGCGGGGGGTTTGACGCTGGAAATGCCCTGGGCTCACTGGGCTCGAGGTCTGCGCTTCGTTGAGGCACCTGCGCCCCGAACAGTTTCAAGTTGGCAGGCGTGGGGCAGTAGGCTCGGCTTTTGTGAGATGATTAGCATCGGCACGGCCTTTGCCTGCATATTTTGATTCTATGCTGCCATTTGACAACCTTTGAAGACCATCCAAAGCAGGCTCCTTTTCCAACTTTGGTTGACACATCCATTTGCTCGCTTGTCAAACATAATTTTCGGCCAATGCTACTTGGGTGGCTGTCATTTGGGAGCGATTAGGTTTAGCATTAATTTGGGCTGGTGTATATGGGTGGGTTTGGGCAGGGTTTAGTGCTGGTGCAGGGTGGGTGTAAAAGGTCGATTTAGGGTAGGTTTGGCTAGATCTTGGGTTTGTCGGGACTGGTTTGGGCCGGTTTCGGGCCGGTTTAGGGCGAACTGCTTGAGTTTAGGGTTGGTTTCAGGAGGGTTGGTTTGGGTTGGATTGTTTACCGTGGGTTTTGGTTGTGCAAGGCTGGGCTTTGGGTGAGCGTAAGGCAGCCCAACGCAAGGATCCCTCCATGAGCTTGTGACGCGGGTCCGAGATCGCTGTACCTCGACAAATTCCAAACATAAAGTCTAGGTCCCCCAGTAGTGCCCTTTTACCCTTCTTTGGGAGGGTTCCCCTACTAAAATAGTCTACAGAAAAAAGTTGGTACCCTTATTCTAACCACTCTACTGGAGGACCTAGAAGTGCTGAAGGGAGGCAATGGGAAAGATCGAGCGCTCGCTTGGTGCCATGGTTTACCCTGTCGCAAATTTTAGGGAAGCCATCATGGCGGCAAAAGTCTTTGTCTGACACCTAAAAAACAGTTGGAAAGAGCATGTGCAGCGTTTGGATGTGGGTTGGTCTCAGAAATGGGGCAGCGCCAAAACGAGTAATTTCCTTTTGGTTTTTTGTCCTAACGCCCCGAAAAAGGCTAGGTCCCCCAGTAGTGCCCCTTCTCACCCCTTTTTTGGTTGGGAGGGTTCCCCTAATAAAATAGACTACATAAAAAAGGGCACCCTTATTCTAACCTCTCTACTGGACGACCTAGAAGGGTATCCTCACAGAATGCGTCCGAACCTTTGCGAGCCTGAGGTTGCAGAAGTGCCTGGTATGTTTGCGGAACGAACCCGTCATCACATTCAGCGAGGCCTGACACAGGGCGCAACCCGAACCAGGGAGATTGAGCAGTCCGAAAGGTTGATAGTGGGCAACCTTTTTAATTACACCAATGCGACAATCAAGAGTCCAAAGGACCCAGCCGCTCTCGCACTTGTGGTGTTTCTGCGAAACTCGCAGGGTTAGGTGTAGTCGATGGTGAATGCTTCAGGGACGTGGAGGACTCCACTTTTGAATGTCCCGCAAAGCCGGGGGGACCCTCCAAGTTTCCCATCCGAGCCACAAGCAAAACCCGGGTAAGTGAAGGGTAGTAAGGGACGATCCCAGCCATAAATAGCTGCGGAATTCCGCCTTCTTAGTTCTTGAAGCACGGTTCTGGGTCGGCCATTTTTGCACCATGTTTTGATTGTGACTCATGTCCATTTGGGGCACAGATTTGGTCCATGGCGCGGGGCCAACATCGGATGCCACGGCTCGAAATTGGAGGGTTTGTTACCAGCTCCGAGAGCCTTGGAAGAAAGTCCCGACCTGCGGCCTGCACCAATTTTGACCCATCTTTTTTTGTTTACGAAACAATCTTTTGGGGGGGTGCCCCCTTTAGAGGGTGATCCTTCAATTTGTGGGAAACGCCCCGCTTACTACCATGAGTCCAGCGTCACAGCACCTTTGGGGGGTGACTAGTAGGCTGGAAAATCTAAAATCATGAGAGTTTCTGTCCCATTTGCTCCGTGTGTTTGAAAAAAAAAAAGCTGCCAAAAGAGCCCAGGTCCTGTTTCCATGAGATACCACTACTCTTGACCAGCGGTTCTGAGATTTCCCTCCTTTGGTTCCACCATCGCATGTTTTCACCCAAGCCAAATAAGGACCGACAAGGAACATACAAGGACTTATTTACAGAGCCACAATGTCAACTTTGGATTAATCCGGAGAACCAAAGCGGAACAATCCCACAATGAACTGTGTAAGTTAAAGCAAACCCAGTCACTTTTAGGAACAGAATCTCCTCAGGGCGGCCTTATTAAGAACTCCATGTCAATTTACAGCATGGATTTCCCAGAAGCGGAGATCAGCAGGACCACCCCGCTTGGCAATTTCCCAACCTCAAGAGAAAACTCACAGCGCCCCAAACTCCCCCATGGTTTTCTTTGGTGAGTTCCACCTGGCTTGAGTAACGCGATTACAACAAAGCCTGTAAAAACCTTTAGCAGAATTCAGAACTGGGGCCATTCTGTTGCTGTGGGTCAAAACCAATGGGATCCCCTTTTGGGGTAGGTGAATTCACCACCCATTTTAGGCTTTATTTTAGTGGTTGGATTGAATCGGATGTTCACTGGGGGCCAACCGATTCGGATTTTGACCACCATCGCCATGTTGCTGGGGATTTTCTCATTCTCCGAATTTGGGGGTCCCGGGGTCCCTCGAACCGTGGTCACGAAGAGAACTCTGCCTCTTGAGGGAGCTCACCGGAAAGGAGCGAGCGAAAGCCGCGAGATAAAAGGCTCTTTTACGTGGGGATCCCGTAAATTCTTCTAGGTCCCCCAGTAGTGCTTTTTGTAACCCGTTTCTGTTTTGGTTGGGAGGGTTCCCCTACTTAGAATAGACTACAGAAATCAAGTTGGTACCCTCATTCAAACCTCTCTACTGGAAGACCTAGTCTAAGTTCTGAATTCAGCCTTTGGAATGATGGTAAGATTTGCCAGCAAAAATGTTAGACTGAGCGGATGTTGGGAGCCGGTTTTTGTCAAACACGACCCCATGAGAGCTGCCGGATGGGAGCTGAGCCAGGCTGAGCTCCATGCGGCGAGCGTGGAAGTGGCGCGGTGGTTGGAGGCCATCGGATTTGAAGGACAGGATTCGGGGCCCCCAGAAGGCCATGGGTCAAAAGCAAAAGCCGAATCGTGCCCCCAGTGAACATCCGATTCAATCCAACCACTAAAATAAAGCCTAAAATGGGTGGTGAATTCACCGAAACCCCCAAAATGGGATCCACTTGGTGACCCACAGCCAAAAGGGTTTCGGCTTCCTGGTGCTTTTTTTGCTCTTCAACCGATCCCCCCAAAAATGAAGGGCACCCTTGACAAATGAGACACCTAGGGTTTGAATTTTCAACCGGAAACCAGGAGGTTGGTTCAAAAGGAGACCAAAAAGACAGCTGAAGCCAATTTGGGGTTTTCCCTATTTGCATATCCATATAGGCGTTCAGGTTTGAATGTCTTTCTATGAGGGTCCCCTTTTTGGATGATGTCAGCGGGAAGCCCAAAGGAAACCTTACAGCCCATTTTAGTGGTTCCCCAATTGTATGAGTTTGAACTGGTACCCTGCGGACACTTTTTGGTTAAGGACGGTCCGGTCCACAATTTAAAATTATTCATTGCCACTTTGGCCATTTGGTTGAAGGCCACGTCAAGTTCGGATTTGCCCACAACGCGTAGGCCCTCAAATAGATCACAATCCTGCTCAGAGAGGAGCCAACGCTGATGAATACAGTCGACCAGATGAATCTGAAGCTAGCATTGTAAGCCTTCAGAAGCCCAAAGTCAATCAGGGCTCCAACTAGTTTTTTTTTTTTTCTCTTTTTTTTCGGCAACGTTGTGCTTCCCTTTGGTCGCAGGGCAACTTTGAAGGGGGAAAATCAATTTGGGTACGTTGGCCATTTTAGGAAGCGGCTGGCGAAGCTGAAAGCAACGACCAACAACAGGGGTACTTTTGTTTTGGTACTTTTTCTTCTTCTTTCTTTTTTTTTTGGGGTGGGGTGGGTGGGTTGTTTTAGCCCGTCTTTCTACCCTTGTAACACAGGGATCGACGGGGAGCACAGGCGGTTGGTAATTCGCCACGGCCCCAGGGCAACATGTATCTGCCGGAACAACCCATGATCTCACGAGGGGATGGTCGGGAAGCTGGCTGGTTTTGTGTAAGGTGCAAGGTAAAAGCAAAAACTGTATGTCCAGCATGTTTGGTTGACCGCCTGATGTGCAAGCAGCTTTGACCCTAAACCAAGGCACCATTGGTGTATGGGACCAGAACAGGGTCTGGGATCAGACACAAAGGGGTGCCCTCCCTCCACCACGCCTAGCAGTGGGTTGCTCGACAACTGGGAATTCCAGGTGCCTTCCCACAGATGCTATGTTGCCTCAATCGGGAATTCAGATTGGCGGTCTGGGCATTGAACCCCTTCTAGCTGCCAAAACACCGGGCTCCAAGAACCTGTTGAGGGAGACTGAGAAGCTCCCCCCGCAAGCTGCCAAAACGCCAAGCTCCGAACCACTTACTTTGGAGGGAAGACGGGGAAGGTTGAGCGGGCAGCTACTTCCTAACTACCGAACCCCCAGAACGCCGGGCTCCCAACCACTTATTTAAGGGATGATGCGCGTAGGAAGGGCATTCTCTTCTGGCGAGCTGGCCACGGCTCCGTGGCTGGCCAGGTGGTCACCCCCAAGAACGTGGAGCAGCGGCTCTGCGCCCTCTTCATGGCCACGGCCCCAGCGGATGGCACGGCTTCTGCCAATTTTAGGGTTGGGGGGGAGGGTTTTGGGGGGAGGGTTGGGGGGGGGGGAGATTGGGGGGGGTGGTGGGGGGGGGGTTCGCGCTCACAGATTTTCCGGGGGCACGAGCGAAAGCCATGAGAGGCTCCTGAACTTTGGATTCGGATCCGATTCTCCACTCAGCCTTTGGAACCATGCCAAAACCAATTCCAGCGATGGCTTGGGGAAATCTGCTTTTCTTTCTTTTTAGCCCAACACCGCACTCCCTGAGGTTTCTGTTTGGGCTGTGTACGGTCTTTGGGACCGAATTTGAGCCGTAAAGAAGTTCAGACTTGGCCAATTCGCTCGGAGAGCTTGAGAGCCAAACCTTGAGGCTCCTGCCCCTTTCCTTTGGATCCAAGGGAGATCTCTGTTGCGGTTTCCCTCCCCCTTTTGTGGGTTTGTTTTCAAGGAAGGAATTCGTGGGGTGGTTTTCAAGGTTTGGATGGGGTTGGGACCAAAAAAGAGGACGCCATGCCCAGCTTCTGGGTGTGTTAAATCGAGGTGAGCACATATGATTGCTGTTATGTACCCCTTTTGGCAAGTTGCGGGCTGGTTACTGGGATAGGTTGCTAGCACTTACAAGCGGGGAAGGGCAGGGGGGAAATTTTTCGGGGGGGGGGGGGGGGAGGAGGGTTCTTGTTTTGAAGAGCAACATGGTTCAAACAAAAGAGACGGCTACATGTTCAAACGAACAAAAAGGTTGGCAGGCGGGTTGCAAGCCCAAAAAGGGGTTGGCAGTGGGCAGATGGGCCAAAGTGTTTCTGCCTTACTGCACAGAGTTTGGCAGGCAGTGCCAAAGTGTTTCTTGCCACATGTTTTTCGGATCAACGAGTTCTTCGTTGCAGCTCCACGTCTCAGCCCGCCCCCCGAAGTCCGCAAGTCTCAGGCGGCCCGGCTGGCCCGGCAGCTCGGCGGGGGAGCGGCGGCCTGAGCTGGGAACAGAGTTCCCTCAATGGGCGGTGGTTGGTGCTGGTGGATATTGGCTGGTATCTCTGTGGAATCGATTTAGCATTTTCAGGTTCTCTAAATGGCGATTTGTTTTAAAGGGGAACACCCTCACAAGTCTAGGTCCCCCAGCTAGGTGCCAACTTTTACTCTTTCTTTTTTGGTTGGGAGGGTTCCCCTGCTAAAATAGACGTGCTGAAAAGAGTTGGTACCCTGATTCTAACCTCTCCAGGACCTAAGAAATCTCTCTTGAAGAAACCCGGATCAAGTCACTTACTTGCCGAAAATATTTGGAGCCAGAAAGGTGAACATCCTCTTTTTCACCAATCATGGAAGTGGACAGAGGGCTTTCTGTAGATGTTAGTCTTCCAACACCCTCCTGCGCATTTCCAGGCAACAGAAAAAACGAGGGTCAGTTTCTTGTTCTGGTCTGTCATGTGCCTTCTTGGGCGGGTTCAATTCGCGTCAAAGCTTTCACAATGCACCCGCGGCCAAAGCCCGTTGAATCCGAGTTGTAGCGAGGCCTTTGACCCTTGGAACCCCTAAGCTGATATAGCCTTGCTGCATCGCCGCGCTCACAGCGCGCAGCTTGTTCAAACCTCGATCGCATGAATTGAGGTGCGATCTTGGGGCTATGACCCGGCCAGTGCCCCAGAACCTGGACAGACACGTCCGGAGGACTGAAACCTCAGGTCCCACAAGCGGAGCCCCCCCCACCCCACCCCCCGAAAGGGTCCAATCCGATCTCTTCACAACCTCTCTTGGAGCGTAAGGAAGGGGGGCACCCTTTTTGGTGTCCTCCTTATTGCAATGTTTGGGGTACACTGACCAAACAAGTCTGTACCTTCCCTAAAACGTGGGACCTGAGATGAGCTTTCCTGAAACGGTGAAGTGTTGCGCCCACATTCACTGCCTATGGGTCCTGGGACGGGATGTTTTTTTTTTTTTTTCTTTCGAGGGGCCAAGGTAGACATGTAATTAGCAATAGTGCTGGTTCCACCGAATCAGGCTGATTGATGACGTCTCATTCACCGCGGCTCACGCAGACTTGGGATTTGGGCAGAGATGTCAAAATTGAACCATGGATCTGCAAGGAAAGATGCTCAAAGAGCTAATGCTTGTGGACAATGGGGGGCCCTAAGGCCGCCTTTGGTGTTATCAAGAGAATCTCCAAAGTGACAAAGTAGTCATGGGGATGCATGTGCCGATTTGGTATCACGAAGACAGTTCATTTCCCAGAACCATGTGCAGCTTATTCCCCGAACGAATCGACCATGGATCGGACAGAAGCGGACATCTAAGCGCCGTTCGGTTTAAACGAACTCAGTAGTCCCTGGTCAAACTCTCACTTCCTGAGTTCATGAACTTTGTACGTTTCGGGAAGATGATGTTAGTGGCAAACACAAAGCTCAAGCTTTTTCGGAGCAAGTGAGAAATAGGAGGGACATGGGACTCACTAACGGCAATTGGCGAGACCCCAAACTGTGTCCTGTTAGGGTAGCCGCCTGTTCTGATGCTGGCTCAAAAAGGACGGTTTTTGCGACATAGTGGCTTGAACAACTGGTTGCATGCTTTTGTCCTTGAGGGTTCTACCTTGCCTGTTCGAATTTGCCGTGTTGCCTTCCCTTGCTTTCTTGTTTTTTGGCGGTTTTGCCGCCCAAGCCCTTGACAGTCATGTCGTCCGAGGAATGTCCCCTTGGGGAGGAGCTGCAGGCACGCCCCCTTGGGCGGAGGGAGTGGGCAGTTGGAAGTGGTGCGTTTTTATAGGTAGACTCCCGTTTCTGGGTGGATTAAAATGCTTTCAAGTTCGTTTTGTTGGTGATATTTGAAGATAACATATGGAAAACGGATTCCTGCTCGGGGGATGCAGCTACAAGTTGGCGGGTTTGTTTCCCAAAATGCGTACCCGTGTTTGAACAGTTGTCCAGGGGTGCCATTGATGGCTTGCATGGGGTTAGGGCTTCAGCACGAAGATATGAGAGCTTGGAAGACTAGGGCTCCTTTGATTGATCTTGGTGGCGTGATGCGCCACCTTTTCACGAGCCGGCGGGACTCACAAGGGCTCGAAGCCTTTTTGACAGCCTAACACATGTTGACCCAGGATTCATCCAGTCCTAGAAGGTCATTAGAGATGTTCCTGTTTTGGTTTAACATGTTAGCGGGTAGCGCGACTAAAGTTGGCCCCGGATTTTGAAACCTGGCTGGATGACAAGGTCGGCAACAAAACCCCCAATGTGAAGTGGGTTGCATCACCCCTGGTAGTCAACCCGAGGTGTGTTGATCCACTAGAGTTGAACTTACCTTCCTTCCTCTTGTCACCTTTAGGAGGGTATCCTGAAGATTTAGTTCTTCTTTCAAAAGACCTTCTGCCAAGTTCCATGGAAACGTGGGCGGGAGGGAAACCTTTCACATCTCACGCTGGAAAGAACTCAGGCAGCGACCCGGACGGAGCTACGTGGCTGGGAGCTGAAGGAGGACTCCAAATGGGGTTCTCACAAGATGTGCTAACATGTTCGTTGGGGACAGTCTCAACCATTGATAATTGTTTTGGTGTGTTCCTTGAGGGCCTTGGCCGTAGGTGTCCTTTATAGCTTCGTTATATAGGTTAAAAATAGATGGCACTGGTTTAGATTGTGGTTTGTTTCACTTACTGTACCAGGGCCTTCTATTTCTTCCAAAGGCTCAACTATGATGGTGCCATTTTCTGTGATGACAAGGGAATCTCCGTCAGAGTGATAAAGTAGTCATAAGAATGTCGGAATGACCAATATTGGTATAACATAAAGAAACATTTTCCGGGCTTCCCGTGAATTGCCAACCAACTGGGTCTGCTACGTAACCCATATTATTTGTTTCATGTTGCCCAAAGGAAGAGCGAGCCACAAAGCGGTGGGCAACTTGTTGACAAGGAGCTTCCCTTGTAGCGAGGACGACGGCGATGCTCTGAGCATTGGGGAACATTGGTGTCCGTCTAGGTCACTTTGGTTGGTAATAGATGGTGCTGGTTTGAGCTTGCAACTGCCATAATTATCTGCCTGTGGCGAGCTCTGGGGGCAAACCTGGAATTCTTGCATACACTTTGTGATTCTCTTAAGAACCGACAAACCCTCACTCCGAGAGTTTCTGCACTGTCAGACTTTTTGGATAGAAACCCAAGGGCAAAGGGAAATTCATTCTAGCAGTGGCCAAAGACCTGGCAAAACCACAGGTTTGGGTTAGCTTGTTCGTTTGAAGTCAGCGAGGCAAGATCCGATCCCGATTCCTTGGCTTGCGGTCAACTTCCTGGCCATGTTTCGGGGGCGGGGGTTTGCCCGGGCTGAATCGCGGAGTTTTCTGCCAGAGCCTTATCAGAGGTGCATGTTGCCAAGGGATGTTAGGACTTTAAGTTTTTGCCAACGAATGGGTTTTCCGCATTAAGCCACTAAAAGTTAAATTACACTTTTAGCAGGGGAGCGGAAAGCAAGCGAGTTGTGACCTTCTTAGCTTTTAAGAACCGTTTTGTGGGATTCGTCGCATCTCCCACTAAAGGCTTGGGCAACGAGCCGCTGAGCTTTCCGCTGCTTTCTCCGAACTTCGAGTGGTCCCAGGACTGCGTGGTGGGCCCGGAGGTGCCACAGGTGGGAGACCGGAGAGATCTGTTTGGAGGGCCCTGAAGAGAGGAAAGGAGTTGTGCTTGGGGCTAAATTGCTATAAATGGGTTTGTGGGGCACTATGAAGCCAAATTCTTTTCGCGAGGCCTTTTAAAGGGGTCCCTTCATTTCCCTGATGGTTGACGGCAGATTTGCGGACTGCTGATGTTCACTCGTACTTGGGCGTGGGTCACTTCTTGGGGTTGGTTTTGAAAAGAACCAAAAGCCCCCCCCCAAAAAAAAAACAGAAACAAACATGGCTCCCACTCAGTGATCAAATCCACGCTCGACCCCTTTCTTACATAGAGACAACTCCATGCCCCAAGATTCTTGAGACACAAATGGAACCACTACTTTGACTTGCAAACCGGGCGCCACGTTATACACTATTTGAATCATTTGGGGGGGGGGGTCGTGAGGCAATATCTTATATTTTCAGGTTGGCCACATATGAAACACTACCTAAAGATGTTTAGCCTGCCCCGAAGAAATTCGAACACGGATTATTTGAAAGCTTTTTAAACCTGTCATTCCGCGCCAAGCATGTTCAAGGGATGCGTTTTAGAGGAGAACCTCAAGTTAGGTGTCGAACCCTAAACCTCTTTATGCTAGATGCATTTCTTTCTTTCCCTTGTTGTGGTGGCGCCCCGCGGTCTTTTTTCTTCTTCTTTTTTTTTCTCCGGAAACCCAGGGCAGCCAGCTCCTTGAACAAAAATCGAGCGATGGCGAAAATGAAAACGGAAGCTTCCATTTGCTTAAGAATATGTTTTTTCATGTTCCCCTGTTGTTGTTTTTTTTACTAGTGGACATGTTTTCTTTTTTCCTGGGGTCTGAAGCAGATGGAGGGAAGTCAAGGCCTCAGCCCCTCAGCGCCTCTGCGCGCCAGGCCAACTTCAAGCGGCTCAAGTCCTTGCCCAGCGGGCCGCCGTTCCTGAGCCGCTGGGTCTAGCGGCCGCGTTGCGCGGCGCCGCGTTGCGCGGGGGCGGCTGGGTCTGTTGAACCCCAAGTGAAGCAAACAATAACATATACATTCTATAACTGGGCCTAACTATAATCATGGCGGGTTGGGACTCGGTGCGGCGTCCTTTCTTTGTTTTTCTTCAGGGGGCCTGAGAAGGTGTGGCGCCCTGGTTACAACCCTTTCGGAAGAACACACCAAACTGTTTATTTGAACGTGTTCCTAAGAACCTTGTGGTTTTCTTGGGGCATCCCGTTGTTTTGTTGGCGTTCCTTGTTGGGAGGGTTTTACCAGACCTCATTTCCTGTTTCGTGCATTTGTGCCGGGGGCTTGCAAAGGAAAAAGGCGTTTGAGCAGCGCGCAAACCTGATTCCCTTTGGCCACTTGAGTAGCATTGCCAGACGCGGTTTGCCTTTCTAACTTTCCACCTTTGTGGTTTCCATCATGTCCCTTTCAAAAAAGCAACACCTCCACTTCTTGTTTTCCCGGGTTGTGGTATGCTTCAGGCAGCCTTGAGAACTCAAGATCCATGTTATTGGTAGCGCCAGACGTCAATGGCTTTGGGTGCCGCTCACTAGACTTGGCGGCTCCAGCCATACGGTTCCTTACACTTGATTTTTGGAGATAGATATATTTAAGACATATCCTACTAACGATTTAACAACTGAAAGAGTTAGAGCATCCCACTTGAGACGAGCCATTCACTTGACTTCTGGGCTCGGTGATGCCGTTTGAGCCGTTTTCCGGCTCTCCGGCCTCCAGAGACATCACAAAGCCAGCGTGTCCCAACTTTCAGCCCTGAGATCGAAGCCAGTTGCCACAACACTTCTTGGATCAGGCGGACTTGCTAGGCTTCCACACTTGACGTTTCGCCTGTAGGCATTGCGAGGCGATTTAGGCTCTATGCTCCTTTGGGAGGGTTCAGAGGTTGAACTCTGAGCAGATTGTTTCAAAATGTTCAGGTGACTCTAGCGAAGCGAGCAAATACTTGGCCGGGCCCAACTCCAATCACGGACCCCGTCGATCTTTGAGCGCGGCGGTAGCCGCGCAAACATCTTGCTGGGCAATGGGGCCTGTAGAGGACAACATCCAGGCCACTCGGCTGTTTGGCGGATTTCTGTGCATCACGCTTGTACATGGCCTCGGTGGGGATAATCATCAGCCCTTGAATTGTTATTTCATTCCAGAGCTTCAAACACTGCTGGATGTGTCCTTCTTTCGAGGGTGTTTTTGTGGGGGGGTAAAGGGATACCAAAGCGAAAAAACATCGAAGCCATTTTGGGGGTGGGGTTTGGGGGGGGAGGGGGGAAGGGGAGGGGAGGGGGAAAAAAAAGGGGAGCCCAGATTTTTGGCCTTATTAAGAGCTTGCGAACTAATTTTGGGCTCCCTCCCAAAGGCCCCATGAAAGAATTTCTTACCTGGGAACCGAGGAAGCCACACCCTGAAAGAGGTGTCGCGACAACCAAGGAACAGGGCTGTTTCTTTTGTTTTGGGACAACCAAAGGAACCAGAGCTTTTTGGGGCGTAACCTATTTTGAGGCATTTGGTGATCTATTATGATCCCGATGCTTGGCATTGCTTTGTCGGGCGTTATGAGCACATGACCCAGATAGTTGAGTCCAGCTGTTCAAAACAACATGGGTTCGAATGCAAAACTCAGGACGAATCTGGAGGACACTACTGCGAATCAGAGGTGGCTTCCCTTCAAAGGCAATTTTTCCAAACGAGGGGATCGATTGCGCGACAAGTACGAGCCTTCCGTGAAGCCGAGGCTATCCTGCTCGCCCAGGAGTAATAA
This sequence comes from Effrenium voratum, assembly GCA_963377175.1. Classification (NCBI taxonomy): domain Eukaryota; class Dinophyceae; order Suessiales; family Symbiodiniaceae; genus Effrenium; species Effrenium voratum. The sequence goes on along the minus strand of CAUJNA010002079.1, from coordinate 825,834 downwards.
GCCCCGTGTAGAAAAAAAAGCATTGGGGGGGGGGGGAAACACCCAAAGAAAAATCCACCAGGTGGATGACACCCCGGGGTCCGCAGTACTCGCTTCCTTTTTTCGGAGCCTGTTTCTTTGCCCACTGGTAGGTGCCCGGCTCGGATGATAGGCGGGGAAGCCGGCTCTGAGTTCGAGGGAATGTCTCCCCCCGCCCAGCCTTAGCGTGCGTCCCCAAAACTTGTGTTCCCCTTTTGCAACCGCCCCAAAAAGGCCAGTTTGCTTTTGGAGATCACCCACACCAAGGAGACTCTCCATTGAGCTGGGTGTTCAACCCACTTCCGCGGACATAGCAGCACACGTTTTTGGGGGGACTTGACACTGGGCAAAATCCTGTCAGCAACAAGTCTGGCTCCTCACAGAGTCTGCAGAGGCCCTCCTTGAAGCCGCGAACAACTTGGATACTTGCGCTGTAGAAACCTGTGTGGAAACCCAAAGAAACCCGCGGTAAACTGTGAAAAGCTCGTGCGAAACCTTAGCAAAGGTTCCGGGTCTCTCGGTCGCCAGGATCCGTGTCCAAGGCCTCACCAGCCCGAGGCTCAGCCAAGGGCACCGTGGCACCTGCGGCCTGTGCAGGGGCAGGTTGGCTCTTCTTGCACATGGCTCACTAGGGATGGGATCGTGCGCCAAAGTGAGTCATCTGGGTCCCCCAGTGCCCTTTCTCACCCGTTTCTTTTTTGGTTGGTAGGGTTTCCCTACTAAAATAGACTACAGAAAAAAAAGTTGGTGCCCTTACTTTAGCCTCTCTACTGATTCTGCGGGGCAGGTTGCTTTGGTCCCTTTGAAAGTGGCTGAGAAGCGGCCGAAGGTTGATCCGACCCTCCAAAAAAACACGTAGGAAATCGGTCAACTCTCGCAGCTGGTGAATGAACCGTTTGATGGCAGTTACATGTATGGAAAACCTCCACCACAAGAATGGTCAACAGTTTCCTTTGGTTTCCCTGCATCGATTTTCTGTACCAGGTACGGATTCCTACCCTGGCAGGAAGTTGGTTGTTTGTTCCGGGCGGCCCAGAACCGATTTACAGCCGGTCTCTTAAAGCCTGATATTGCAGGTTCTTCGGGCCTGGACCCTGCAAGGAGCAACCCAGCAGTTACCTACGGAGATGTGCATTTGCGCGACTTCTGGTAGGGGTAAAACGAGCTCACGGATTCCTTAGTTCGGGCTGGCACATTGTGGAAGTTAGCGCAGAAATGATGCAAAGGTAGAAACTTGCTACAGGCTTCCTGGTAGTTCAGGCTCAAGGCACTAGCGTTCTGTTTGTGCAAGTTACAACAAGCAGGAACAGGCAAAATGGGATTGTTCAGCTTAGCGAGTGATGAGCGTCCTTGAACATTCCAGAGGTTTGGGCTGAACATCATCCAATGATCCGCGGAATTCGCCCTTATTCATGGAATCCACGCCCCCTCCCCAAAACCCCCACCAGAAGAATCCCTTGAGGAAGGCATCAATAGGGTTATTTGGGGGGCAAGGGGCTGGCTTTTGCCGTGCCAAACGTTGATTTTACAGGTGGGTGCTTTCCGTTTGATCCAACGCCTTCAACCCACAACCCACCCTTGGGCTACCTGAGTACATTCCGCATGACTTGTGCGCAAGCTTTCAAGAAGACAGTCAGGCTGCCCCTGCAACGACCTGCTAAAGAGGTTCTCAAGATTGCTTTTGGCGCTATAATTATTGCCGGCGACACTTGCATGGGCCAGTAGCCAGGTCTGCTGTCTCACTTCCTGACTTCCTGGATGCTTAGGCGAACCAATTCAGCGGCAAGGAAGCCTTACCTCTTAAAAATACCACCGTTCGTAACTTTCTGGGTAACATGGGCTATATGTTTGTAGGTTAACTTCCCAACCCTTGGAGTTTTAAGGGGCAAGATAAGCAGCTCGGACGTTTTTTTGGGCCAATCCCACTGGTTCGGAGGCGAGTTCTTTGAAACCGAAAGGCCAGACACGGAGCTTTCGGCCGGATCGAACCCGAGGCCCAGATGCCATGTACCCCCCGCCTCGGGAGTTCAATAAGGACCGGGGGTGCATTGGGGCGGAAAAAAATAAATAAATAAAACAACGCGTCTGCCTCGAGGTCTGTGCGAAAGTGGCCATCGAACATGTCTCTCGACTCCGTACTTTTGGCAGTGTTCCTTTTGAAATAGCTCACTCGCGAAGTTCACGGACTTGAAACCTTCTGGGTTTGGACCATTTTAGTGGCAAACAAAAGTGTAGGTAAAAACTAGACGACGAGTGGCCCGGAAGCATAGAGGCAAGTTGATGCAGGTGAGGTAACTCTCGCCAAGTTAGCATGAGGAGTTGGCAGGCGAAGCAATTCTCAAAAAGTTGGCATGAGAAGCTGGCAGGTTAAGTAACTCTCGAATAGTTGGCTGGCAAAGTTGGCGGGTGAAGTAATTCTCGCAAAGTTGACATGAGAAGTTGGCAGGCGAAGTAACTCAAGAGAAAAGTTGGCATGAGAAGTTGGCAGGTGAAATAACTCTCAAAGAGTTGGCATGAGAAGTTGGCAGGTGAAGTAACTCTCGAAAAGTTGGCGTGAGAAGCTGGCAGGTGAAGTAATTCTCGAAAAGTTGGCACGAGAAGATGGCGCGTGAAGTAACTCTCGAAAAGTTGGCGTGAGAAGCCGGCAGGTGAAGTAACTTTCGAAAAGTTAGCATGAGAAGTTGGCAGGCGAAGTAATTCTCGAAAAGTTGGCGCGAGAAGTTGGCAGGCGAAGTAACTCTCGAAAAGTTGGCAGGCGATGTTGGCAGGTGAAGTACCTCTCGAAAAGTTGGCATGAGAAGCTGGCAGGTGAAGTAATTTTTCGAAAAGTTGCCACGAGAGGTTGGCAGATAAAGTATTTCTCGAAAAGTTGGCATGAGAAGTTGGCAGGTGAAGTAATTCTCGAAAAGTTGGCAGGTGAAGTTGCCACGAGAGGTTGGCAGGTAAAGTATTTCTCGAAAAGTTGGCATGAGAAGTTGGCAGGTAAAGTAATTCTCGAAAAGTTGGCATGAGAAGCTCGCAGGTGTAGTAACTCTCGAAAAGTTGGCATGATAAGCTCGCAGGTGAAGTAACTCCTCGAAAAGTTGGCACGAGAAGTTGGCAGGTGAAGTAACTCTCGAAAAGGTGGCATGAGAAGCTGGCAGGTGAAGTAATTCTCGAAGTTTCGGCATGAGAAACTGGCAGGTGAAGTAATTAACCCTCAAAAAGCTGGAGCGGCGGAGGCGCTCCGCGTGCTACATTTGCAATTTACAGTTGCGATTTTCCAGCCATTTGTATCTAAAAGTTGCGATTTTCCAGCCGGAGCTGCGGGAGCACGCTCCGCGTACTACGTCTGTACTTAAAAAGTGCGATTTTCCAGCCGGAGCTGCAGCAGCCTCCGCGTACTACGTCTGTACTTAAAAGTTGCGATTTTCCAGCCGGAGCTGCAGGAGCACGCTCCGCGTACTACGTTTGTACTTAAAAGCTGCGATTTTCAAGCCGGAGCTGCCGCGGACCAGGGGGGAATCGAACCCGGGACCGCGGGATTGCGAAAGCAGGCGCGCGCACCACGAGACAACTTCCAAAAGCCGTTTCGCGAGCAAGAAAATCGCACGGCGCCACAGCGAGAGCGCTTCGACACGCACGATCCCCGCAGAGGGTTCATCGGGCTCAAGACAAATTCGCACGGCGCCACAGCGAGAGCGCGACACGCACATCTCCGCAGAGGGTTCATCGGGCTCAAGACACATTCGCACGGCGCCACAGCGAGAGCGCGACACGCACGATCTCCGCAGAGGGTTCGCCAAGGTCAAGACAAATTCGCACGGCGCCACAGCGAGAGCGCTTCGACACGCACGATCTCCGCAGAGGGTTCGCCAAGGTCAAGACAAATTCGCACGGCGCCACAGCGAGAGCGCTTCGACACGCACGATCTCCGCAGAGGGTTCGCCAAGGTCAAGACAAATTCGCACGGCGCCACAGCGAGAGCGCTTCGACACGCACGATCTCCGCAGAGGGTTCGCCAAGGTCAAGACAAATTCGCACGGCGCCACAGCGAGAGCGCTTCGACACGCACGATCTCCGCAGAGGGTTCGCCAAGGTCAAGACAAATTCGCACGGCGCCACAGCGAGAGCGCTTCGACACGCACGATCTCCGCAGAGGGTTCGCCAAGGCTCAAGACAAATTCGCACGGCGCCACAGCGAGAGCGCTTCGACACGCACGATCTCCGCAGAGGGTTCGCCAAGGTCAAGACAAATTCGCACGGCGCCACAGCGAGAGCGCTTCGACACGCACGATCTCCGCAGAGGGTTCGCCGGCTCAAGACAAATTCGCACGGCGCCACAGCGAGAGCGCTTCGACACGCACGATCTCCGCAGAGGGGTGCGTTTCGTAAGCTCCCGTCGGGCCTACCCCCGCCATAAAAAGAAGAAGAATTAAGAGTCGAGATGTGAAGGTAGAACAGAAAAGTTAGCTTGTGTTTTTAGGATAGTGAAGTAACACCCGACAAATTAGCTTGTGCTTTTAGTAGAATGAGATAACAGCCGAAAAGTTGACATGAGAAGTTGGCAGGTGAAGTAACTCTCAAAAAGTTGCATGAGAAGTAGGCAGGTGAAGTAACTCTCGACAAGTTGGCATGAGAAGTTGGCAGGTGAAGTAACTCTCGACAAGTTGGCATGAGAAGTTGGCAGGTGAAGTAACTCTCGACAAGTTGGCATGAGAAGTTGGCAGGTGAAGTTGGCAGCCGCTTTTAGAAGAAGAACCCTTCGCAATGCTTCCGGGAAAAAAAAAACTTTTGTGGCCAGTCCACTCGGGAAGTGAGATAATCATTTAACGGGTAGTTCTGAGGATGTCACTTGACTGGACCCAAGGTCGTGTTGCCATCCTTTTTTTAAATTGGAAATGCTGGGCATACCTCCCACAGTTCTGGGACAACCCTGTTTGTTTGGCGACCCCTTCTTCCATTCCCCAGATGCAAGATCGCCACGTCTTTTGGCATAGGTTGTTACCAGCCAAGGGTAACCGTTTTAATGAAGGGGTACCCATGATTTCAGTTTTTTTGAGGAAACCAGCAAAATCCGAGGGGAAACAGCGGGTTTTTGAAAAGAACCGTGATTAAACAGAATGGGGAATCACCCCTTAAGGTAGCGATTGAGAAGGAGTTCACCATGGTTCCAACAGGGGCCCCTGTGTTTCACGACCCAAATGGTTCTTTGACCCGCCAAGGTTTCTCGCGACAACTCTCCGAGTCCCGAGGAGCCATCGATGTACCCGGCAGAGGGGTGGGCAATGGCCTCAGCAGGCTGAAACAAAGAGAGTTCTTCCCTGCAAATCAACATGGAGCCAAGGTGGGGTTCAAAAGGGATTTGCAGGGAATCCGTAAGTTGAAGTTGTAGTGAAGTTGTAGTTGCAAGATGCACCCTCAAACATGTTTGAAGCCACCTCTGGGTTTTCCTGCCTTTCGTTGGAGGGTTTGGGAAAAGAATGTGGAAGGAAGTTTCTGGTGCCTGGAGTCCTTGGTTTCTGTGTCATAGGCCCGTTTTTGGACCCTGGTGCCGCCTTGTGCCGTGTTTTGAAGGGGATGCCGAAAGGTGCACAAACCTCAACAGGGTCTTAAGAAGACAGTCCGATCCGAGACCAGCATCTACGGCACCAATGCGCCGGTCCTGAAAAGTCCGGGCTGCCCAGTAAGAACTGCTCGGAAGAGGATGGGGGCAGTTTTTCATAGCTTATTCTTTTGTTTTGTTTTGGGGAGGGGGCGGGCTCGCTTTCCTCATCGGTGGACTTTTCACCTTTGGCAATATCAGGTTAGCGGACACCAAGTTTTTCAACTTTTTGGCCAATCCAGTCAAGCGAGACGAGGCTTTGGCCAAGCGGTCGGAGGTTTGTTTCCCATGTTTATGGGGGCGGTTCCACAATCGAACGGGATTGTGGGGCACGTTTGTTCCAAGGGAATGCCATGATCATCAGATAGTGTGTGCGTGTGAGCGTGTGAGCGTGTGTGTGTGTGTAATCTTCCATTCGGTTAAGAACTGTCTTTTTTCCCCCTGTTGGTCTTAAAGTTGGAATCAATCACTACTGGACCTATTTTTTTTGTTTTTATTTAAAAAAAATGGTTCCAGGGGACGACATTTCGCAACTGGAGGCAATGATTTAGCCCCGTGGTCATTATGCAGTTCCCCGAGTTTTCCCGGACTGGGATCGAAGGAGCAGACCAGCCCATGTCAGGAAGCGAAGGCAACCACGGGGATTCCCCCAGTGCCCCGCTTGACCCATGGGAAATGGCTGTTTGGGCCCGGCTTCTGTGCTATCCTTGGGGAATCCCCGTTTCCAAATCACCAATTCTCTGTGTCCTTTTTTGGGGGGAGCCCCAAAATGGATTTCGGTTTTCTTTCTGGTTTCCCGAACGCCAGCAGGTCAAAAAAAAGGGCCCGTTCCCGAGCCTCAAGCAAACAGAGACGCGCGCCAGCCACGGCGACTGTCGGTCGCCTCAGGACCGGATCCCCTGCCGCCCATCGACGCGGTCTTCTTCTTCCGGGTGTTGGGGAAGGCGGAGCAGCAGCCCGCCCGGGCAGCCCAGAGAGACGTCCGACGGTGGGAGTTTGGTCCTCTTTGGTTTCCTTTAGAGTTCCTCGGGCCCGGCGTCTCTAGGCGTGTGACCCGGGGCCCTGCTAAAAAAGAACATGGAACCCAAAAAGGGTGGTCTTTCCCCCACAAGTTTGATAGAGGCCCATAGGGAACCCACCTCACCCCCAAACCACCAATCAGGGGGAACCTGACTCAGCTTCCCTCTTACTTGGTGGCTTTTTTCTCGCCATGACCTCAGTGTGACCCACAATCAGGCCCCGGTTGCCTCTCGCTCGCTGGAAACCTCCTCGGCCGAGGTCTTCTCGAAGCCGGACGGGGACCAAATCGGCGTCAAGCTGCAGGCACAAGTGTCCTTTTTAGGTGAGTCTGGTTAAGCATGGATGGGTTCCACTGGTTTAGACGGGGTTTCTGCCCCATTTACCAGGGCGAATCTACTTTTGGATGGGTTCCACTGGTTTGGATGGGGCATAAATGCCCCATGTACCAAGGTTTCCCCCAGCGATTTTTTACCCAAAAGGGGCCGCCTACGGCAGGGCGAAGTACTGCGGGTCACCGACTTCCAGGGCGCCTGGGTGCGCCTGGCGCCGGACACCGAGGCCCAGGCGGGAGGTGTCGCGTCCGCTGGGCCATGGTTCGCGGCAGTCTCCAGGTGGGTATGGGTCAAAATGAGTCAAAATGAAAACCAGGATATGGACCGCAGGTTTGGGTGCATGTTTCCATTTGCCAGAGCCATTTTGGGTACCAATTTCCGTCTGCCAGGTTTCTCCTGGTTCCCAGCCAATACCCCATGACCCAACTTTCGGGCTGGGGGGGTTTGGAAAAGCAGGATACTCTTGAAACTTGAAACGGGACCCGATTTTTCAGTCTCAGTTCAGGATCGTCGCCCGTTCACCTTGGGTTAGTGCCCCCTGCCCCACAAAAAAGCGCAAGGACCGCGGCAAGGGTACAATGCAAGCCAATACACGCTGCCACCCATGACACTCCCAAAGAAATTTCCGGCCAGGGGGGGGTTCTCGCGGCTCGCCAGGTGGAGGAGAGGCGGGCTTGGGGCGAAGTCTCGAACTCCGGAGATTCGCAGATTTATCCAGCAAATTGCGGAGGCAGCCTCAAGAATATCCCAAAGGACAACGGGGTTGAGGGTATACATGTATGTATTTATATGGAGATATGTACATATGTTTTTTCCTATTTACATATGCATATCTGCGGTTAAGGCAAACGTTGTGAAATATGAGTTCTACTGTGTGCCACCAACCCCAGTACCGCCAATTCCTACCAGAAGTCAGGGAGAGGGGCCTACATGCGTAATCAATTACATGCGCCGCACGCACGCCAGGCCCCAGGGTTTGTACAATCTCTCTCTCTCTCCCTCTCTATCCCTTCACCCTGTTCCTGGCGTAAATCCAGCCAACGAAACTGGAATGGCAAGCATTTCCGGTCTTCCACAACCCGTCCTGGATTAATGAACCCAAAAACGCCGCTTGGTTTTCCTTCTGCTCGCCTCCCCGCAAAAGGGTATCATTTTGCGCCTTCCATTTGTGCCTCCATACAAGGTTACTCCGAACCTCAAAATGACCAACTCTTAAGGTAAAGAAACAACCAGAAGCCAGATTCTGAATGCGACCCCGTTTTATTTGGGTGCGAACTAGCAAAAAGATCATGACTTCTCATGGGAACCAAAAGAGGATGCGTTGGTTGTTTTTTCCCAGACTACTGTGGATTCGCGCCAGTTGGGTCACAAAAATGCGGATTCCACAACAGGAGCACAGCAACTTGATACTAGTACCAAGTTGTTGGCACGGGTCCATTGGGGGAAGGGGGCGGAGCCAATTTTTCGCGGGCCCAAGCCTCCTTAAACGCCGGCGGGCGATGCCAGATGGGAGGGCTGGATGCTGGCGGAGACCCAGGAGGCGCCAATGGGAGTTGCAGGGTACCTTTGTGGATATATATTTTTTGGGGGCCTTCTATTTGCGTTTCAAAATATGCTGTTTTGTTTGTCCCTGTTGGTTTGAAAGTTGGACTCGATTTCATCACTGGACATTTTCTCATGTTTTTCCAGGGAACGAAAAGGCAAATGGAAGTGTTTGCCTTGGCAAAAATTGGGGGCCTACCTCTTCTGCCAACAACTTGGTACTAGTCCCAAGTTGCTGTGGTCACTCTGGGGAGTCCCAATTAAAGTGATAAAGTAGCCATGGGGTCATGAGGATGGACCCCGGCCGGTTTTTTTTGTTTCCTTCTTTTTTTCTTTCTTTTCTGAGCCCACATAAGTTTCTGGGTGCTGAATCGTCTATGTTTCAAAACTTTCCCAAAAGGAAATTGAAAGGAGGACGGGTAAGGTGCTGTACACAGCTACCCTCATCTACCCTCTAAGATTGGATGTCGGGTTTTCCTCTTTTGTTACCGGAAATCAAAGCTGGATGGCTCACGGTTCAATTGTTCCAGACCACCTATTTAGCCCGCGAGATTCCTTTTTGGGCAAAGGTGGTGCCTGGTTTCGAAAGAATGTAGCCGTTGTCAATTCACTGACCATGGGCTCATATATGGCCGTAATTTTCTGGGCAAAACATGTTTTTGACAACCAAGCGATGCGGAAGGTTGAAAGGTTGGGATTGGCAAGAACAGGTCGCCGAGGCGTGACAAGGGTCCTGATGTTGGCCAGGCTGACCCACAAGCAGCAGCTGTTGTATCAGCTACGTCAGCCATCAGCCATCTTTCTCATTTCAATCACGTCCATGGACAACCAGCATGGTGTTATCCTGGATTCTTATATTCGCATTCTCTTGATGCCTTCTGGCATTCTCGTTGGTATATCAAGTCTGAAACGAAGCAACCGCATCATCAGCAAGCTCCCATATTGTTTGGTACATATTTGCACTTGGGTGAGAGTAGATGGCGCGGTCGTAGCGGATGGCAACATCTTTCATGAGTTAGGTGCGCCCAGACTATCTTGGACCTCGGTGTGCCCGTTTAGTCACGTGAAGAAGCAGGATTCGGGCAACTGTTGTTTGGACACCAACGGGATGATGTGTAGTGCAATTCGCCCCTCGGACTGGCCGTTCAAACATGTGTAACCAAAGTGGTCGAGTTCACCAAGGGAAGAAAGCATCGAATGCAGGAGACGCTCCTGGACGAGATTGAGGACCCCCAAGAGCACGAGAAGGCGCGGCCGAGCCAGAAGCCGAGCGAAAGTCTTCGTGGTCCGGGGCATGGAACATCTGTGTTTTTTCGCACAACTTGCATTGCCAAGTTGGAGTCCCTTTTTAAAGTGAACGAGTCACGGGGCTGGGAAGCCTACTTTATTGCTTCCCAGCCGGGGATTGGCATTTGACTTGACGGGGTCTCTTGAAGCCAACAGCTGGTTTCTCTGCAAGCCATTCTTTGGAAGGTATTTTTTTAGGATGCCACTTCACTGAACCAAGATTTGCCTGAACATCTTAAAACGGTGTCAATGTTTCCCAAAAAGGGTGGCAAAGGGCAAACCCTGTTTTGGTTTGCATAGTATGTCTGACTGCTGGCTTCTGTGCCGAGCAGCACCTGTCATTTACCATGCTGAGAACAGGGTTCCTTAAACAGTACAATCTGGCCACTTAAAACAGAAAGGAACCTCCAGAATGTTCGGATAAATCCATAAGATTGTACTACTCAGGGTGGTTCTCCTGTGTGTATGGAAGTCATTTGTTTTGCGCGGTGGTTCCTCTAAAGAGCACGGCGTTGTGGACAATTTCGACGTTCAGATTATTGAATGTGGGCAATGTTCAGGTGGAAATCTAGGACTCTTCAGGGAAAGCACCTGAAGTGGTGGTTTGGATTTCGGCGGTTCTTGTTTGAAGCCAGTACACAGCCCTTGTTTCCAAAAGGCAACCCGGACAAGGCCGAAGGTGAACGCCCTGAGTATTATTCAAGTGGATAGTTACGTGGACATGGATGCGGTTGGTTCATTTGCGATATGTTGCGATGGTTAGGGAATCATTCCGTCCCTACGTCTAACAATAATAGTCATGACACTTAGGACATCAACTGGTCATACGGCTTACGTTTAAAGGAGTCATGACATTCAGCCGCAAATGCGGCTTTCGTTTGAAAGAATCACGCCACTTAGGGACCACTAGCATGACAATTTTGCTAAGGCTCCTTGGAAGATCAGCCAAACTAACGTGGAACCTAGTTTGGATCTCTTTCCCGACTAAACCCACCACAAACCATGGGGTTCATTGCAGGAGGAAAGTCAACTTGATTCTTACTCAGGCAATATTGAGGGCATACAGTCATGGTCTATTTGGTCCAAGACCGAATGCAAAGGCCCCGAATGCTTCCTACTTAAAAGCCAGTTGGGGGTTCCCCTTTTGTGGGGGGTGGTTCCCCCTTGTTGGTGGGTTTTCCCTTTTGGCTTCCCTCTTACAACCCACAAAACATCCGGCACCAACTCCAAAAAATGGACAGGCCCAGTGGGCTTTTCCATCTCCTTTGCGGCTCGCGCGGCTCTTTTCTTTCGGCCGGGGGGGCGCCCTAAGAGGGAGGCGGCTCGGAGCCAAGCTGAGGAGTGCACCAAGGAGCTCTTTAAGCCCGGGCCTCCAGGGCGGGGGTGGGGTCAAGCGAATTGACCGGATCCTTGGGGTGGGGTTGGGCTAGAGTTGAGGCTTGGTTTTCCAGTGGTCCAGATTTAGAGGTTGCACATTTGTGAGCACCTTTCATTTTCAGGTCAGTTGTGCGAACAGCACAACCAGGTTGTATGTTGCGACTTAACACCTGCTCCCGATGTCACGCATCTCGACAGATCTGTTGACTCGCGTGCTTTGCCTAAGCCACGTCGGCAGGAGTCGACAATTCGGAGCCATTGGACTCCTTGCATTGAGAGGTGTCTATGGTCTCTAATTGGGTGGGACATGGGACATGGGGGGACTTGCATCAACCAGGTGCCTCGCGAATTCTCATGTGTGCAGTCTATGGTCCATTTGGGCGGGACGTGAGGGGACTCACCCAAGCCTCCTGTAAGCAGGGACGACACGGCAATTCTTGTTTGGGCCCCTCGCCAGTTGAGGTTTTGTTTGTGTTGGGCCCTGAGGTGTGGTCCATTGGGGAGAGCCCATGAATTCGCATCAACCACTTCGCGACGTGGTTCCCATCTCCTGCATTTGGTCTAAGTTGCATCCCTTGTAACAAGTGAGGCATTTCCTAGGAGAGCGGGGTTGCTTCGAGTTTTCAACATGAAAGTCCACAGGCACGATATAAGTTCATTCGAACCCAAGTGTCCACCCTGGTCGTCGGAGCATCCCTGAAGCATCTCCCATGCGTCGTTCATGGAGCTCTGAGGCGAGTTTGGAAGGTGAACGAGCACGTTGTCACCCGTCTCCGGGAGAGGCCGAATTGTGTTGTGAGGCTGAATGGCTGCCGGCCTTAGTTGCAAGGCTTCCCTAAGGTGTCCTTGATGGGTACTAGGGTAAATGGCATCTGCTCCCTCACTGAATCGATGACCCCTGAAGCCCGACAAATCATTGCAAGCAGAGTGTGCTCGATGACTGGAGCCCCCGTTGCTTGATTTTGCATGCTGGCCCCCAGCAGTCGAGACCCCCCCCCGAATGAATGGCAAAAGCAAACAACAGCGAGCCAATGTGCAAAACACAATGGAATAGATTACTTACTTGGGGGGCCAAGACCTTAAGGAGGATCAAACAGGTCGGTTTCTCGAGTAGCTTTGACCGAAAAGTGAAAATTAATCACGGTGTGTGTGTGTGTGTGTGTGTGTGTGTGTGTGTGTGTGGGTGTGGGCGTGGGGTGGGTGGTGCGTGTGCGTGTGCGTGGGTGTGCGTGCGCGTGCGTGCGTGGTGCGCGGTGTGTTGTGTGTGCGGCGTGCTGGTTGCGTGCGTGCGTGCGTGCGTGCGTGCTGTGCGTGGCGTGCGTGCGCGCCGCGGCTGCGCGCGGGCGGGCGGGCGGGCGGGTGGGTGGGTGGGTGGGTGGGTGGGTGGGTGGGGGGTGGGTGGGTGGTGGTGGGTGGGTGGGTGGGTGGGTGGGTGGGTGTGTGTGTGGTGTGTGTGTGTGTGTGTGTGTGTGTGTGTGTGTGTGTGTGTGTGTGTGTGTGTGTGTGTGTGTGTGTGTGTGTGTGTGTGTGTGTGTGTGTGTGTGGGGTGTGTGGGGGTGTGCAGGGGTGTGTTTGTGGGGTGTGTGGGGGTGTGCGTGGGGGTGTGTGGGGGTGTGTGTGGGGTGTGTGGGGGGTGTGTGGGGGCGTGTGGGGGGTGTGTGGGGTGTGTGTGGGTGTGTGTGTGGGGGTGGGTGGGGGCGTGTGGGGTGGTGTGTGTGGGGGGTGCGTGGGTGTGTGTGGGGGTGTGTGGGTGTGTGTGGGGGTGTGTGTGTGTGTGTGGGGTGTGTGTGGGTGGTGTGTGGGGGGTGTGTGGGGGTGTGGGTGTGTGGGGGTGTGTGCCGGGGTGTGTGGGGGTGGTGTGGGGGTGCGTGGGTGTTGTGTTGGGGTGCGTGGGTGTTTGTGGGGGTGTGTGGTGGGGTGTGTGGGGGTGTGTCGGGGTGTGTGGGTGTGTGGGGGTGTGTGGGGGTGTGTGTGGGGGTGTGTGGGTGTGTGTGGGGGTGTGTGGGTGTGTGTGGGGGTGTGTGGGAGTGTGTGTGGGGGTGCGTGGGAGTGTGTGTGGGGGTGTGTGGGGGTGTGTGGGGGAGTGTGGGTGTGTGTGGGTGTGTGTGGGGGTGTGTGGGGGTGTGTGGGGGTGTGTGGGGGTGTGTGGGGTGGGTGGGTGGGTGGGTGTGTGTGGGTGTGTGTGTGGGGTTGTGTGGGGGTGTTTGGGTGTGTGTGTGTGTGTGTGTGGGGTGGGTGTGTGTGGAGGTGGGTGGGTGTGGGTGGGGGTGGGTGGGGGTGGGTGCAATTGCGCCTGTACACCTCCCGATTCACTTTCCCCCACTTCGTTGCTATGTTAGGTTGCGTTAATCAATGGAGGGGTGGGTGTTATACTTTTTTTGGGGGTAAACAAAACCCTTGTCATGTTTGCTGATTAATTGCAGAAGTGACAGGCTCGGGGCACAACCGAGCCTTTAAAAGGAGCAATTGGGACTCATCCAGTCCCAAATATCATCCAGTCCCAAGTCCCAAATGAATTTCCGCGGTGAACCCCCCCATCCCCCCCCACTGTATAGCGTGCGGGTCGCATGTTGAAGGGTTCATCCAAAGCTTATCTCAGGCCCCGCGAATCTCACACACGAGAGCCGATTCAAGAGGCCGGCAGGGCGGCGCATGCAGCTCATCAGCTACCAGAAAACTCGCTGCAGCTGACTCCGAAGCCTTGGGGAGCCCATGGGACGTAGCCGCCTAGCCGCCTAGCCGCGCGCCCATCCGCCGTGTGGCTGGAAGGAGTTGCAGATGGGCGCTCTGCCAAGTGGCCGAGCAAGCGTGCCGCCAGCATGGGCCCTGAATCCACTACCCTGTGCCCTTGGGTTCTAAGTTCTCGGTGATACGTAGCACTGCAGTTGTACCACTCGAGCCTCACCAACAAAAAATAATGCTTCGCTGGAGCAAGGGCTTGGGGCTGCGTTTCCCAGAAAACGGCCTTTCTAAGGGAATGGGTCCTGCCTTGGAACACCCCCTCCGTTTGTTTGTGATTTCTTTCTCTTTTTGTTGGGGGGGGACCTGTGTTGGATTTCCAGAATCGCCAGCGAAGTTTGCGTTAAAAACTGCGCACTGACTGAGCATGTGCCCCAAAAGGTAGAGCCAGTGTCAACACGCTATTGGTAGGTATCTCCAGTGCTTATGCTTGGGGCAAGGAAACCCGTGAAAAGCATGCACTGATTTTCATGGCAACCCAAGTCGTTCCCCCAAACAAACCGCAAGGGGCTTGTGCACCGTTCGGTGATGCCAGGACTGAACGAGCACTCGAGTGCCCCTGGGTCGATGGGATGGGGGCCTTGCTGACGTTCCAGCGGCAGGTTTTGCAGTGAGTCGCTCCCGCCGCCCGCCCAAAATCTCGGTTATATTGTGGGAAGTGGGCAGCGATACTTGGGTTTGCTGATTGGAGGAAACCTGAGGGATGGTTTGCAAAAGGATGCCAACACTTCAATCATACCCTGGCTTCCCTACATTGTGCCTACCTAAGATCCAATGGTTCGCGGAATGGCACCAGACGTTATTGTTGCTTGCAATTTGGGTCGGTTTGCATGGGGCAGGGTCTGAATTCATGCTTCATGCATCTTGCCTTAGGACCCCCCCTGCCTATTGCCAGGTAAGCAACGATGTGATGTGCGGCTATGAATTGGCACACAAGCTGATCGGACATAAATAAATCCACGGGGCCCTGGAGGAAAAATCATCGCCCCCTTTCGAAGCTGATTGGACATAAACCCAAAGGGCCCTCCATTGAAGCCCCCTCCGACATCGCCTTTTGGACGCCAGGTACCTCGGCGCGGGCCGCGTTCCGCCTGGGCCGGGGCCCCGGGCACCGCGGAGGTCACGCGGAGGTCACGCGGAAGCCTTGGGGTGTGTTCTGAGGGTAGGGACAAACGTGGGATGCGAACACCCGAAGTTGCTTGATTCGAGCCGTGCGCGCGTTTGCAGATGATCAAGCCACAAGCTAAGTGGTTTCCTTTGGTTTTTCCTTTGCCAGAGGCCAGACTTCTGTTTATGACGGGGTCTTTGGAGTAACCCGAATGAGAACCCGTTGATAAACCCATGGCCCGATCCTTCACTTCTTCACCTGTTGCTTTTAGAGAATGGCATAAGCTCCGCTAGGGGAGCCACAACATTGATGGCTGTTGAGTCTTGGGTGCATTCTATGCGAGAATCCAGCCACAGGACATTCAGCAACTACCCATCAACTTCCAGCGTTTTTGGCAGCGCACAAAGCCGCGGTTCGCTAGTTGACTGCTGCAAGTAGCCTCGCACTCATTGATGCTGTTTCTCCGAATGGTCATGGAGACTCAGCTGGGTGCACCCCATTTTTAAAATTTGTGGTTTGAAAGGGACACCAAGAGGAAAACACCGAACCCAAAATTATTTAAAACTACTTTTTTTTGGGGGGGGGTCCAAAGAAAATATGACGCCCGAGTGGTACCTGGCACGTGGGATGTCCTTTTCCCCAGCTCCGTTCAGGAAGAAGGCGCAGCTCCCGGAGGGCACGCGCTGCGTGAACGCCTTCTGGGGCCTCGAGGTGGGGAGGGCCCTCTGCCTCGAGCGAATTTGATACATCCTATAGCCTCGGAAGTTTCCCGGGCGCCTGATCTGGGTTGCTCCCTTTTTCGGCCTTGACTGTTTTTTGGGAGGGGTGTCCCTTTGAAGTCAAGCCACCAAAAGAGGATGCCCTTTGTTTTCGACCGTGGCCATTGGGCATTTGGGTGGGTTTTCCCTCAAACACCAAGAAGAACCCTGCGGTTTTGCTGGGCGCGACTTTCTTCTTTTGAGAGTCCCCCTTTCTTTCGTGGTTTTAAAGGGAATCCAAAAAGGAACCCCCACGTATCACTTGCTGGTGCTCAGGGAAGGACCGAGTGCGGGTCTTGGGCATGAGCCGGGTTTGGAGATCCCTGAATAAAAGAAACTATAGGGGATGGTTTATAGGAGTCATTCCCTCATTCCCTGAGCACCAAGCTGACACCGACGGTGCTGGGTGCCGAGCCACACCTCGGCAGTCAAGGCTCGTTTCGTCATGGTACAAACTCCGGTGCCCGAGCCAACTGCCCCCCCCAGCTGACGGCCTAAAAGCACAAAAGCTGCCGAGGCCAGAAAATGTGTTAGAATGTCGACCCTAGTTTATGGATAGGGCTGTGGGGCTGTGTGGTTTTTCTGCTCATAAACTGGGGTCGATTGATCTGGGCCGCCTCCGAGTTCGGCTTAGCTCCCACTGCCTGCGAGTCGCGGGCCGTCGGGCCCGTCAGGCGCGGCATATCCCGCTGGCGCAGGGGGAGGAGTACTGGCCGCAGGGCTGCCTCACCTTGCGCAGGGCTGAGACGGACGGAGACGGCGTGTCCGGCAGGATCCGGAGATGGGAGTTGGCCCAAAAACTGCGAGATGTTGTTGGTTCGTTCGGGAGGGCAGGGGGGAGCTCACTGAACTTCCAAGAACTGGAGGACTCGCGTTGTTTTCTTCCCATGTGAACCAAGGAGTAGCAATTGTTTCATGTTGTTTGGTTTGTACCAGGGCACAGTGGTTCCACAATGCCTGGACCCCAATTTGTTTGCTTCCCAAAAGACCCACAAAGCGCCACAAAGGAAATCTGGGAGGTTTCCACTAGCCGGCTGCAGCTCCCGCTTTCGGGTACAGCCATACCCGTTCTTACCCTGAGGGTTGATTGGTTTTGGGGGGAGTGCTAGTCATCCTTTATGGTTTCAGTCAGGGGTCCTTGCGTTGGCCATTAGATTCGGGTCCGGGAGCCAGTTGCCGCAAGGTTTGAGAAGTGGTCACCTTGTCACACTGGAGTGTTTCCAAAAATCGAGGACGACCTCTAGCCACCCACCATTGCCTTGTGCAAAAGGATCTCCTTTCAGAAAGGTGTTGACAAATTCCTGACAAGACCTGCAGGTTTACCAAGATGTACGCTGCTGGCCGCTTTAAATCTCAATCGGGTTCCTCTCTGTGATGGGTGATGTTCACTAATTTACAGGAGACATATGGCTGTGTGTCAAAGCTGTCGGTGTAATTGAGATCAATTGTTGTATTTCCGTTTGTTTTTCTTTGATAACCGCCCCCCCATGGGTCCCTGGGTTCCCTATTTGCAACACATGCCCACCGACTCAGTTGCACAAAGCGAATCGGCCTCTTGACGCGATTTTTGTTTTTTCCTCTTACTCACAAAGGTGAGCTTCAACTGATGGTTTGGATTTTTGTATTTTCGGGATTTGAACCCCAGTTCCTTTTGCCACCAAATGCGAAAGGGTACCCCGTAACGTCCAACCACCAAAGCAAACCACCAAGAGGGAAGCTGAGAATAAATTTGGAATCCCAAGAGGCCAAGGCGCTCGCCTTTTCTGCATGGCCTTTTAGGTAGGTCCGTACCTTGTTCCGAACTGCGAAGCTCGAGAAAGTGTTCTTGCGGACCAATTGGTCAAATCCTCAGTTGAGCGCCAACAACCCTCATGAACAGGCTGAATTGACAAGCGGGGGTTTCTTATTTTGGTCAATCCCTCCTAAAGAAAGGATTGGCTTCCCTCTTGCGTTCCCCTCAAAGCCACCCAAACAGGGGTAACTTCCAACTCCCAACAACAGACCCAAGTGGTGAGTTGGGGTGTTAACCGGGTAAAACCATGGTTGTTGGGAAACATGTTACATTTTGGCTTATTGTGGTTGAGTGGTTGAAATCCAACCACTTAACTGCTAAAATTTTGATTGTTGCTCCCCTTCCAACGTCAAGAAACAGCGAGAGGTCGGAGGGCTACGTCAAATCCGGCTGGGAGCAGCCCTCGGAAGAGGCCTGAAAATTCATCACGAGGGGCCCAAGGGGGCGGGGGCTTCTCATTGCAGCTGGGTCTGTCTCTTTTTTTGGGACGTCTTTTTTTGTGGCTTTAACAGGAACCAACAGCAAAACCGCCAACACACCACTCTATGAACCAACCACTTGGATCTGTTTTTGGTTGGGAGTTGGAAGTTAGCCCATTTTTTGGCGAAGGGAAACCAAGAGGACAAACCAGCAATTTGTCTGAAGGGACACCTAGAGGAACACCAATTTGGGGTCTGTCTTTGGGACCCCCTTCTTGGTGGTTGTAAAGGGAAATTACGAGGGAGACCGAAGCCATTTTGGGGGGTCCCGAAAAAAAAGGGATCCGTATGTCACAGAACAATGTTAGCCTCCGATGTTTTACCCATGCAGCAAGGTACAAACACATATATACATATATATATATATATTTCTTTATATAAGCAAGATAGACCTTGATCTTAGTGACCTCACACCGTACGTTTTGACGTTGGCAACGCGCGTTGCCAAAACGCGCGTTTCAGAACTCCCGTTTTGCACGTTTTGTGGAATACGGCAGTCTGGCGATTGCTGGGCAACTTAGATGCTTTTTTACCCTGGAATAAAAGCATATGTGGCCCTACTGGCCAACTTCCTAAAAGCTCTACGGGGCAGTCGTTTGCACGTCCGGCGACTTAGATTCTTTTCTTGCCCTGCATTAAAAGCAAATGTCTCCTGGACAACCTAAGAAGCTCCACAGGGGAACACGGCAGTCTTTCACGTATCGGCAACTTAGATGCCTTTTTTGCCCTGGAGGGCCAGGCTCTCCAGATGCTAAATGTGTGTTTGAGTGCTTTTTCCCAGCCCCGAAAAACGCATTTGTGTGCTTCGCGGGTCGCCCAGAGGCCCCTCGAGTCGTTTGCTTGCCCTCAGGCTCTCTGGATGCACAATGTTGGTTTGAATGCTTTTTCCCAGCCCCGAAAAACGCATGTGTATGCTTCGCGGTCTTCCAGAGGCCCCCGAGTTGTTTGCTTGCCCTTATGCTAAATGTTGGTTTGAGTGCTTTTTCCCAGCCCCGAAAAACGCATTCGAGTCCTTTGGTGTGGCTGCAACATTTTTCTGGCCTGTAAGATGGGGCTGCATGCTTTTTCCGGAGCCTGCAAAAAGCACTCGGGCCTTGCGCCTGCTGACCGCGTAGTCACGGCGGACCCGCGGACGTTTCCAAACTTAGCCGGACCCTGCACTCGGTCATTGCGCTCGCTGGCCACGTAGTCACGGTGAACCCTCTTACGTTTCAAACGCGTTCGGGCCTTGTGTCTGCCGATCACGTAGTTACGGTGAACCCGCCTACATTTCGAAACTTAGCTGGCCCCCGCGCAGGTGTGTGTGTGTGTGTGTAAGATGGGGCTGCATGCTTTTTCCGGAGCCTGCAAAAAGCATTTGCGCCTTTCCTGCCAACCACATAGTTGCGGTGAACCCGCCTCCGTTTCGAAACTTGGCTGGCGGCCGCACAGTGTAAGATGGGGCTGCATGCTTTTTCCGGAGCCTGCAAAAAGCATTGGGGCCTTGCGCCTGCTGACCACACAGCCACGTTCCAGAACGCGCGTTTTGGCATACGTTCCAGAACGCGCGTTGCGCGTGGTGCGTTTTGGGGCTACTAAGACCTTGATACATACATAAAAAAATGAATATATATATGTATATATATCTTCTTGGGTTCCCCTGACTAGAGTCCCCTGGATATTTTCGAAGCTATCGCTGCATCTGTTGGAGAAGTGGTTGGTGGACAGAACTTCCCACCGAAATGGCGTGCACCACAGAGTCCGCAATGAAAATTCCTACCCGCACGGGTATGCAAACAATTCGAAAATCGGGGTACCCCCAAATGGGCAACAGCTTTCCTTTTGGCTTCCCCTTGAAGCGACCCTCAAGCAACACGCAGCCACATGAGCCAAGTCCCTTTAGGTAACCAAGACACGTGCCATGGTCAAAAGACAGATCGCTCGCTTGGGGCCAGTGTTGATCCTGGATTTAGGCATAGCCTCGTGGACCAATAGGAGGTGTTCCCACAAAGTGAAGGACCCCCTCTTCACATCGGAAGAAAACAAGAAAGAGAGTTGTTTTAAGTCTGTGTTTTCTTTGCAGGGGGTCTGATCAGCCTCCTGGTTGCCTACTACAGTGCTCACTGGCACCGGAAAAAGAAGGGGCAAGGAATCTGCATGACTCCAACAAACATGGGCACTGAGTATTTTGCCTCGCCCTGTCGTTTCAAAGTCATGCACACAGGTCCCCTCCGGCCCCCCCTTTGACACCCCCCACTTCGGGGTCGCATGGGGGCACCAGCATTTTGTGGACCTCCCCCCCCCCCCCCGCTCCATGTGTTGAACTGTTCCGGACACCCCCCCCCTCCGTGGCAGGGAATAGTATGTATAATGTGAACGGGCTTCTTCTTGAAAAAGTTTGTAGACCACCTGATTTTCCATTTTTGTAGTTTTGCAATTATTCCTTGAGTTTTTTACAATTTTTGCAATTCCACGGGCCCAGTCTCGGGTCCCAGGGTAGACCCCCCCAGATTTTGCATTTTTTGCAATTATTCCTCGAGTTTTTGGACTTTTGGATGCGAAAGTTTCAAACACTCGAGGAATAATTGCAAAAAATGCAAAATCTGGGGGGGTCTACCCTGGACCCGAGACTGGACCCCTGGACCCGAGACTGGACCCGAGACTGTCCGTGTTGGCTTGCACTGACGTCGCATCCCCTGCGCGTGTCGCGCGCAGAGCTTGCTTTTCAGCTTACGGTTTAGTACCAGGAAAACAAACATGATATTTATATATATATATATATAGATATACATGCAGATATGACCTCATGATATATAACATTATGCACATACGCATGCATATGGTTTTTAGCATACACTTACAAATATATATATATATATATACACGTACATATATACAAATTTTGTATGTGTTGTATCATATCACACGAACATCAGCTTCTGTCGGCGGATTGTGCTGATGTTGTTTTGTCGTGGTTTCTGTTTTAGGCTTTTCGGATTGCTACCAATTAGCAGCTAGACATACTTTTGACGCACATACATGTTGCACGTGATAGTTTTCATGATGCTAGTGGCCACAATCAAAATAATTTCAGGCGTTTCGCCTCCTCAATAAGTTGAGGGCTCTGCGTCCATCTGGCGCATGTGTGCCCAAGCGGATTTGTTTCCGCCTTTTCAATAAGTTGAGGGCACTGCGTTCATCCGGCGCATTTGTGCCCGAGCGGATTTGTTTCTGCCTCTTCAATAAGTTGAGGGCACTTCACCCATCAGGTGTATTTGCGCCCAAGCGGATTTTGCCTAGAGAAAGAAAAAAAGGCTGTCTGACTGCGCGCTCTGGGTGTTTGTGTGTGTGTGTATGCGTGAATATGACTTGTACCCTTTGACAGTTACTTCTATTCCCATCACCTGAAAATTTGTTGAACAATGCAGAATTCTTTGGTTTTAGTACCGCAAAAGACCTCGTTCACAATATACGCATTATTCCCTCGTACACCCCCCCTCCCCCCCCCCCCCCCCAATTTTTGTCACTGGATTCCCCCCCCCCCCCACACCCCCCAAGGGGGGGGTCACAGGAGTCACATGGCACGACGATTCGATGTCAGGGCCGCAGCGGGCACTGGCGCGTCTTCGCCTCGCGGCCTTTTGAGGCCCATGAGCTCGTGGAGGCGACGTCGTCGAGTCCGACGTCGGGGTGACGGACTCGTCAGTCTGAAGCCTCGTGAGTAGGTGTTGCGATTTTTTTTTGGGGGGGGGAATTTCAGGATATGGTTGGTTTAGGCGTTTTTTCCCATGGTTCCCTTCAAATCCCGAGGGAACCCAAGTTCCACAACCCCATCTGTCCATGTGCTTTTGCAAAAGAATGAAGTTTGGCCGGGGTTCATATGGGTGTGTGGCCCAGACCAGGTCTTCCCAAAAGGACCTGCAATTCGTACAGTTCGGATGCGCTTTCAGTGGATCCACCCCTGGTTGGTCCAAAAGAGTACTTCACGAGCACGATTGGCCCGGCATGAAGATATATGGTTCCAAGGGAATCCTGTATCCCGCGTCCTCCACGCCGCTAGTTGTCAGCATTATATCCCCAAGCTGGTCGCCTGGCAAATATGGCTCATGTACCCTGCATATGCCCATTGTGTAGTTTGGTTCTTTGTATGTGGAAGATCTGGGGCAGCGTTCCCGTTCTCTATGTGCGCAAAAGCACAGCTACCGAGGTGTGTCCACTTGCAGAGGCCTGAAGCCTAGGGCATCAGAAAGCCAGGGATGGCACAGGGGATCCTACGAGAAGTGGGGGTGTAGACTCTTTTCAGTTTTTTTTTAGACGGGAAACCAAGAGGCAGACCACTTTTCGAGGAGTTCTTCTCCCCCTTTTTGACACACCCTATTGAGGTTTGGTACATGCTCCCTACGGTTTCTTGACCATAGTCCCAAAATGAACTGAAAAAAAGGGGGGGAGTCCTGGCCGTCCTGTAGAGACCTTTTTGCAGATGGAGAGCCAGCGTGTTGTGCGAGTTCCATGTTGATCTGCAGGGTTGCACAGAACTTCGCTAGCAACTGGACAGCTAGTTGAAAAGCCACGCAGACTGACCTTCTTGAGCCAATGTTGTGAACATTTCTTAACTCAACTTGGTTCTCCCTTTGAAGGTGCGTACCAAGCTCCAATCATATCAGCCAGTGTGCAACCACCCCAGGCGAGCGAGCCTGGCGGTTCGCCAGGCAAGCAACCCAATGTTTTGGTTAAACGATCCAAGCAACCAAAAAGAGAAAATCCGCCGGGCTGTCCTCAAGCGCTACTTTTTTTTTTTTTTTTTTTTTTTTTTTTCGTTGGAGATCATTTATTTCAAGTACTGGCGCCAAGGCAGATTTTTGGAGTTTTGGAGCCCCCCCCTTTTGCTTCGGCTGAGACTCCGAGAGATTATCGCATTTTGCTTTTGGAGTCTGTGCAATGCCATAGTCATCCGACTTCCTTTGCAGCCAGTGTAGTGGTTGCAGGAAAAGAATCCCCAAAGTCGGCCACTGGTGACGCGTTGGTACAATGACTCATGTAGTTGCTGGCCCCAGTCCAGGACTTCCCCCTGGCTAGTTCCAATATGGCGTTACTTGGGGAACAAGCCCTCAAGACCTTAAGGAGAACTAGGGGAGTTCTGCTTGGTATGGCCAAAGGGCCCAAGTGCTTCAAACTCGTGGATTTGGGGTGGGTTAAAGGTGTGTGCGCAGTCTAGATTCCCGCATCCACCTATATGGGGGTATGCGGACCAACAACTAACAAGCAACCAACTGACCGACCGACCGACCGACCAACCAACCAACCGACCGACCGACCACACCAACCAACGACGACAGCCACACGAACTACGCCAACCACACCAAACCAAATCAATCCAAACCAAACAACCAAGCACACCAACCCAAAAAACCACCGCCACGCATCGCATCGGCGTGGAATCAGGTGGACCTTGACACCTGCATCGCGCCTTTCTCAGCGTCTCATGGCATGGGATCCAGCTAACTCCCCTTCAATTCTGACGTCTCACCCCAAGGCACCAGTCAAGCATTTAGAGGGCCTACGTGGAGTGGAACTAAGGGATGGAAGGGCTAGATAAAGGCTTGGCAGAAACAGATGTTGCCAGAGGCTGACTGGTGTCTACCATTCCGAAGCCGCAGGCTTTTCGCTCAGTCAGCATGTTTGACCTGTTGGTTTTCCATTGAAGTTATGGTTCCGGGCTCCATTTGGCCGATGATCCAAATCGCGAGGATCGAAAGTCAGCTTGGCGGCCTTTGGTTTGCTCGGACCAAAATCCAGAGCCAACCTCTGGGGTTCTTGGAGCATAGGTCCCTAGGTCTTCCACTTGCTTAAGAAGAGTCTTTTTTATTTTCCCCCTGTTGGTTTTAAAGGGAATCTATCACTACTGGGCTTTTATTTTTACTTTTTCCAGGGGTCTTAACCAAATGGAAGAGGTCCCTTTGAGCCCTTTGATAAGGTAAGGTTTCCCGCAGCTCGCGGGCTGAGGCGTCCTTTCAGCTTCGCATGAACATTGTTGAAACGCCGGCTGATGAGGACGGACTTGTGCTCGCTGCTGCATGGGGCTGATGTTTTTGTCCGTAGAAAGCCTGGGGCCCATTTTGGTAGGACCTTCTGGGGCAATAGGTCTGTGGGTGGACGAAATCCATTTCGCACCACCTAAGAAACCCTGGAATGATTCGATTCCCTTATGAATGCCAACAAACAACGGTTTCAGCCATGGTTTCAGTTCGTGGTGCGGTGCTGGATTCCGTCCACCCACAGTAGGTCAAGAGGTTCTGGGCACTGCAATTTGGGTGGGGCTCAAGATTAACCAGGAAGGGTTACCCAGGTTTTGGCCCATTTTTCCACTTACCAGGGCAAATCCCCATTTTGGAATTCCGGGTTTTTTGAGCCACAGCTGTTCTGCAGAGCTGGCAGGATGCTGCCTTCACCGGCAAAGTGGGGCGAGTGAAGTCCTATGCACCTTGGCTCCGCCGAGTCGGCCGTACCTTCGCCACACTTCACTTGCCGTTTCGTCTTCCCCCCCCCCCCCCGTGTTGGCCTTCTCTTAACTGTTGTTGGGTTGGATCTTTAGACTTTAACTTTTTGGGAAACCAAGGGTTGTTCCACAACCCCCAAAAAGTTAAACTTTTTGCAGGGGGGTCAACCACAACCAAGTTTATCATTTGCCATTTTGGCCGGCAGCAAGATTTCTCTCTATGCTTTTGCGCGGATTTGAAGTTTGGCCAAGCAAATCGCGACATCAGTGCCATCCAGAGGCTTGGTCGACCTGCGGTAGGCTTGACACCTTCACGTTGCAACCCAGGGTTGTCCGTTTTCATGCTTTTGACACGTGAATCTGCATAATTTGTTTCGGGGACAAAACGAGCTCACTATGGTAAAGATCCTTTACTTTGGGGTCCCTTACTTCAGGTTTTGGAATTATTGTAAAAAATGCAGATGAATATCGCAAACAGTGGGCACATACACCCTTTTCCCTTGAGATGGTTGGGGGCTGGGGGGGCTCTGGGGGCTGGGGGTAGTGGAACTTTAGCCTTTGGTATATTCTTCGTTTTGCTCTTTTGCGTGATGCAGGGCTCCGCTTGAAACGTTACCTGCCCCATCGCAAAAACACGCACCAACGGGACACCCGTTTCAAAATGGTCCAAGTCATGAATTTAGCGTTCTGCAGGTTGAATCGTGTTCACCATTAGGAACAACCTTTCCACCAAGGATGATCTTCCTTTCCCGAAGATTGCATTTGTAAAGCTCGATTCCTCCAATCTTTTCATCAACCCGGTCCCTACTAGGAGACTCCTTTGTTCCCAAACAAGTCCCTTTGTATGGCCACAAGGTATTAAGTTTTTGAAAACAGGGAACGCCCGCCAAAGCGTTGGTCATGTCACCTTAAAAAGCGTCGCACCTAAACTCGGGACGTCTTTTATTTTTGTCCCGCTTTCAGGAAAATAACTATTGCCAAAATAATTTCAAGCTTCCCCTAGAGAGAACGTAGCTGGGGGGTGGATGTGTTTTTTCCCAGCCCCTCTATTTGCAGCCAAAGGGCAGGTTGGGACATGTCGGGACGTTTTGCGTCCCTCATAAATCAAAGGACACTTCGAAAAGGGGAAGTTGAAGTTGCATGACAACGCTCCCCCCTTGCTCATACCCTGGCAAGGCAGAAAAGCGGCAATTGCTAGGTTCTTGGTGCAACCCAGCAACAACCAATGGATCCCCCGCCCCCCCCCCCCCCTGCTTGTTGTGCTGGATCATTGGATCCCTTCTGGTGCGAAACCCCAAGTCCGGAAGAGGGCTTTACCGCCTAAAGGTCGCGGCTTCCTCGCGACGCCGCGAGGTGCCACTGGGCTACGGCATGCTCTACCAACAGTCCATCGAGTTGCCCGACGCCCGGGCCCCTTTCGTCATGTGCAGCCGGGGTGCCCCTCTTGCACTTGCGCGCCATGCAGAGTTTGAGTTGCGAGAAAGGGATTTGGTTTGCCAGTTCAGAAATGATGAAGGCACCTCACATGTTGTTTCCGTGTGGGCGTGTGAAGTATACTGTATACTTTGTCCTTTGGTTTCCCTTCAAACACCAACCAAAGCGGGGTTCACCATTGTGAGAGACAGACGATTGGCAGCATACTTTGACCGATCACAAGGCTACGAGTACATGCGTGGTGTAGCCGGGCCAACCAAAAGGAACGCCTCACACCCATTTGCCGTTATCGCATTAGTTGCTTTCTCTTAGTTCATTGAGGTTCCCCAAGTCCAGCGAGACGAGCGCATGTTTCAGGGGGTCCATCGCTCGCCATTCTGCTGCCACGGTACCGCAGTTGAGGTGCAGATCAATTGGACGCCCGTCACCAACTTCAACTGCAAGTTCATCCCTGTTGGGAAGCCAAAGCCTCGGACAAGATCGGCCTACCTTCTTGGCCACAATGTATTTGTTTAGTCTCAAAATCGGTGACCCCTTTTGGCATGAGCAAGATTTACAGACACCCATCCATTGCCAGCATGGGCCTGAATCCCTCTACAAATGGGGGTTGATGGCACCCGTTTCGCCTTGCGATCAAGGGACATCACGGTTTTGCAGGGTCCCCCTAGTTTGCCACATACCTTTCAAACCGCAAGGCTTCGGTGGACTCTCAAGTGGCAAGTAGCTGCCCCACACCCTCCCTCCTCAAGGGTTAGACCTTAAGGCCCATGGTGCGGTCACACATGGGCTCCATGAACAGCCGGAGTTGTGCTTTTTGGTTGTGCCTGACGGCTCATGCTTGTTAGAACATGCTTGACATGCTCTTTTGGAGGTCCTTCATTTTCCTTTTTTGCCAGCTTGCAGTCGTTAATAAGGATGGCTACGAGTTCGAACATGCTTAGCATGTTTGCTGCTTTTGCCCTTTTGCACTTTTGGACGTGCTTCATCCTTTTTTTTCCGGTTTGACCAAGTCAATGTTCGAACATGTACCTTGCCCGCCCAGTCACATGTACATCTACGCCACCCGCAGAATTCAGGCCCGCCGTTGGGGTGCCCCATTTTGCGGGTGGAAGAGGACGCCGGCCTTATTCAAGTACATCCACTTAGTGACTGGCAAAACGCGCGTCTCATTTGTATTTGTGTCCTTGTTTCAGCTTGGGATTGAGTCATGTGAGGAACCCCCTCCCCTGTCCCCAACCCACCATTTCAAGACAAGCTCATTGTTTTCTGGGGAGTCGGGAGTTTGCCAGTGTTCAATGGTTGTCAAGCTCTCGTAAGCGTGCAGGAAACCACCGAGAATAAATTATGGGGGGGTCCTTCCCAACACCCGAACTCGGTCATTCCCTACTGAGCACCAGCAAGATGAGTTGGATTTCAACACCCGTTTCGCCCCCCAACCGGGGCTGACCTTGAGCACGGTGGCGTGGTCCAACGGATTTTAGTGGCTCGGCTTGCCTCTGACCAAGTTTGGAAGATGGGCCTGAAACCTATCCAAATCACGACCTGAGAAATTGGAGTTGGAGTTGTTCTCCAGGCCCAGTGAATCCAGTTTCCCCTACAGTAGAAGTAGGAACCAGAGGAAACAGTCATATGAATTCGGGCTTGGTAGCACTGTGTGGTGGTCTTGTTGGTTTTAAGCAAAACAAACATGAAAAAAACATTAGGATACTATCAGAAAAGACCCCCCCCAATTCGATCAACCATGCGCACCTACGACTTTGGAAGGTTTGGGGAGGGAAATCCATGCAGCTCGTTTTTTGGGGCTGCGGGACGTCCAAAAATAGACAACCCTCAGCCCATAATCCCCTTTGATTTGAATGGAAGCCAACAGCAGGCCACCGCACTCCTGAGAAGACGGATATTTTAGATTTTGTGAAGTTGAGATCAAAATGGGTGTGTCTTTGTTGTTGTGGTTTCAAAGGGAGAATCAAATGAACACCGAAGCCATTTTGGGGTTCCGAAGCCTAAACGAAGGAAACACCCCAGTTGGGGCTAAAAAAGAGTCCAACCAGCGACAAGCAACATGGCTCAAGCAGTGGCAACAACACGGGCCTCAGCCGCCTCAGCCCCTTCGACTTTGACCCACAGGGGTACAAACGGAGAGAAGAGGTCCTTTTGGTCCAGGTTGTTTGAGCAAGAGTGGTTTTGACATGTTGCAACCAAGGGTTGGCCCGACATTGATCTTGAGTTCTTTCATTATTTGTGGGCCATGTGCTGGGCTGGTCTTCCGCTAGCAACAAGTTTGACTATACCTGTCACTGGCCACGGAACACAGGAAACATTTATTTCCTGCCAGTTTAGATTAGTCTTGGTAAGTGGCTCTTTTCCAAGGTAGCTTTGCAACGGAGATACTTAAGGCATGTTACGGATGTTACTGGAGTATGATTATTGAGAGAGCTACCATTTTTTTTTCGCGAGCTTGCCTTGGGGTTAAGACGAGTTCAATGCAAAGTAGGTTTTTGACTTGGGGATCCACTTCTTATTTGAGGTTTTGGAACTTTTGTAAAATATTGTCTCTCCAATTGTTGAAGCTGAACCAGGGTTTTGGAAGGCTACTTTTTTTCGAGGAGATGTCCAGTTCGATGCCTGTAAGGAGGGTAGAGCCAAGGCCTTTGTAAGGCCTTAGCCCTCTACATTTATTTTTGCCTAGCATTGCCTAACTTTGTTTTTTTGTTTTTTTGGGAGGGGGTTGGGACTTGTTGCTCTTCTGTTCTTGCAGGGTTCCTCTGCAGAGAAATCGGTATAGCAACCAGCCGCTGGGTTTTTATGCAGGCCGACGAGGAGCTGATTTTGGAGCCCCGCACCAAGAGAGCTTCGAGCGGCGAGAACTTCGAGTCGACGCCTTTGGTCGATGGGATGGTTTCGACCCAAGACATTGTTACTGCTATGTCTTTTGAACCAGGTCCCCCAGTAGTGCCCTTTTACCCCCTTGGGGAGGGTTCCCCTACTAAAATAGACTACGGACAAAAAGGTACCCTTATTCTAACCTCTCTACTGGAGGACCTAGTGAAAGTGGTCAAGACGTTCTAAGGTTCACTATGGACCAGAGTCAAACAAGACATATATGCGATGTGTCACAATGTGGCCTGTGCCGTCCGCTGGGATTTTTTTCGTCATTAAAGTTGGTCAAGACATTCTAAGGTTCACGATGAACCAACCATCAGAATTTGGTGTCCTTGGGTCTTGCTGGAAAGTTATTGAAGTTGCGTAACATGCGTAAGGTTAGCAAAACATGGACCAGAATGAAGAATATGGGTTTTGGTTGGGGGCAAAGGCTGAGGTAGATGCTCTCTTGCACAGAAGCAAACCTGCAGTGCGACCTCTTCAGACATCGTTTTGCACGTTGAGCCAGAAGCTAAGCATGTTTGTTTAGTGGGGGGGTAGCATGATTGAGTCCACAAACAATACAAATCAATCAAGAATGGTTGTAAAAATGAGAAGCTTTTGCTGTGAACGACACCCGTTTGGCTTGATTGAGCCCCAGGCGCTTGGGGGAGGTCGTTGGTGGTTTCTTAGGCCCCTGATCTAAAAAGATGTCAACTGCAGGTATTTTGAAAGGTTCGTAAGAGGCATGGCCCAACTGCTTTGATCAAACATTTGTTCCACATCACACCGTCTCTGTGTAGATTCTAATTGGAGATATGAGGTTATCCAAATCTCCTGCTTGTCTAAATCGCAACAGCAAAATTTGCGTAAAAGGGGACTGGGTACCCTTTAGGGGCAGTTTCACCATGACAAAGATCCTTCAGGACAAGTGTGAGGCTGGTAGGATTTGAACCCACAACCTCCTCAGTCAGACCAACCGAGGCGCGCTGCCATTGCGCCACAGCCCCTGCTCATCATGAAGCTGATGTTTGAGGAACCCGTTCGGGGAAGCCAACAAAACACACCCCTGTTGCAAAGGGAAATCAGACACAGAACCATAAGGAAACCCAAAGTAAACCATAAGCAAACCATAAGCAAACCATAAGCAAACCATAAGCAAGCCAAAGCAACACCGGAAACAGACCAGAAGGAAGCCGTTGTTTTGTTTGGGGGGGATGCCCTGTTTTGAGCCAAAGCTCAGCCAAGGTACAAGCGCAACTTCCGGACTGACGAGGCACACGCCAGAGACACGGACAGGAGAGTTCATGATTGCCTAGTACTAAAATAGACTACGGAAAAAAGGTACCCTTATTAATTCTAACCTCTCTACTGGAAGACCTGGTGTGTGTGTGTGTGTGTTGCTTTTTGTTGCACATTGACCTATTCACACATTCCGCTGACATGATGGCTCAAGGCCCTTCAAGTCATTTGTACAGTCATTCGACTCATGGTACATTGATAAAAAGGCTTGCAGACCGCTTTACAGGTATCACAGTCAACACAAGCCACCAGGGACAATCCATCCTCCAATCCTCCATATTGGCATGTTGGACTCTCTCCGGAATAGATCCAGGGACCAAATCAACGACCTCTACTACGTACCACAGGGTACCAGTTCCCTTCTGGGATAGGCACCCCGGCCCGGCAGTGGGCCTCAATTTGTGGTAGCGGAGCGGGTTTTCCGCAGAGCCAAGGGAAGATGTCATCCGATGCCTATTCAAGTATGGCCAAACCATCAGGCTATACGGAGGAAACACTCAATTTATTGATGACCGCCAAGCAGCCGCCATCGTACGACCGAAAAGTCAGCTGGTTCAGGTATGAAGAACTCGTGGACGACTGGGTGACAATCACTACGGTGGAAGCATTCAAGAGAGGCTCGCAAGGCGCTGTTCACACCAAATGGGGCCAAGGAATGTCCAATCAATCCTGATAACATCAGCCGAGAGCGTACCACGGAAATCATAGATGCATCCGAAGGTGGAGATCCAGACATCCTCGAAGACAATTGGAGACTTACATCCCAGGCAAACAAATCAATGATTAACCTGTGGATAGGTAAGACCATTTTCACCTTCGCGGACAATTCGCTTGAGGATGAAGAAGCAGTTTCAGGATCGGCAGCAGACAGGATCATCGACAAGAAGGGCCGGTCGACCATTGAGCCAGATCCTTTCGCACCATCCTGAGAAGAACCAACGACGCTTCCGCTTGCACTAGGCAGAATCCACAAGCGATTGTCAAATCCCGAAGAGTTGAAGAAGCTCCACCTCCAGCATCATCACATGACAACAGATCAATTTCGATTTAGAACTCGCTCACTTCATTTGCCGAAATCAACATTCGATCTATTTGACAAAATCCGAAGTGCATGTGAAGTTTGCCAAGCGGCAAAACATGCACCATCACGAAGCAAGACGAGTGGACTTCGAGCGGACACCTTTGGTGACATGACATTCATTGATCACTGTCAAGTTCCTCTTGGAACAGGAGAACACATCATTGTTTTTGTCATCCTGGATGGAGCAACAACATTGCTCACTGCAGAGACAGTGACAACTACGCAAGACACTGTCCTCAGGAACTATTTTGACCAGTACCACTTGCAGCCCAAATCAGTTGTCGCAGATCAAGCCTTCATGACAGAGACATGGAAGCATTTCTATCAGTCCCTTGACATCACACCGATATCCTTGGGACCGAACACACCATGGCCAAATCGAGCTGAAGCTGCAGTTCGACTCCTGAACAAGATCATGCTAAGTTCCATCAAGGCACACAGCACCTGCAACACTGAAGAAAGTGACATATAGACAGCTGGTGAAGGCAGCTGCAACTGTCAGGAATCAGACTGTCACCTACGGGGGTGTAACACCATTGGAGCTCGCATTCGGAAGACGACCAGCAGATCTCATCCAACTCGATGTCGCAACACCAACTCAGTTGACGATTGACAGGAATGAAGAGGAGCTGACAGCCATTCAGATCAAACAGCTGTCGAAGCAAGCATTCCAAGAAGCACGTCAATCCGAAGACATCCGACGAGACCTTGCTCAAAATCTCCGAATGAGTTCTAAGCCTCTTCAGGTGAAGGACAAGGTATTTTACTAGCAGGAAGACAAATCCAAGATCCGTTCCGATGGAAGCAAGGGAGGAATATGGCTAAAAGGAAAAGTCATTTCCATTGAAGGAGCAATGGTAGGACTTGATCTTGGAACTCGACTCATCAAGGTTAACATGACGAAGGTCAGAAAGGATGAAACCATCCCTCCGGGGACACCTGGAATTGATCTTCCACTGCCTGAAGAGCGAGAATCTTTGCAGAAGGAGCAAACCGGCTCCTCTGCCGACACCAAGAAGAAGGAGTCATCCGCACCAACTCCTAAGCCAAAATCCTCAGTGCCATTACGTATCGCGGGAAAGACAACTCCCAAGCCTGCAGCACCTCATCCTGCAGAGAACATGTTCGTCGAGGACCTCACATCCGTTCCTGAACAAGCACATTGGAATTGTGTACGTAAAGGAAAGATCCACGTTCTCGAGATCTTTGCAGGAAGTGCCAGATTCAGTCAATGCTGCGCACTCTCAGGTCTTAAGGTTGGGACTCCCGTGGACATCCGCACCGGATTCGACGTAATGACATCCAAGGGACGACACATGGTCATGGAGATCATCAAGGAGCAAGCACCTGATGTAATCCTCATGGTACCGGTCTGTGGACCATGGTCAAATATGCAGAACATCCAACAAGACCAACAAAGAGTCTGGGAGAAGCGGAAACGCTATCTTCCCATGGTTGAGTTTGTGGCATCCATTGCGCGATACCAGTTGAAGCACGGAAGATACTTCATCATTGAAAATCCTCAGACATCCAAGATATGGTATCTGAATTGTATGCAGCAACTGTTTTGAGATCCATCCGTGACCTGGAGAACACGGACTGCAAGATCCTGAATCCGGGCTCAGAAGTCTCAAGCACACGAGCTTGATGCACTGCTTACCTCCCGAGGTAATGAGACCGATCTTCAGAAGGTGTAAAAATTCTACCAGCTCAGTCAAGCATGAACATCAACCCCTAAAGGGAAATGCTGGTACTTTCGGAAGCAGGACCAAACTGGCACAGGTGTATCCTTACCAGTTCTGTCAGAATCTCGCGCACATCCTCCTACGACACTTGAAGGTGAAACCACTTGACAACGAGGTGTACCTCTTGGAGGACTTTTTCGAACCATTCACCATCAAGCAGGTTGACAAAAAGGAGATGGAAGCCATTGACAAGGAGTTCAACATGACCAGCAGCAGTCTGGCGGTCAGAATTCAGGAACAAGGACGTTCAACCATTGGTCATCCAAGATCCGCTAGTCCAGAAGTTTCAGAAGACGATGAAGCAGTACCCACCAAAAACTGAAATCGATATCTTCAAACAAGATCCGAATGACTGGCGATGTCAGAACATGTGGAATGGTTGCAAGAAGCTGAGACAATTGTGCATTTCATCCACTCAGTATGATGCATGCACAGCATACGTCCACACCATTGGCATCAACATGCCCATTACGTCACCTCCGGACGATGCGATCATATCCTTCTGGCAGCCTGATCAGCTGAATAGAATTTGGGTCTTGCCTGCATCCAAATGCAATTGGGAGAATTCTGATCCGAAGACTTGGCATGCCGTGATGTTTTCATCCGTTCATCAGTCGTTCTCAGATGCGCCGACTATCAGGCCGATGCCCATCGAGACGGATCCATCGGATCCAACGGATGAACCTCAACAACCTGACACACAGCAGCCACCTGATCAACCGGACCATCCCATGCCTGACCCAAGACCTCCAACTCCACCGGACGAGCACATGTCAGATCCTCCTCCGGATCCTCCACATCAGCCTGATCCTCCCATGCCGCCAGCACCACGAAGTGTGTCTCCGGACAATCCAGTGGATCCACCACTGCCGCCACACGACAAGCCTGGCGGAGGAGATGCAGCGCTTAAACGGCAAAAACAGTCCATTTCATCCTCAAGCGGACTCAATCGACTGGGGGGTGATCTCAGCCAATTCTTCCGACTGTCGTGGTACCTTCACCACCTGCGATTCTAACGAATCCCGAAGCAGAAGACCATGATGAAGATCTTGAACTGCCAACACTTGAGCAAGAAGAAACAACTGGCAGTCCATCCAAGCAGAAAACTGGGAAGAAGAAGAAGAAGCCAGATGACAATGATGAGTCACCTGAGCATTCTCCCAGAAATGAACCTGCATGTTCATCCAATTACAGTCCGAACAATCCAGCAAACTTGCCGGTACAATATGAAAGTGAGGAAGAACTGATCCCTCATGTTCCAACCTCATCCGGCACTGGAAGTTCAGAGAGAACCATGAGATATACTGACCAGGAAGATGGAGAATCAGAAGACTCTCAGAGGACCAGATCTTACGATGATCACCAAGCTGATCTCGTTCTTGATGAAGCACATTGGTCACTCATGACAGCCGAGCAGAAGATCTGTGCGAACACTGGATCCTTTACGGTTCCGAGAGATATTGAAGGCAACCCTGTCCTTCTTGGACGTGTGAAAGGGACCTTCAACCCATCGCCCCGATGCGGATTCTCTCATCAGAAATACACAGATCAGAATCATGTTGACCAGCTATGCAAGAACATGACCGACGATGACCGTGCACTCTTAGTCTTGTACTCATCCAAGCAAGAATCCTTGAAGGCTTCATCCACATCCGCACTCATTGGCAAGAAGCGGAAGGAAGCGACAGCCACTGAAATAAAGACTTATCAGAAGCAATTCCTTGAAGCTTGATAACGAAGTGTTCGACTTGGTCGACACTCGCAAGATTCAGGTCAGGAACTGGGTCACTGGTCGCTGGGTCCTTACCCTAAAGCAAGACAAGGATGGTAACTTCCTAAAGACCAAGGCTCGCTGGGTCCTCCGGGGCTTCCAAGACAAGCAGAAGAACGATCAGCAGTGGCTTCCGCCTTGCAATCCAAGCAGCCGCAAATAAGGGCTGGAATATATTTCAATATATTTCACATGGATTTGAAGACAGCATTCCTCCAAGGCGAAGCATACGATCAGACTCGTGACATCATTTGTCAGATCCCTCCTGAAATGGGATATCCACCACACATTGGAGCGCGCATGAAGAAGCCTGCCTACGGGCTAAATGACGCACCCCGCAGATGGTGGAACATCCTTGATTCGGCACTCCGTTCTTACGGACTGGTGCCAACCAGGGCAGACTGTTGTACATATGTATACTACGGCAAGCAGCTTCCGAAGCCCGCATTGGTGAGTGAAAAGAAGTCATCCAATACTTTCGATCTCGAAGGAGCAGTTGATTACCTCATGGATCCTGTTTCCGGTAAATCGACAAGGTCATGGAGCACTTTCTCTTCATGTTGATGATCTTCTTATGACGGGTGATGATGTGCTCGAGAAGGAAATCATGGGACGACTTCGCAAAGATTTTCAAGTTGGTTCCGAAGACAAAAATGATTGCCTCTTCGTAGGACAACGCATCCAATGGAAGCAAGACGACAAGCATGGCTGGCACATCAATGTCCGTCAGAACGTTGCCATTGACGAACTTCAGGAGATCACTTTTGACAAGTACCTGAAGGACGACACTCCTCTTACTCCACAAATGCATACTGCAAACAGAAGTGTCCTAGGTCAGATCAATTGGTCACAATCGCGAACGCAGTTCCACATTGGTTATCAGTTCTCCAGGTGTGCGTCCAAGGCATCATCACCGACCATTGAGGACGTTCGCGCCATTAATAAGACAGTCAGAACCATCAAAAGCATTCCGCTTAGTGTGAGATTCTGGCCCCTTCGTGGCAAGACACGCATAGTTGGTTATCCAGATGCATCCTATCGCAACAATCAAGATAAGTCATCCCAACGTGCGCATGTTATATTTCTTGCAGAACAAAGAGATCTTCGCCAGGGCTCATCGAACTCGAGAGGCTCATTGGTCGACTATGAGACGCACAAGATCACCGCCACAACCATGTCCACTACTGTTGCAGAATTGCACGGACTGATGCGTTGTTAGGGTTCAGCATTATTTCTTCGCGGTCTCTGGTCAGACATAACAGGCGAAATCGCAGATGTACACATCCGCACTGATGCGAATAATCTTGTCACCACAGCATCCACAACACATCACCCGGAACAGAAAGAGACAATGCATTTGATCCAGATGTTGAGAAAGGAAAGCAACAGTGGACAGATGCATGACCTTGCACATGTACGGAGTGAAGATTGCCTTGCTCATCAAGGCCGTCCTCACCGGCAATCTCTTGAATGTTGATGCACATCCACCCTTCCGTACTATGTTGCAGAACAAGGCATTTTTGGTTCAGTGGCTAGCACACAATACGAAGCACGGACCCGACATCATTGCCTTTGCAGGAGTCGGTATAGCAGAATCCATGATTGCTTATTGGGGAACCTGGGCATGATCCGCATGTCCACGGATTCTGATGCATGAGTTTTTCAGTTTGGAGGAAGATGAGACATCCGACTGCCTCATGGAGCAGGTCGTCGATGAGAATCCATCCGCCTCTCAACAACCAGATAATGTCAACATGGAGCAGGTTGATTATGATCGAGATACCGACAACGATGATGACCTGGATGACGAAGAGCAACCTCTCGCACGAAATCCAATGCCGAAGGCGATGCCACATCCGAAACTGGTTCCGAAGTCACCACCACCAACACTGAGGCTTATGTCAAAGATTAAGCCAGCGCCAAAGAACATCCTGGATGACGAGACAGAATCCGACAATCATCCTGGTGACCGACCTGCACTTCCAAGGCGACCAGCGATGCGGCCAACTCTCACATCCAACGATCGGTGGTATGTACCAGATGGATCAGATACCGACATCAGCTTCCAGAGGGAATCGTACATCCAGGACCTTTCGGGAACTCTAAATTCCTCAATTTCGTGTACGAATACTACAAGGCGAGTGCTCAACCATCCTCGAGATGAATCCGGACTTCCACTTCATCCCTGAGCATGAACGATAACATGGAGTCAAGGTATCCTGGCTGAGAGCTAGATTGAATGATTCCTGGCAGCCAACGCTTCAAGGTGAAGGCCAACACACAGAGAAACAAAACATGGACTTCATCAAAAAGGTCTACAGCATTTGCTGCTATACCAATGCTCAGCCAGAAGTTTTCGGAACCGACATCATTCCGATGGTGTGTCACAACCGCCATATTGATCTCGAGAAGACCGTCCAGAATGTTGAACAGGTTTGCCAATATTTCAACATGGATCCATCCAAAGCAAAACAGATCACCGACCTCATCCTCTGGCGAATCGAGAGAATGAGCAGATTGTTTTCCGGATGTTTCGACACGATCCAAGGCAAGGCCAACATAGAGAATGCAAACGACAAGTGGACATGGGTCCTGATGGATCCGTTGAGCTTTATGATGCATTGACCTGCATTACGCATGCCAGGAACTTCATGGGCAATAAGCCAGGACTTCTCTTGATGGCTATGTTCCCGAACTATGAAAAGGCACGTTTCGAGATTGCGTTCGTGTATCCATCCGTGGACGGGTCATACAATGAGCGCAAGGCAAGAGGGGAGACATTGTTCCAAGAAATCGATGGATCGACAACCTCACCTCTAGATCCGCATACGATGCACTCCGGCCTAATGGCAAGGAATTCCTCAATGATCCAGACATGGAGTTCTACGTGAGATGCAACAGCGGTCATACACGACAAGTCGATCTCCAATCTTTTGGACGACCCCTGTACTCCGAACAGAAGAGTGAGCCTCGCCAAGAAGAACCGGACTATGATCTTCCAACGGAATCCATTCCTCCAAGTCCGCATCCGTCAAGATCCGACGCGCCCCATGAAGACGAAGGCACAGCTCAGGCAAAATCCAGAATGCGAAGGCCGGCACCTCAATCCCTTGAAGAAGAAAGAAAGATCAAGCCGTTCGCGAAGAAGCCCAGCACGTTCATGTTCCATGCTACATATGGAGAGAATCTGATCAACATCATGGAGCACGGGCTGAAATCTGGGAGATCCCAGTCAAACCCTTCGGGGAGAGTGCACGTCAGAAGCAGCATTGACACATGTGCCAACAGGAAGAGATGCATTGTTGATCCTGGCATTCCTCAAGGACCAGGACTACGACATCCGACTCTCCGAAGAGCGAACAGCATTGACAGAGCAAACCGTCGAGGCGAGGAACATTGTTACAGCATTTGATCCCGAGGGAAACATCATAATGAGTAACAGTTGGATCATGAAGAAAAATCTCGGTCGTGAAGACATTGAGATGTACACCAGCAAGATCCAAAAAATCGCCGATGCCTTCTTCAAACATGTGAACAACGACCACCAAAACAAGGAAAAATCTGAAAAAGATACATCCACAGAGACCAAGAAGCGACGGCGCTCCACCGATCAGGACGAAGTTGAAGAGGAGAACATGGAACCCTCCGGGGAGAGATCCGTCAAGCCAAAGGTCATTATGGAGTATCACAATCCCGAGAACCTAGACGAGTTCATCCAGGAACTCAAGGAAATCTACCTCAAAATAGAAATGAGCAAGAAGGACGCCGAGGAAGAGCTCGTGGAGACCAAAAGGAACTTCATTCGCTTCATGGAGAAGTACAACAAGGATCCAAAGGGAGCTCATCCTAAATTGACAGAATGCGAGAGAGCCTCATTGGCACACATCGATCCAGGTGTCAACCTCGAAGAAGAAGAGTTCTATTTCCGCCATCGAGGAGAATGTCCCACCATGGACGAGTACAGGAAAGCACGGCCAGTATCAGGATATCCGATTAAGCTTCCACTTGGATTGAAGAAGCTCACCCTGGGCATCGGGTATTGATTCTAATCAATATTCTCAAACTCATATTGATATTGATTTTTTCCAGTTGCAAATTATTGATTTGAAAGCCTCTTAGATCAATATACATCCGACCTTTAAAATCAATATATTTGAGCAGCTTTTCTCAAGCCCAAATCAAAGCAGGGTCTTTGGCCAGCTGCTCCTGTTTTGTCAACAGGGGAGCAGCAAACAGGTTGCACTTTAAGTGTCAAAAGCTGAGGCTGGTCAAAATGAGCTCTACCTTTTTTGTCAAAAGGCTTAAGCTGAACAAGCTGCTTTAAACAATTTCTCATTTCTTTTGTCAAGAAATGGTTGAAGAGGTACCCCCTTGTCAAGGGCAACTATCTTTTGTCAAGATACGGTTGAAGAGGCAAAGCCTTTTGTCAAGGGCAACTAGCAGCCATCATCTTCCATCACAAAGCCAAAGCCAGGCTTGGTCAGCTGAAGGTGTACTAGGATTTTGTACTTTTCCATAATCTTGGCAGGCAGTCTTGTAGAGCCCACTCCAAAGCTGCAGCTGTGGGCAAGCTGGGATATTTGCCCAACAAAATCTTCAGCCTTGAAGTTGTGGCGGGCCCTGTAGTTGAGATATCTTGTGTTTTTGAACAAGCGCCTGCAAGAATGAAATT
The DNA here is from genome assembly GCA_963377175.1 of Effrenium voratum. Classification (NCBI taxonomy): domain Eukaryota; class Dinophyceae; order Suessiales; family Symbiodiniaceae; genus Effrenium; species Effrenium voratum. The sequence goes on along the minus strand of CAUJNA010002079.1, from coordinate 786,456 downwards.
TGTGAACTATATGAAACAGCTTTCTGCCTTTTGCCAAGGCCCATTCATGGAGGTCTTGGTAGCAATCAAAAAACCTTTTGGCAAGGCGATCAACCACTTTGTACTCAGAGGCAGTGGGGAAGGCACTAATGTTGTCCATGTGGCTAATCAACTGGTTTAATGCACCAATGCACTCCAGCATTGTGCTATGAATAGGGTCTTCTTCAGGATCAAGAACTTCAGCCAGCAAGGCTTCCAAGCATGGCAAGAGCCACTTGGTTTCTGCAGCCTTTGCTTCCAAACATGGAGGCCTTTTGTGGGGCTTTGTGGTATCTGTCAGCATGGACAGCCTCATGTTTGTCATCCTGTTGGGCACTTGCTTCTCAGAGTAGAGCTCTCTGATTTTGGAGAAGATCTTTGCACGCCTTTGTGTAGGCGGAACAGCTTGCCTTTTTGGCCAGTCATAGTAGCAAAGGTAGTGGATCAAGCTCCCTGCCAAGTGTGAGGCCACCCCTCTGGTGGCAAGACAGGCTGGGGTTTCCACATAAAAGGCTGCCCCAGGACCAAGTCATGAGGCTGTCCCTGGTTTGGAACTCACAGCCATCCCCATGAATAAACAAGGGGATTGTTTTAGCAGGGGCGTGCACTTTGCCATGGGCTTCACCAGCCTTGGGTCTTTTGCCTTCTCAACGCCTTGCCAAAAGGCTTGGCATTCAGAGGTGGCAAAGATTGTGCCAAACCCTTCAGGGTACTCCTGGCTGAGCCGGCTGAACTGGACATGTGGCAAAAGCACAGGGAGCTCTTCTTGAACAGCTTTTTGGGATTTTGGGTCTTTCACCCATGTCTTCACTGGGTGGGGATCTGCAATTTTCAAAGACTTGCATTGCAGATTCACTAAGTCCCTGTGACAGTTCCCAGCTTGTTGCTGGAAGTTGCCACATTTGGCAATTGCAAGAATTTCAGGATGATCACACCCGCTTAAGAAGGCAAGGTAGCAGATTTCAGAAACTTGGCTGGCTGATAATTCCTTGGCTCCACAGCTCAATAAGCCTGGAGCATAGTGGGTTACTAGCAGTTGCACTCTCCATGGGGTCTTTTTGGAAAGGACTGTGTTGTTCTTTCTCCCACTGCCACCCCCTCAATCTTTTGGGTGGCCTTGCGCAACTCCTTTTTTGTCAAGGGTTTGCTGGCTGACAAAGCCAAGTCACATGCTTGTGGGCACTTCTTGTGGCTGACAAAGCCCTTTTGTCAAGGATGTTCTTGAGCCCAGGCTGCAACAGCAACTTTGACTATAGGCCCACCAACCCTTCAAGGCTACAACTGGGAAGGGGCAAGAGTGGCAAGCTGACAAGTTTGACAAGTTCTTCCCAACACTCTAATTCCAAAACCTTGTTTTAAGACAGCCCCTGAACAAGTCACTGAACAGCAACATTTCAGCCCTCATTCCCCTCCCCTCCCCCCCTCAGCAGTTTTTTTGGACTCTGGTGCGCATGTCTTGCTGACCCTTCCCTCTTTTGTCAAGAAGGTAGGTGCAAACTGATTGCTGGCCTTTGTGCCACACCAAAGGGATCTTTTGTCAAGTGCCCTACAAAGAACCCACCCTTTCGTCAAGGAGTTTTTTGTCAAGAGGCATTGCTTCATGTATTTGGTTCCCTTTTGTCAGCAAAGCTGCTGGGCTTCATGGAATGGGTTGTGCGCCTTTTGTCAAGGAATCAAAAACCCAGCTTCCACCAATAGGTCCGTAGCCTTGCCCAAAGGCATTGCTCTGTCTTTCTTAGCCAGAACATCCTTGAGCACTTTGGTTGTGTTTTTGAGGTTGTCCAGCATAGACTCTGTGTCTTTCTTGGCCTGCTTTAAGGAGATCAAAGAAGAGAGCAAGGAGCTGAACCAGCTGGCCAACAAAGCTGGCAGCAAAGCCTCCAAGAAATAGATTGCATACACAGACCTTGTCTCCCCCCCTCTTGTCTTGACAAAAGATGAAGGGAACAACGCAGCCACAACATGGTGAGCCTTTTTGCCTTGTGAGCAGCTTCCATTGCAGCCTCACAGTCTGCAATGGCAGAATTGCACTGGTCTCTTGCTCTTTTTGCTTTTGTCATTAGCTTTGCCCATTGCTCTTCCTCACATATCTCTTCCTCTTCCTCACTGGGCCCATTGGTCAAAGCCAGTTGGCGAGGCTTGCCTTTTCCCTTGCCCTTGCCTTTTGTCAAGGCATTTTTGGCTTTCCCTCCTCCTTTCCCCCAGTTCTCTGCCAGGTGCAAGTGGTTGCTGTGGTCCTTCTCCCACCATTGGTTCCATCGCTCCTCATCCTCCTCAGTGGGTTCAAACTCTTGGCCTTTTGACCACTCTCTGGACTTTCTCACCTTTGTGGATTTGACTATGTTGCCCTTGTCTTTGTAATTGTAGACTCCCCATGTCCATGGGTCCTCTCGCCACTGCAGGCGCCCTGACTGAACATGTCTTTCAAATTCATCTTCCCCAAATTTGGCAATTAGCTCTTTCTCAGATTGCCATTCTTCCCTTTTGTCAAGGGTTTGGTCTTGGCCAACAGATTCTTTCACTTGCATAAACTGGGGTACACTGGCTTTGACCATATACATGGCTGCCTCCATTCCTTTTTCCCCTTTTGTCAAGGAGTCAAAGGCTTTCTGCTCCTTAGCAGGCTTCTTCTTCAGGGCAACATTGTGCTTGCTCCACACTTTGGAGTGCTCTTCTTTGGTAAGCATGCCCCTCAGGTTGGTAGCAGCTTCTTGGGCAGTTTCACAACCTTCAGCAGCTTTTTGGACCTTCTGCGCTAGTGTCATCCTACCAAGCTTTTCCAAGTGGCCCTTTTTGAGGGAAAGCTTCTTGACTTTCATAACCTTTGTTGATGGCTTCTTGCTGGCTGCCCCTTTACCTTTTGTCAAGGTACCTGTCCCATGGCTGCCTTTTGTCAAGGTCTTCATACCCTTTTTGGGAGGCATGGTTCTGAACAATTTGAGCCTGAAGCAGGCAGCATCTATGTCATGTCCTTTTTGTGGCCTTGTTAAATAGCCCCAAAACGGGCACCAAATCAAGTGACTAGTGGACAATTGGCTCAAAACGTATTGTTGAGGCAGGGAAAATATCACAAATACGGCACTTGATCAAATTTGATGAATTTGATCAAATTTGATCAAATTTGATCAAATTGGATAAAATTGATCAAGTGTGGCATTTGCTGATATTTTGTGATTCAGAACTATTTTCTGGGTCAACTCACATGTTGGCACGTGGGTTCCTTGACAAAAGGAAGGCCACTCACACCTAGCTCCCTTGTCAGGAATGGGGGCCTTCCCCATGGCAACCATTTGTTTGATGTGTGTTGTAAAAGAAATTACCTTTCAGGGGCACCTTATCCAAATACAAACATATATGAACATATCCTGCATGTCAACCATCCTACATGTGCAAGCCCACCTCAGCATTGTGATCCCCTCAGGTTCCCTGGGCCATCCTATGCAGACACCACACACAACCACACACACACACACAAAGGCCACATGTGAGGCCTTGACAAAAGGTGGGGCCTTGACAAAAGGTGAGGCCTTGACAAAAGGTGAGGCCTTGACAAAAGGCTCCACCTCCCCCCCAGGCCCATAGCACCTCTTTTTTGTTCTGCAATTGTGTTCCCAATCATTTTTGTCAAGGAATTGTTGCTGCAAATCCTTTTTTTTGTCAAGGAAATGCGTTTTGCAAAAACTCACACCCCCACTTCCTTTTGTCAAGGAAAATGGGGGGTTGATAGTGTACACATGGCGGGCAGTTTCCAACTCCAAGCTTTGATGTGCTGTTACTGCAAAACACCTTTGGGCATTGGGCTGGGTACTGTTAAACCATGATGTCTTGCTTGAAGTTTGAAAGCTGCCTTTTGTAACCCATGACTACCCATGACTATGCTTTGCTTCTTCTGGCAATGGGGCAGCCACTAAAGTCTTCTGTCAAGACTTTCAAGGGGATCCTTCTGGCAATGGGGCAGCCACTAAAGTCTTTTGTCAAGACTTTCAAGGGGATCCTTTTGTCAAGGCCCCTTGCCAGCGGTCATCCTTTCAAACCGCAAGAAGCCCTCCACGGCTTGAGCAAAAGTTGGCCAGGTCTTGTACTTGTCCCATCCTTTTTGCTTCCATGAAGGCACCACTGGGAAGACCTTGATGTTCCAATTGTCACATTCCTCAATGACTTGGTAGTTGTCATCAAAGATTGTGTCAATGCCATGTTTACACAGTGCATCTGCCTTCCCATACCATCCAGTTGGCGAAGAAGTGAAGAATTTTCCAGCCCAGCCATCCCAAATGATGCCACTGTGGTTGTCTGTGTACCAGTTTCTGTTGTGGCCGCCAAAGGAGCACAAGTACACTTCATACCCTTCCTTCTTCAGCTGGTCCAAGGCATTGATGTTGGCTGCTGTAACCGTCTCCTTGACTTCCAGGGTGTTGCGCCAGTCCACTGCCACCTTCTTTTTTGGCTTTTCTTTCAACACCCACTTCTGTGCAGGCTGTGTCTTTGCCCTTTTGGCAAGGGGATTGGTCTTGTTCTGTTGCTCCTCAGGGGGAGGTGGGGGTGTGGCAGGGCTTGGGGAAGTAGGGCTTGGGCAAGTAGTGGTTGTTGAAGAAGGCTCAGGGTCACTTGGCATGCTGGGCCGGCTTTTCTCTTTTTGGTACTGCTGCAGGGATGGCCCCAGTTTCTTGTTGGGCTTGCTAACTGCAATTTCCACCCAGCGTTTGCCCTCCTTTTTGTCAAGCGAGCTGCCTGTACCCTCACTTTCGTCAAGAGAGGGCTCCTCAAGAGGCGGCTGCTTGTTGCCCCCCACTTTTGTCAAGGGAAGGCCCTTTTGTGCCCCCACTTTTGTCAAGAGAGGGCTGCCCCCCGGCTGCTTGTTGCCCCTACTTTTGTCAAGGGATAAGGGAGGCTCCTTTGTGCCCCCACTTTTGTCAAGGGAAGGCTCCTTGGTGTCAAGGGAATGGCTGGCTGCCCCCCCACCAGTTGTTGGCAAAAGGGCTTCTTTTCCCTTCTCCTCCCTTGGCAAAAGGGAAGCTTGCTCTGCACCCCTTTTGTCAAGGGAAGCTCTTCCCCCACACTCTTTTCCTTTACCACCCTTGGCAAAAGGGAAGGCTCCTCATCCTGCTCTTCCTTTTTGTCAAAGGAAGCCTTCTTCCTTCCCTCTTCCTCTTTCTTCTTCTTTTCTTCTTCCATATCAGCTTTCTGCTCTTTTGAAGCCAGGCAGTACTTCAGCTCCCAAGCAGTCAACAGGTGTGGTTTTCTGTTCTTTCCCAAGGCTTTGTCAGCCTCCCAGTCAATGCCCTTTGCTAAGGCATCCTCCAGAGCCATGTTTGTATTTTCCCTGGCCATGCCTTTTTTTTTGAAGGCTTCCTTTCTTGTGTTGGTGACTGTCCCGCTGCCAGCAACTCTGCCTTTGTTGTTCTTAGCCATGGGCCCTTTTGCCAATGGCAACAGCTATATGCGGGCTTGAGCCAAAAAAGCACTCACACAAACACAAGTTACCCACACTACTTTTTGGGCAGTTCCTATTTGGGGCACTAGGGTGTGGAAGCCAAAGTGGGAATAGATTTGAACAAGGCGCATCACTTGAATTGTTTCTGTTGGCAACCAGGTTTCACCAAACACTGTGGCTACTTCAGACCTCATGGCATGCTATGGAGTGACAAGCACAGTCCCACCAAACCAGTCCTTGCCCAAGCATTTTTCCTGCTTCCTCTGAAGTGTTCTTCTTTTGTCGAGAAGTTTGTGAAAAGGGGGCATGCCCTTTTGTCAAGGCAAGCTTCTAGGCATTGGGCAAGGCAAGAATCCTTTTTGTCAAAGGACAAATGTGCCTTTTGAAAAACTTGGCCCCTGCTTCTTTTGTCAAGAACAGTGCAAAAACACCTTTTGTCAAGGATCTTTGTGAACCACCTACCAGGTTTTATACAAGTGGTCCTTCAGTTCAACTGCTTCTTGTTTTGTCAAATGCTCTGCTTGCAGCCTCTTTAAGATCTCCTGCATAATGTCCACATAGGATGGGTGGCCTGCTTTAGTTGTTTGGACAATGTGCATGACTTTCCCATCAGGGTCATGGGCCCCACATATGTAAGCCCTGCAGGGCTCTTTGTTGGTGACAGTCTTCGTCAGCTTAGCCCATGGCTTTCTTGTAGGCTCTGTTGGTGTTGCTTTTGCCTTCTTTTCTGAGCAGCCTTTTGTCAAGGACACCCGTTTTGTCAAGGAGCCAGCCTTCTTAACCTTCTTTTTGTTGGAGGCTGGCCTCTTCCTTGTCCAAATGCCCAATTCTTTCCTCAAGCCTGTTGGCTTTTCACCCTTGCTACTGGCTGCCACAGCTTGCCCTGGTCTTCTTCTCAGGAAAGACTTGCTTGGGGGGCATGATGCCTTTGGTGTTTCCTCTTCATGGCTGCCCTTACTCACATCACTTATGTGCTTCTTCAGCTTCTTTTTGGCTCCCCTGAAGCAGGCTCCCTTTTGTCAAGGGGCTCCCTTTTGTCAAGAGGCTCCCTTGAGGCAAGAGGCTCCCTTTTGTCAAGAGGCTCCCTTGGGTCAAGAGGCTCCCTTTGGTCAAGGGGCAGGGTTTCTTCATGCTGTTGCAACTGTTGCTTTTTGATGATGTGGCCGACAACTTCTCTCAGCTGCAGATAATCAGGCCCAGTAAGCTTCGCAGCACAAGATTTCAAGTCAGAAGCAGCTAGCCTCCTCATGTGGTATAGCAGCACCCCAATTCTTTCCACCCTCAGCCCCACCCAAACACTGCCAGAAAACTTGGTGTCATTGAGAGAGGGCTCCTTCAACAGTACCTGAAAACTTGAATTTCTCAAGCACTGGCTGTGTATTTCTGCTTGGGGCTCCAACTCCAGCAGCCCTTTTGTCAAGGGCAACAGCTTGAATAACCCCTTGGGGTTCACAGCTTGGCTCTTTGATATGTGTTCATACACACCAAAGTCTTGCAGCAGGTCTTGGTGAAGGCTGAATACTTTCAGCAGCAAACCTTGATCCACTTGTGGCTTTATTGTATGCCTGGGCCCACCTCTATTGTCCAGATGCTTGGGCATTGCCTTTTGTCAAGGAGGACACCCTTTTGTCAAGGAGGACAAAATGTACAGCGTTCTTTTGTCAAGAACACTTCTTTCGTCAAGAATGGGTCCAAGCTCGATGCTTGAGCCTGAAGGGTTGCATCTGCAGCACCTGCCTTTTCAGTCGAAAGCAAGAAATGTAAAATCAATATCCAAATCAATATTCAAATCAATATTTGGAAGCAAAAAACACAGCTAACAAAGGTCAGACAAAACATATTAGAAAAATCAATAAAAACGATGCAAATCAATATCAGTAAAAAATAGTACTTTCAGATTGATTAGAATCAATACCCGATGCCCAGGGTAGGTCACATGACAACCCAGAAGTCATCCGAGCATTTGCCGATATCCTGGGATCGCTGATGCAGCCGACCGACCGTTCCCCTGTGGACCATCTCAAGACGCATGAGTTCACCTCATCCCTGACGATCAACATGCTTACTATGAACCATGGAAACCTCACGAGGAATCCAAAGCTGGACAACAGGGAGGTGTACAACATGGTGATGAAGGATCGACCAATCGTGAAGATGATGATGCAGAGCAGCGCACACACCTTGTGCCTAAATGAAGCAGACGCATTCCTCAGTCCTCAAGATGACATCAAGACGTTCATCCGATTTGGGTACAAGGGCATCGTTATCAAGCAATGGTCATCCAGACCAATCGCATGCTTTGTCCGCGGCGGACCTTCCGCAAGAGTGGAACTATTGGCACGGCACATTTCCACAAAGAGTCAGAATTGGGGAACCACATTCGGGATGTTCAGATGTTTCTTCGGAACCGAGGAAAGTTGCACTGATCCTGAACACGACATTCCGACCTCGGACTGCCTGGCAACTACGGGACCATCCATGTTCACTGAACCCAAGAAGTACATTGGACCGAGATTGCCACCACGCACCACTGTCCAAGGACACGGACGTAACCAAGAGATTGTCGTTCTCCACATCGAGCAGAGTGATGAGTATCGTGGTATGCTCCCAAAGTCATCCAACAAATCACTCCTCGAGTTTGACAGCCGCCACGTAACGAGGGCAGACCTCCCGTTTGCTACCATTGGAGTTTTTCACATTCATCCATCAATCAGCCATGGAGCAGCACGGGAAGATCTTCAGAACGAAATCATGCCACTCGTGACATTGTACCAATGCCGGAGACGCCAACAAATCCGCGAATACCTACAGCAGACTCCAACGTCTTCAATCCGGCCAACGGTCTCATGAATATCCTCATGAAGGCACATCAGAGATTGTGGAATGAAACGGAGAATCTGCCACTCGTGGACAGAATGGAGTATGCAACGGAGACTTCATGCACCCTAAAATCAATCGTCCGTCATCACCTATACATGAAGACTGGATCAGGGTATGATCGAACATTCCCAGATGTGATGATGACTTTCGTATTTGGATGGGGCAAAACGAATATCCAGCAAGTTTTCCGGAAGGAAGAGATGAACGCCATGAAAGATGAACAACTGGAAGCCATGCGGAACGATCCGACGTCTGCCATTTTCGACTATCAGGTCTCATCCGCGGAACGCTTCAAGCACGTGAACAACGATATGTTCATGAATGGCTCACAAGATTCCGACACACAGTCCGCTGATGGCCAACATCCGCAGCAGATCTGCCGCCAGGCAACGCAACTTTGAGAGATCCAAGGAGCACCTCAAGAAGAAGCAATCCTGGACTCAGCAAGAGTACAAAGAGTGCGACAAGCAGTACTGGGGCAATCCAAAGCAATGGAAAGACTATGGCGACTCGACCTGGAATGATTATGGAGACTATGGCAGTCAATCCGACAGCAGCCGTCGGTGGTACCGCTGATCGCCTGATGAAGCAGCCACCTTTGGCACTTATTCGGCCGACTGAGAAGACTCCCACGATCGGCACTACGAATTACAACCAGATTGATCCTCACCACCAACAAGACTATTCAGTGAGAGATCAATAGTTTCACATCCGTCCCGCATGTACATAGCGTTGTGCATCACCTTGTCGATACATCTAGGTATCTCACAGAACCAGTACAGACTGTTTTCCATTTTGCTCACATGACAAATCATCCGCGCCAAAATTGGATGAATCATTGTAACAATGCATGGCTACGGCACTTTCAAGTATGGAATGTGTGCTAGCTGCGCCTGTTGGGCGGGTGCGCAAACTGACCGTTGCTCCCGAAAGTGGCTGGCGATGTTTTGGGGTTGGAACTGGGTCAACGTTTACAATCTTACATTTTTCCCCTTTACTAAAGTGATGATGGTGGAAGACAACAAAGTTGTTTGAAATTAACACATCAATTTTGTATAGCGCATGATAGTGACAATAGCTATGGAGTTGAATCCTAGGTATGGGGTTGAACGTTCATCAAGAACAAGTTGCCTCGACGCCAGGGAGAGGCGATCAACTTCGAGGGCTTTACTCCGTACTGGCTCCTCGGCGCGGCTCGTGTTTTTTTATTTTTATTTTTTTGGACGGGGAGGGGCGTGTCGTGGGAAAAATGTCCGCCCCTTGGGGGCTGGTTGACAGCGCGTTTTTTGGCGGTTTTCCGGGATGGCACCACTCACAGACATAACTAGTCTTTGGTGCGACCGAATCACCCCCAGAGAGGCCTTTCGGAAACAAAAGGGTTGTTCAGTTGAACCTGGAGCACTAGTACACTTGCGCCTGTGGTCAGCCGGTCATAAGCGGACTGCCTCTCCAGCATGCGCAGGGCGCGCTGCTGCTCTCTTGTGAGCTGAGGCGCCTCCGGTTCAGCCGGGACTTGCAGCCGCGCAGGCCTTCCGCTCTCAGCTGCCCCAGGACGCAGCTGAGTACGTGCGCCTGAACGTGCTGCCCCGTCCGGGCCAGGCGCAGCCGCCTCCGCACATCATAGGCCGGCCCAGTGACGTGGAGCGCCTCCTGGACGAGGCGGGGCAGCGCGCGCAGGAGGTGGAGCGCGGCGCAGCGCAGGCCGTTGAGGAGACGGCGGCCGTGGCTGCGGAGGAGGGTGAGGTTGCCGTTGCCGCCGAGGGCGTGGGCGGAGCCTTTGGGTACCTGGGGGGCCTGGCCGAGGGGGCCGCTGCCCTGGCGCCCACCGCGGGCGAGGTTGCTGGAACGTTGGCTGGCGCGGCGGGAGTTGGCGCGGCGGCAACGGCGGGGCTGGCCGTGGGCATCGCAGGGCTGGCCCGCGGCACGGGCTGGGTGCTGGAGAACACGCTCTTCCGGCCCCAGCAGGGCAGCGAGGACGGATCAGCGTCACAGAAACGAGGAACAGCGGAAACGAGGAACAGCGTCACAGAAACCATGAAGTATATCGCAGAAACGATTAGCTCCTCACATGGACCGGCTGCTGGGGGACGTCGCCGTGCTTCACTCTCCCTTCTTCGGTTCTGGAAAGCTGGAGTACTACCTCGCCGCCCAGCGTCCGGCCCTGGAGGTGCGTGTCGACGCCTTCGAGCCCGTCGCAAACCTGCACCGCTGTTACTTGAGGCAAGACCCGGTCTTCCTGCGCTCCTTGCTGCGCCTGGCGGGGCGCAGGGTGGACAGGCGCTTCTACTTCGGGCACCTCCTGCCGGGCACTCAGAGAGGCCGTGCCGGGCGTCGGGCCGCCTGCGCGTACGTTTTGCTGCGCAACAGCTTCTCGGGAAAGTGGGGCTCCTTCGCACAGCAGCGGCCACTGGCACTGAGCAGCGCGCGGCGTCTGCAGCGGCCACCGTGCAATGTGACCGTGCGGCACCAGGACGCACTGGCCTACCTGCGGGCACTGCCCTGCCCGGCGCACCAGTGCATCTACGCCGACCCTCCTTACATTTTCCCCGGCCGCAGCATGAACTACTATGGTACGAGAGGGGAGGGCCACGACCTGGTCTTTCACACGGAGCTGCGAGACGCACTCTTCGCGAGCGGCATGCCCTTCGTCCTGAGCATCAACGACGTGCCGGAGGCCCGGGAGCTCTACAGCCGGGCCGACTCCATCACGAGCCTAAGCTCGGGCAAGAACAGTTCCAAGCCCGAGCTGCTTGTAGTGCACTGGGGCAATCCTGTTGCCAGCACAGGAATGGGTGAAGCAATCCTGCGCCCAGCCCAGGATTGAGGGAGGCAATCCTGCGCCCAGTACAGGATTGAGCGGGATCCTGTGCCCACGCCAGGATTGACGGCAGGGCGAGTGAATGGTGAAAAAAACACTCCGTCAGCGAGGCTGCGAGGACCGCCCCGCTGACGGACCTTCGGCGCTGGCCCGGTGATGGGTTTTTCGGGCAAAAAAGCGAAGTCGGAATTCCGAATTGGGTGGAAGAATCCCGACCTCGGTGCGGCGCGGGCTCGGTGGGCTGGCGTGGCTCCGATGCCGGGCAGGTGGTGCGGCCGGGGTGGAGGCTTCAATGCCGGGCAGGTGGCGCGGCCGGGAGGCTCCGATGCCGGGCAGGTTCGCCGAAACTGTCGGGTTAGACAACAGTTTCGATTTTTTTTTCCTGGGAAGAATCCCGACCTTGGCGCGGGCTCCGATGCCGGGCAGGTGGCGCGCTAGGTATCGAAGCCACGTTGGGCGAGCCATCAAACGAGGTTGGGCGAGCCCGTACTCAGAGTCGTTGGGCGAGCCCGTACTCAGAGTCGTTGGGCGAACCCGTACTAAGGGGCCGTTGGGCGAGCCAGTACTAAGGGGCCGTTGGGCGAGCCAGTGCTCAACCACTTTCACAGTGGCCTCCACTTTCACAGTGGCCTCCACGCCTGCTCCATGCGCCTGCTTGGCGCGGTGCCTACGGTGCCCGCTCGGCACCGGGTGCCCGCTCGGCACGTTCGGTGCCCGCTCGGCACTGGCACTCTTACGGCGCCCGCTCGGCGCCATAGTGCCAAGTGCCCGCTCGGCACTGCAAGTGCCCGCTCGGCACTGGCACCCCCGCGGTGCCTGCTCGGCTTGGCGTGTAAGACCCATATAGCACATATAGCGCATATAGCAAGGAGCCCGGAGACTGTGGGGTTCAGCGGCTTGGCGCGGCTTCAATGCCGGGCAGGAGGCTTCGATACCGGGCTTCTATACCATATAGCACATATAGCACATATAGCAAGAAGCCCGGGGACTGTGGGGGTTCAGCGGCTTGGCGCACTCTTTAGAGGGGATTTCCAAAATGGATTCTATTCTACCTGAATCAAATCGTGGGGGGAGTTCAATGCAGGGAATCCCTACATTCCCTGTATCTCTCTCTTTAGAGGGCGTTTCCCAAATGGATTCTATTCTACCTGAGAGGCTCCTAGCACTCGTCCGTCCAGGAAATGACCTCGTCCTGCGAAGGATTCGAAGTCTAAAACGCTGCGTGCAGGCGTGTGGCTGCAAAATAATGACCCCTAGATATGCGCCGCAATTTGGCTCCAGGTTGCATTTCAAGCGATGTCAAGCTTTGCCAAAGGAAACCCCTTTTCCCTTTTTTCGGGACCCCTTTTTTTGGGACCCCTTGTTTTCTGTTTTTTGTTTTTTCTTAGCCCTGCAAAGGTTGGCTCGCTTGAAATGCAACCTGGAGCCAAATTGCAAGCATATCTAGGGGTCATTATTTTGCAGCCACACGCCTGCACGCAGTGTTTTAGACTTCGAATCCTTCGCAGGACGAGGTCATTTCCTGGACGGACGAGGCTAGAGCCCTCAGGTAGAATAGAATCCATTTGGGAAACGCCCTCTAAAGAGAGAGGTTGTCGGCCGCGCTGACGTACATCAACAAGTTGGAGGCCGTGCCCAGCCGGTACCGGCAGCCGAAGGAGTAACGTCTCCCCGGCGTCAGCGTGTAGGTGCGCACAATGTTCCAGGCAAAGGCGCTCAGGGTCATGGCGTAGCCCTCCAGCTGGAAGCCTCCCCAGTGAAGCTGGCCGAGGCCACGGAGCTCTGGCTGTTGGAGCGCACCAGAAAATTGCCTAGCGTGGTGAGCGTGGGCTCCAGCAGCCTCGCCCAGTGGCCAGCGTGACGTCGTGGCCCCTCCGTCGAGGAACTCGTGCTTCAGCAGCGGGCCGAGGCCGCCGTGTCCTCCTCCTCCACCGTGTTGCCGGCCTCCAGGGTTGCGTCCAGGATCTGGAGGCCGTAGACGTCCACCGTTCCTGCCGTCTGGTTGGGCAGGCCCGCCTGGAAGTGCGCCCCGAAGTGCAGCTTCGCCACTCCGTTCGGAGGCACTGTGAAGTACATCTTGGCCGTGCTCCAGGCACCCTGGTCGCCCACGAAGCTGCCGTACAATGGGTCGTAGACGTTGTCGGCCTCGGACATGTAACCACGAAGTTGGAGGTTCGCCGTCAGGGTGTAGCCGTCCACGCTCACTCCCGCGGTGTGCGTGGCCAGGACCACGCTGCAGCCGCTGCTGGGGCGAACGTCCAGTTTGACAGTAAGACGTCTGTGGGGGCCAGGATCTGCTCTCCCATGGCGGCCACCACCTCGTCGGCCCCCCCGTCGTCCGGAAAGCGCGCGGCTATTTGCAGGGCCGAGGCCGCCTCCGTGACTCCGAGCTTGTCGGCAAGGAGACCGTCCACTTGTGCGATGGTGTAGTAGCTGAGCAGCGCGCTGCGATGCTCGAGGCCGTTGCCGTGTCCTGGTCGGCGGCTGAACGGTACGCCGCCAGCGCCGAGGTGATTTGGTTGGTTGTGAACACGTCCTGGTCCGGGCCCGTCCGGTAGGCCAGCAGCGCGCCGCGATGGCCTAGCCTGCGTCTGCGCGTCCTGCGCGCTCGCCGTGCGGTAATCTCCCAACAGCGCGTCCACTTGCGCCGCGGTGTAGTGGCCAGCAGCGCGGCCGTGATGGCGCTGGTCGTCTCCGCGTCCTGCGCTGCCCCTGCGCGGTAGTCTCCCAACAGCGCGTCCACTTGCGCCGGGTGAATAAGCTCCCAAGTTGTGAAGGTCATTTCCTGGACGGACGAGTGCTAGGAGCCTCTCAGGTAGAATAGAATCCATTTGGGAAACGCCCTCTAAAGAGAGAGGCAGGGAATGCAGGGATTCCCTGCATTCCCTGTATTGAACTCCCCCCACGATTTGATTCAGGTAGAATAGAATCCATTTGGGAAATCCCCTCTAAAGAGTGCGCCAGGCCGCTGAACCCCCACAGTCCCCGGGCTCCTTGCTATATGTGCTATATGTGCTATATGGTATAGAAGCCCGGTATCGAAGCCTCCTGCCCGGCATTGAAGCTGCGCCAAGCCGCTGAACCCCCACAGTCTCTGAACCCCCACTCTCCCCCAGCTCCTTGCTATATGTACTATATGTGCTATATTATTCTGTACGCGCGTTAAAATATACTATATGTGCTATACAATGCATATTTGGTACATGTTGGAGATGCTCTGTGTATAGTATACAGGCTTCTATACCATATAGCACATATAGCACATATAGCAAGGACCCGGGGCGAAACCCCTTCTTCTACCCTCTCAAATCTGGAGGACCCTCCCTTTGGCCAGCGCAAAAGGGGGCGGCCTGTGACCTAGTTTTGCTCCTGGGTGTTGGGAGCAACCCCGGCAGAGAATTGGGTCTCTTGCACCATCCAAGGTGTCGGCAGGAGCAGCCGGAGAGCTTCCGAAAGGCGGGAGATTTAGCTTCACGCAACGACCTGTGGGGGGCATGTCCGGTCGACAATTTTCATGCAGGTGCCTCCGGCTTACGGTTGCATTTGTTTTTGTTTTTGGTCGGACAGATGCCTTCTTCCTTCTTGTTTTTGGGGTGGTTGCCCTTCAACATCAACTGCCAGCTGCCACCAAGGGTGCCTTGCCCCCCTTTTGTCCAGGGCCTTTTCGGGGGCTGGGAAGCCACGCCAGATGGGTGGGTCATTTTTGATGAGGTGACGGGAAGCCAAAGGCAAACCGCGATGGGTGGGATCCAAGATGTCGGTGATTGGACTCATCGCCAGACCGAAGCCCTCAACATGAGGGTGGCCTTTCTCGGGCAACGCAGCTGCCGCCAGCAGTTCTGGTTCTAAGGGCTTTTCAGGCGACGTGGTTCTAAACGAGCCTTTTCTTGGGAACCCAGGCTGCTTGAACAAGGAGATTTGGCGGTCAGGTTTCAACAGGTTGCCGATGTTTGATTTTTCTATTGGCTCTTTTCGCAATGTTTAAACTTGTTCAAACCTGCCCCCCCCATAGATGCCTCCCCAATGGCCCCACGACAAAGGCTGAATAAATGTATATGTATACACTCGCAGAGCGAACAGGATCATTGCATTCTCATGGCTCCCCTTTGCTAGGGCTTTTGCATTTGATTCAATATCAAGGCCCAACCCGTCTTGGGCCTGTTAAAGTCCGTTCAGCCCGTTGTGGTTTCGCAATTGGCTGAAACCTGGTGGCTGCCCATTGGCGACTTGTTTTCCCCTCAGAAATCTTGAGACCTCAAGAAGGCCAAGAGCCTTTTTTAAGGTTTGACGCCATTCTTTGATCCAGATTCTTTCATGGAGATCCAACAAAGAGTCCATTTTGGACCCCATGATCATCCAGCCTCCCCCCTCCCCCCCTTGTTTTGAGGTCCGAACCCACTCCCCAGGGAGATCCAGACCTGCCCCCCCCTGACCGCCAGGCGCTGACCGCGCCCATCGGCCCTCGGAAGGTGCGGCCCATCCCCGGGTGCGTGAAGTTCGGGAAGCGCGGGCGCCCGGGGTCCGTGCTTTTATTGTTTTTTTTTTCACCCGGAGCTTGCGGGGTCCCAACTTCCAGAACTAGGTCCCCCAGCAATTGGTGCCCTTGTCAACCTTTTTTTTTTTCTTGGGGTCCAAACTCCTTCCAGGGAAGCCTTGATAAAATGGAATGGATTGGGGTCCAAGCTCCTTTCAGGGAGGGGTCCAAACGCCTGTGGGGTCCAAACGCCTTCCATCACTGTCACTAGTTCCCCCAGCTAGGTGCCCTTGTTAACCTTTTTTTTAGGTTGGAATGGAAACCCCCTGCTGAACCACCAAAGCGCCAATCCAAACCACCAATTGGAGGAAGCTGAATATGAACCCACAACTTTACCCATTTCCATCTTCCGAGGTGAGTGGCGCTTACAATTCTCTCCTTCTTTTCGGGGTTCCTTCACTCCAACCTCCTTCCAGTTGCTTAAGAACATGGGTCTGTCTTGTTTTTGAGGCTCGGTATCCTTATTGGTCGCGGTTTAGAGGGAAACAAAAGGGAAACCAACCATTTCCCCTTAAAAAAACACCCATGAATATGTTCCTTGTTGAGTTAGGGAATCTATCACTGGTCATCAGTTCTCATTTTTTAACCCTGGGACAGCGAACGGAAGTGTGTGTGTGTCTCACAATACGGGGGTTGCACCAACCCGAAAGCGTAGCGAGGGAAGAAGCCGCCCGCTTGGTTGGTGGGAAGCCCCTGCACCCAATGCCCCGCCCAATGGAGCACCGTTGACCCCAGAATCCTCGGGGAGGGGAAGGTGGAGGTTTTTGTAGCCACAAAAGGGTGGGCCAAAGGTAACTCAAGTAACTAGTCAAAGCTAGGTCCCCCAGTACTCCCCTTTTACCCTTTTTCGGGGAAGGTTCCCTACCAAAATAGGCTACAGAAAAAAAGGTACCCTTATTCTAACCTCTCTACTGGAGGACCTAGTAGTCAAAGGGCGCCAAACCTCTCTTAGCACTGGTGCTCTTTGCTTTTGCCGAAGGCTTTCGGCCTCGCCTCCAGGTAGTTTGTGGTTGCGGCTTTGGAGAAGTGAGGCACCACGTGTCAACCGCAAGGAAACCTCAGGTAGGACAAATCGTTTCAACCACAAACAGGACGCACGCCTAAGTCCATGGGATGAATCCCTGATTTTCCCATCATGAACACACAACTCACTAACTGGGGAAAACATATTGTTTCCACAAGCAAAAGCAGGGTACTCGTGCCATCATGTTCCCAGAACAGGGAGGCCACTCCCGCCATCCGCTTAGGTCCATGCTGCACGGGCGCGGGGTCTTCGCGGATGCTGGCTACAAGCGCGGGGAGATCGTGGAGTGAGGGATCCCAGTTGGCGCAAGCTCGCGCCGGGGGAAGAGCTGGGTGCGAACTCGCCCGGAGGTCCAGATGCCCAGATTCCGGAAGGTCTGCGGAACGGCTCCGGGGCTGCGGTTGGGGATACCTTGGCTTGGGTTTTCTCAAGAGGCCAAAAGGAGAAGCGAGCGAGGAGCCTTTTGGCGGCCAATGTGGTATTCTCATCGTGTCATAGTGTATTCAAACAGTTTCCCCTGTCCATGCTGGCTGCTGCCACACTCGAGATGTTATAGCGAGTTTACTTGGGAAGAACATGAGCTCACCCATGAGGAAGGTTGCTTACGGATCCCTGAATTCAGGTTGGTGAGATTTAGTACAGTACGGATTGGTTCGCCTCAAACTGTGGTTTGCAACTCGTGGGAAGACCACGAGCGCGAACAGGAGTGCTAGTTGTGCTGTGAAGTCACTTGTGAAGGTGCTTGCTCGTAAGTAGCGGGACTCCAATTCAAAGAACGAATGACTCAGGTGACAAACTGTCGAGCCTGTTCTTGCCACATGGCGCATGAAAAGGACTCATATAAATGTCGGCTCTGAGAAGGGCATGTTCAGTCAAAGATTCCCCCCACAGACCCCCGGACTCTTAGTTGGGGCTTGTTGACCCGTCATTTTCCTGTTTACCTCAAGGCTCGCATTACTCATACTTGCGGATTTGGGTACAGTGGTGCCCCTTTTTGCTCATTTTTTGACATTAAATCCACCAAGCAAAAACGGGGCGCTCATGGAAATGTTTGGGCTTCGAGTCTCCCTCCGGGGTCCGTGAGGATGTGCCCCTGCCTGATCCTGGACACTAACGGCGCCGAGTGCATGCAGGCGAGTGGGCGTGATATGGCGCCTGTTCAAATTACCCAGTGACTTTTGGTAGAACCCGACATGCCTCTTCTAGCTGTCCATCCAAAGCATGCTTAAAGACCACTCTGTAAATACGTGAGTGCTTTAAAGGGTGAGATGAACCAAATGGTCCAAATGTTGTTCGTGGGCAGTGTGCGACTATATATATATATATATAATATGTATATATATATATATACACACTTGTTATCAGCTTGAGCCAGTAGTAGAACCACCTAGCAACATGGCCAATGGGGGGTTTGGGCCCTGCTAGAGATAGCTGTTTGTTTGTCTGTCTCGTCCTCTGGGTCCTTGCCCAGGAATCAAGAAAATCAACACCCAGCAAACGAAGGACAGTTGTTGGGCTTCTACCAATTTGTCTCTCCAACTCGGCCATCTGACTTCCGAGGGTGGAGGGGGCCGTCAAATCAGACATCGAAAAATCTTATGGCCGGCGGGGTGGCGCGAGTCCAAAACGGCGCACCCACTTAATGGTAAGCCCGCAGAGGAGGCAGAGTTCTCCTCTCATGCCATCATTCAATCTATTGGACCAGCCTACTTTGAGGTGGTTTCCTGGATTAATGCAAAGTCTTATTCTTGGAACACATGAAAGTCCACGAGCTTCCTTCAGCTGAGAGGAGGAAAGCCCCCAAGGAACTCAATGGAATCCGCTCCAGCAAATGCTCCTTCAGAAGTTCCTTGCAGGCATCAATCTTATACTGAATACCAACCGGCATGTCAAAGGCGAAGGAAAAGCGCCCATATTCTTGATTTAGCCCGGGCAAAGCCGGGCCAGCCGTCTTGCGAATCAAGCCAGTGCGCCCAAACAAGGAGGAGGACCCTGAATTGTGTGCCCGGATCTGGTCGGTAACATACAGCCTCAGAGGCTTCCCAAGGTGAAATACTCTTCATTGAGGTAAATCAGCACCTTTAGACCCAAGTTGATACCATCAGACAAAGTAGGCAAAGGAGGCCACGATTGACACAGCTCCAGCATGTCCGGCTCGGCTTCCCTTTCAATATGAATGCGAAGAATACCAATACATACCATTCGGATCTTCCATTGAGTCTCTCTAGCAGTCTTTATTTTCTGCAGAAAGGGCGCTTTGTCCCCAGCAATGAACATGAAGAGCAGTAAGGCCTTCACTGAAGTATGTTTCTGAGGAAGCTGGGCAGCTTTTTCATGGTCGGAAACAAATCAGTCCAACATACCTCTCTCAAAAAGTGAAAGTCGTCCATTGGCGTGGCTCGTGTTTTGTCGAGGTGAAGGGTGGCCGTGTTGTCGAAGGCAAGCCGAAAAAGGAAGCTGCCATCTTTGTGTGGTGCCCTTATTTTGACATGCACCTATATTAGTACAGTACACATATATATATATATATGTTTGGTTTTCCGCGGTTGTCTTACAGTTGTCCAAAAGGTTTTCCATATTTTGAAGAGCCATAACGTCGACCGCGGACATGATTTGAGGGTGTTCCCCTTCCCCGCCCCAGGAAAAAAGACACAGGAAAAGAGTGATCCAGCTTTTGCTCGCATGGGACACCCAAATCGACCGGCGGCTTTCCCTGTGTCAAAATTCTGGAGGACCCGATGGATCGATTCCCGAAGGGCCACCGGCCCTGAGTACGGTGCTCCGGACGAGTGCGAAGTAAATCTTCTGGGGGCCACAAAGGTGGACTGATCCCCCCAAGGAGACATATCTCTTCAACATAGACTGCTGTTAGAGGGCGCACATCAATCTGCAAGAGAGCATCAGGGATTTTATGTACCGTCCAGCAGCCCAAAGACCCCTGCAGTAAGAACAGTTCCCAAAGAACAGGTACTGAACCACTTGGAGGTGAGCTGTGGTTCTCTTGAGGTGAGCAAATCTTTGGACATGACATGCTTCGCTCAGAGCAGATGTTTTCCCTTTTGCTCTTTTTTCCTGGGTATATACTCTTCAAATGCGAGCCACTGAAATGTGTTCTGTTTCTTCGAAGGCCAAAGGCCCCCGCAATGTGTCGTACCTTCAACTCCTTGCAGCCGGCAGGACCACTGCTTCCAGATCCCTGAAGTCAAGCTGGATGTGGAAGGTGGGGATGGGGGGGGGGCAAGGCAGGTCGATCAAAGTTTCACCGAAACAGTCCAAAGCGGGTCAAACAGGTGCCAACATGACTCCAACAAAAAGCTCACAAGGCCCAACACACGCCACAGAAACGGCCCATTGGCACAAAACCAGGCAAAGAGTTGCCGAAACCAACTCCAACGCCTTGTGGCCCAAGAAAGGCGTCTCAAAAACGGCTCCTAAGGGGCCGCGCACAATGTTGCATGGGTCAAATTCCCGTACCCCCAGTGAACATCCCAATCTGCACCTACCCCAAAAGGGGATCCCATTGGTTTTGACCCACGGCCAATTTGGTTCCATTGACCATGCAGGTTGGGACGTCGGATTCCTTCGGAGCTTGACTTCGGCTCCCAGGCCGAAGCGTGGTGAAGCGCCAGAGCCGATACGTGCTGCCCTGCGGCCTGGGACTCATGCGGGGGCTTCGGGGGGGGGGGGGGGGGCTTCGGGGGGGCTTCGGGTCGTGAAGGAAAGACTCAGGCCCTTCTTGAGTCGAGCTCCTTCCTGGATGCTTTTGGGGGAAGTGGCGGACCACAAATTCGTTTGGACTTTTGTTTTGGGGTTGTTGCATCGCCAGTAATATTCATTTGGTGCATCCAGTGCCAGATGTATCAGCATGAGGCATCAAAGTTTAAAATGCAGCCCCTTTCAGCAGTTCAAAACAACTGGCTTATCCATTTGGGGAGAGGGAAGAGCTGGGCTTACACTAAGGAGCATGTTCCATGGAAAATGCGTCATAATGTCCTCTTGCCGGGTGTGGGGTGTATATCGAAACGGGATTTCTACCGAAATTCATCTTTCCAATTTTGACACTAGCTGATGACAAAGGTTCATCAAGTTCAGAATTTGTTATATCTTTTCTGACATCTATTGCTTAAACAAAAAAACTTGATTGAGAATAAACGCAGCAATTGATTCAACCATTTTTTCTCATATACACAAATTCTACCATCCATTGCTCTGCTGACCCCTATTGACCATGACCGGAGGAGCTTTGGCCATGTCTTGAAAGATGAGCCCAAATGGCACCTATGGCGTGATGGGCTCTCTGGACTTCATGCCTACGAATTCCAGGAGCATCCTTTTGGGGATGAAAGGGGTGATTGCTATGCTCAGCGTTCTTGTTGTTGACCTTTTGCCCGTTGTACTTTTGTTCAAAGTGAACTGTTTGCAGTCCATGTTGGCCAAGGAGTCAGAAACCTCCCTTACCTTTTCGCGGGACATGTTCCATAGGTTCGTCCTTATTTTGAGAATTTAGAGCGATCAGTATAGACCACCAACTGCTGGAACAACGTTCAACATGGTCCATCGAAAGAGACACATTCCAGCTAGACCCATTATCATAGAAACCAGCTACAGGAGATTCTACATGAATTTAGTCGAAATGTGTTTGGGTGGCTGGTTGGCTAACTTGACGTGGAATCGCCTGTGGCTGGTTTCTTTGACATTTGTTGCCTTTGGGGGAGACTTGCACCACATCTTCTCTCCTCTAGTTTCTATCCCCTTGGCCGTCGGCCGGCGCCAAGGCTACGGCGGCATGTACAATCACTTGGAGCGGGGCGAAGGCTCGGTGCAGTTGGTTGCTCGATTCGAGGCGTTAGATGAACAAACCTCCAGGGTAGAGCAATCCAATGCCAACTTTCTACATAAGTTTTTTTTTGCGGGGGAGTCTGGAAGAATCAAGCAATGGATCTCGGTTTGTGACCGAGCACTCAAAGGTTCCTTTCTTCAGATCCTTGCAGTGCAGGCCACCCTGGGAGGTGAGTCAGCAACGCAGCGTCAACCTCTCCGCACGGTGTTGCAAATTTCTGGTTTTTGGGGTGGTTTTCTCTTTCTAAACTAGGTAGGTGAGTTATCCTTGTGTTTTTGGGCATTTTGGGAGGGGATGTTTGATAAACTCTGACTTGTCCGAAGCCAAATCTTGAAACCTTTAAACTCTACTTTGGTGTCTTTTGTTCGAAACAATATTTCAACACTCTACGATTCGAGGTTGTGGGAAGCGGCTGGTTCCGTGTGGCTGCGACACAGGAAAATTATCCGTTCGTTTTCGTCCGTTTTCCAGAACACGGGCAGCTGACCTTTTCGGGCACTGTTACTTTGAGGGTTGTCGCCCCAACGAAAGGGCAACGAATCTTAATTGGAGCCCCAAAATGGTTGGTAGACTTCAATTCTGCAAGAGGCCGACACAACCAAGAGGGGGCCCATGTTTGGGTGCTTCACTCACATCACATGCTTGCCATTTTCAGCGCGCAGACTGCCATGTCTTCGAAAGGCATCCTTTCGAACTGTTGAGCCCCATGTTTCCTATGTTTGTGAGGGCCCAATAGGGTGTAACAGCACCTGCTGCTTTTTGTAGGACCCTTCTAGGTGGTCCACCATTGGGCTGCTCTTGACAAGCGCAGGATGATTCACCAACCTGAAGCAATAAGACAATGATTCAATCTCAATAGAGGCATGACTCAATTCACCCAGCAACTTTTTGCCACAAGTCACCAATTGGGTCAATGAATTACATAAGACGGTTGCCATATTATCCAACGAACTCCCTCAAGCCCAGCGCACCCAATCCCCTGTCTCGCGGCAAATAGCCGCGGGCCTCGCAGGCGAGAACGTGCAATGGTTCTTCGTGCAGGGCCCAGAGCTTGTCGTGGAATTTCCCTTGAGAACCTCCAAGAAAGTGGTAGGTTTACGGGCCACCACTCGAACTGCGGTTTTTCTTGCTTTGGAAATCCCGGTGAGCGACCCCTGACAAGGTTTTGTGTGTGTGTTTCTGTCAAAACATGACAGGGGCTCCTTAGTTTGGCAAATCCCACCAGCGTTTGACTCTCTACTTGGTGTTGCGGACCTGAGTTGTTTCTTCATTTTTTACACACCATCCCTACATGCTTTCAGGGGGTCCCGAAACATTCGCCTGCCTATGTTGCCTGTTTTCGGCACATCAGAAGGTCCAAGGCAGCCGCACGGATGTCTTTTGCGCGGTCGGCACTGAGAGGGGGGGTGAGTTTTTCCAATGTACCCACCTGTGGTGGGTTCACCTGGAGCGGGTCCCCTAACAGCGGAAAAAGAGCTGCTATCTTCCATTTGTTTAATATGTTTTATTTTCCCCAGTTGGTTTGAAAAGGAATCGATCACTGGACATATGTTTCTTTTTTGCCAGAGGGCTTAAGCAAATGGAAGCTAACAACGAAAGCAGCAATTTTGTCATGGGCTAACAACGAAAACGGCTAACATAAACATTTTACCAGTGACTCCATGTGAAGCAAACAATAAAATATACATTCTACAACTGGGCCTAACTCTAATCATGATGCTTAAAAAAAAGCGAAAGAACAACGACTAGTTCAATGAGGGGTCCCCGGTCGAGGGGTGCCCGAGATTCGAGAAGCTGGTAATTCTGGCATAGGGAATGTTCAGTCCGAGCATTCTGGCACGGCGGTGTCTTGAAATAGGGGGAGCCCCCCGAATTGGGCCGAATTGGGCTGTTAGCTTCTGTTTGAAACCACCCCAAAAGGATATCTTCAACAAAAGGCACACCCTTGGTGTTGGTTACCGTTATTTGCAGACTTTCAAGAGGAGAGCTACGCCTTTTCGATGAGGTGGCTCCAAAACGACACACCTATCCCTTCAATTCCTTGTTTTCAACGCCACCCAAAGATATCCTCGAAAAGCCACAGAATCTTTGGCTGAGGATGAAACCACTCAATGCTGTGTCTGGGTGGCTCAGCCAAAGGACGGGCTGCTCGACCTTTTTCTTGCCGCGCCGGAGGCTTTCTGTGATGCCATCCCCGACGTCTTGAGTCTTGAACCTCTTTTATGGAAGACCTAAATGATGGGGGTCATGTTTGCTTTCTCTTTAAACTTTAACTAGGACCTTTTTTTGGAGGGAGGGTTCCCCTACTTAAAATCGACTACAGAAAAAAGTTGGTACCCTTATTCTAACCTCTGTACTGGAGGACCTAGTTGAGCCAACCTCAAAAGGGCATCCTTAAAAAAACATTCCCACAGAAAGGATCACTTTTCCACCACCACGATGCAGGCCTGCGAGCTCTCCGGGTGCGATTTTCTTCCAAAATTGCGCAATGGCGGTGGTGTTTTCCTAGTTGAACAAACAGCTATCAATAGCTGATTCACGGCTCTCGCCGTGATTTTGTTTTTGGCCACTTTGGTAGTCAAGAAAAAGGCCGGAGGGGGCAGCCCCCCTCCCCATACTTGTAGCCACTTTGGGAGGTCCATGTGGTTGCGTCTCTTTTGAACCCTCTCTTGGATTGGTTTAAAGAGGACAAATCTGGGAACCGCCAATTTGGAAGCTTCCCTTTGAGACAGACCCATGTTGTGGGGCTGCTTCCCGAGCCCTTTTCCCGGGGCTCAAGGAAATCAAAGCCGCTGCAGGAGGGGGTGGATTCGATCCAGCGGAACGAGGAGCTTTGCTTCGATTATGGAGAGGCACGAACCCCTCGGCGGATGGTAGGGGAATGATGTCGTGACCGGCGATTTTTTGCCGGGAAGAGAAAAAGCAATGGGATCAGCATGTCCCCCACTAGTGAATCAGCATCGTTTTTTTGCGTCTGGGAAATGTTCCGGGGATATTTTCTCACTCATATATTATCCCGTAGGGTACGGTTGGGTGTGCGATCCTGCCGTTCCAGTTGAGAGGGTCGGAGCAGCTCACACAGGGCTGCAGCCTCAACTGCACCAGGGAGTGCGACTTTGAACCATCGCCGGTGGTTTCGTTTCTTACCTGTTGAGTTGGCAATATATGTTTTTGGCAGTTTCATCATCTTCGTCAAGTGGCTGTGGGTCAAAACCAATGGTACCATTTTGGGGTAGGTGCACCACCCATTTTAGTCCATTTTAGTGGGGATTGGGATGTTCACTGGGTACGGGCTGCTGACTCATGACCAAGTGGCAAAGGGGTTGAACTTTTTGTGGCCAGTCAACTCAGCTCAGACGGGAACTACATTACCCCAAATGTTCGTTCGGCGATGGCTCCACCGAGTGGCCACGGCTTTTCCAGGCCTACTGGGATGCCCCCCACCGGCGTTTCCAACGACCCAAGGCAGGGAGGGGGGGAGGGGGGAGACTCAGATCTGGGAGCAGACTAAGGTGCCACATGCGAGGTTTAGGAGACTTCGGGGGTCGAGCCAAAGCCGGAACATGCTGACTCGAACCTGACCAGATTTGCCCAATGTCCACGCAGACCCTTCCAGTTGAAATCTTCTTGTACACGAAGTGGTATTCCACAACCTGCCAGAGTGCACTATACAAGGCTCAAGGACCAAAAGCAAGGCAAGCTGAAAGCAAGAGAAAGGGCCAAACGTGATCCCAAGACACTGAGTCATCCTGAGCCATGCTCTATCACTTGCCGCAAGGCTCAGACCCAGAAATTCAACGCGAGCACCTGGGTTGCCACAAGACAAAGCGAGGCTCGTTTGATTCTTTTGCGCATCTCGGCCTCTCGGCCTACTTGAACCTCGGAATCGGGGATCTTTCTTTGGGCCTCATTTACACATATCAGACTTCTAGACCTTGCAGCGAGCTTGCATTGCCAATACATAAGCATATGTCTCTTATTCTTTCGTGCTTTTGGCTCCATTTTCTTTGTTGTCTCGAAGTCGCCCTTCGGTGCATTTGCTCGACATCATGGCCCAGATGGGCCGTGCATGTTTGCAGCATCAGGGACCCCGGGTTGCATGTCGGAAGCGACATTTTTGCTGGAGTTTTCGTGAAGTTGATACATTCCCAACATTTCCCAACCACATTCTCCACTTCTCTCCTTTTGGGGGATCTCCTTTTTGGGTAGAGACCTGGAAAACGCAAGCCTGAGCACACGAGCTGTCGATTCGGATGTGTGCATGAAAGGTTGTTAGATGGGGCCGGGAGTTTGAAGGATGAGCCGCCCGGTCGCTCCTGAGAACCATTGTGCGAAGTTCCTCAGCAACCAAGATAGCCACATCCCCACAGTCCAGTCGTGCATTGAACACCTCCCCTCTTGTATGCAGCAGGAACAACCACATGTTGCGGCCACCCTTGATTTAGATAGATCTTCACGGATTGATACTTTTTGTTTTCCTCCACATTGAAGGACACCCTCTAAGATTTGACACCCTTTCATCAACCACGGGTTTATTCAAAAAATGCTCAAACTTGCGTTGAAGGGCGGTCGGATTTGACTTCAATCGGGCGTGCTATGGGCAAGCCTTGCGGCGAGGCTCGTGTTGCTGAAGCTGGTGCTTAGAGCGCGGCGGACCGCAGTCTCCGCCCACTTGCTTGACTTGACCCCTAGATCTGCGAAGTTCAAGGGTCCACCACTCCGAGGCTGTCTCTTTTGAACGTAGCCTTGTTTGACTTGTTTCAAACTCATCTTTGCGGAGGGCCTCTCATGGTTCCAGGCCTGAGGCAGGTCGCGGTTGTGTGCCACAGCTGCTTCCAGTGCAGCCTCTCTAGGTCTTCCGTTAGTGCCACATCGCGAAAAGTGCGGAGGCCGAAAACAAAAACGGCTCGCGGTTTCCGGTAGGGATTCGGAGCCCCAAGATGACAGCTTTCCTTTGGGTAGCAACTTGGAAAGGGGTGAGTGTGCTTGTGAGGGTGCCTTTTTTTGTGGGGGTGACGCGGCCTTGGCTATGGTGCATGTGGTTCCCTTTGTCTAGTGAGCTGAAGGCTGATAGCCAAGTGGCGCGGTGCAGATTGTCAACAGTAGAACCATTTGCGGACAGCGTTAGTTTTATGAAAACACCATGATAGCAGTTCATTCTGGGCGGTTGATAGTTAGTTCGTTGCTGCACTCGCACCTTTTGGCTGCGCAGTGAACAGTTCTGCACCATCAGCAAAAATATCCTTTCAACTCATCAGATCCACGAGTGAGGGGGGGCATCAACACTCTCAGCACCGCAGCAAGAGATGAGATGAGACATGGTTGCAGCAGTCAAACGGCCTCTCGGGGATGCCATAGTGCCTGAAACGATCAGATCATGCTGGCCATCGCGTGGTATTCACATGAGCCCGGGCCCCATTTGATCCAGGGCTGTCCAAGCGAGTTGAGACCATAGGTGTGCTTTTAGGCAGCTTGGCTGAACGTAGATGGCACTGTTTTGTTTTGCTTGGTTCGAGTCATCCAAGAGGGTGTTCACTCTCTCCAAGAGGGTGTGCACTCTCCATAAAACACTACAAAGAAAAAGAACTTGCGTGATACATATATATATATATATATGGGAGTCGTTCTAAAGGTCCTTGTAAGGAGTTTCGTATTCGGTGACCATCGGTGTTGGTTGAGGTAGCTCCGCGAAAGATTCGCGATGGAGTTGCGACAGTATTTTTTCTCGCGGAAGTTTTGCGTAACTGGATCTGGTAAATCAATGATATGTGAAACCATTCATCTTTTCTGCTGAGCCTTCCTTCTAAGCTGATTAAAAACACTTTGTTGACGTTTCGAAAAACAAAGCCTGGTGAGGCTACAGTTTGATACCCTGCTTGGTTGGTTAGTGCTCCAAGCCTGTGTAATTATGTGTGTCTGTGGGTGTTAGTCGGTGGCTTTCCGCTCTGAAACTTGGGTGATTTTTCGCGAAAGTTCCGCGAAAGATCCGCGAAAGCCCGCGCGAAAGCGCAGGCTTCGATTGCAAGGGGAGGGAGGTACTTTCTGAGCGCCGATCTAGTCAGTATACTAGCTTGGTGCTGGAAAGTTGCGACTTCAAGCTGGAGCTGCGCGGCCTACGAGAAGCTGCGACTGTCCAGCCGGCGCATGTCATGTACTACCCCTGTGATGAAAAGTTGCGACTTTACAGCTGGAGTTGGGAAATCGCATTTCGCGCACTACGCTGGCACTTAAAAGCTGCGTGAGAAATGAAAAGAGCACGGCGATGAATCCGCGAAAGATTCGCGAAAGTAACTTTTCTGTATGCGGAGAATGGCCGTTTCGAGACAAAGGAATTTAGAACAACCACCATATATATACATATATACACATATTGCACCCTATATATATATATATGTTCAAGGCCCCCTCCCCCCCCCCAAGGTGGGGGGGGGGGGGTTGGGTGGTTGGGTGGTTGGTGGTTGGGTGGTTGGGTGGCTGGTTGGGGTGTGGTTTGGCTTGTTTATGGTTCGTTTAGGGTGGGTATAGGGTTGTTGGTTTAGGGTTGGTTTAGGGAAAGGGTGGGTTTAGGGCTGGCTTAGGGTTGGTTTGGGGCTGATTTAGGTTTGGTTTAGGGTTGGTTTAGGGTGGGTATAGGGTTAGAATAGGGTTGGTGTAGGGAAGGGTTGGTTTGCAGCGGGGATAGTGTGCGTTTTGGATGGGTTTTGGGTTTGCTTGGGGTTGGTTTGGGGTTGATTTGGGGTTGGTTTCGGGTTAGGGCTAAGGCTTAAGGGTGTAGGATTGGTTTATGGTTGGGGTTTAAGGTTGGTTGCGGGTTGAGTTGTCCTGTTGGGATGCAAGGGTGGGAGTTCAGGGCCTTGAGTGGCAGGGTTGGGGCGGGGGGGACCCTTGGGGGGGGGGGTTGGTGGCCTGGGGACTGGAACTTTTGTGTATAGTGTGTGTACAGCTTTTGGAAGAAGTGATTAGTGGAGATTTTCTCTAAACTCCTTTACTACTGCCATCTATGTTTTAAAAAGGACACCTCGGCTTCTGACTGTCAGCTGCGTTATGCCAGCCCCATGCCCGGTACCTTTGTGCAAGCTGGCAAAGTGTTTTTGTTCCTTGGTTTACCAGGTGTCCACTTTCGATTTGTGTGTTCCTTTTTGGCAATCCCTTCCTTTCTTGACCTACCTGGTGTTTAGCTTTGTGGTTTCGGGATTCGAACCTCCAACCCACCGAGAAGGTCTCCAAAGCACCAATTCGAGGGAAGCTGACCTCCGGTTTTGCGGATATCAAGGGCCCGTTTTGCTATCTCCAAGCCTTCCCTTGAGGCCCCTGCCAGATGCTGTGCCAGAGCAGGTGCTCGGGGGGGTTCGATGGGCAGGGGGTATGTTCTACCTGGGTTCTCAGCCGTCCAGGCGGTCCTTAGCTTTCTTAGGGTTTCAGTCGGTTTAGTGGTTGGGTTTCCATGAACTTCACCCACTAAAAGTTGTCAACTTTTTGCAGGGGATCTGAGAAGGGACAGCCCGGTGACTGGATTTCCCTAGGGAAATTAAGGAGTGGTGTGAGCAAAAACAACATATTCCCCAAAAAACCCTATTGGCAATTTCAGAAGGTAGTGCCACGTACCCGGTTCAAGGGAGTTCATATAGAAAGGCTGAAACCAATCTGACCGTAGAACAAAAAGTCAGCGGCGAGCGGGTTTTCGTGGCTCATGTAGACTTGATGGGTGGCAAGCTTCGACTCGGATGACTAGTTCTTCGCGCAAGGGTGGCAGCTCCACTTCGAGTCTTACTTGCCCAAACGTAACCTTTGAACCTTTTGGTTTGCTAGTATGTTGGTCTAGTCAAGGCAAGCCAACAGGTTCAGGGAGTCCACTTCGGGTGGGTTGCTGGGATGAAGTTTTTTCGTGTGTTTTTTTGAGGGTACTGTGTGTGGTGAACTTCTATCTGGTGACAGGACCTAGAATGCCCGTGCGAATTGACAGTTCACGGTGAGC
The DNA here is from genome assembly GCA_963377175.1 of Effrenium voratum. Lineage (NCBI taxonomy): Eukaryota > Dinophyceae > Suessiales > Symbiodiniaceae > Effrenium > Effrenium voratum. Next base: position 756,936 of record CAUJNA010002079.1, on the reverse strand, counting down.
GTATCCCAACTCAAAAAGATGTCTCTTTCTGTTTTGGGGGTTTAAATGGACAATCATTTTTGAGGGTACGGTTTTTCTGCTTTGGGGTTTTAAATGGAAACCAATGGGAAGCCACCTATTGTGGGGGTCCCCTAAGAAGAGACAAGCCCATGCCTTTCGCCAGCCGCGGCTCATCCCCACGGAGCTGTCGCAGCGGCTGTCCCGCACTTTCGACGCAGGACAACCGCGGGGCGAGACGCCGACGGTCCGAGTTTGGTTCAGGGGTCACCCATACTGTGGGTGGTTGCGAAATCCTGCACCACTTTGAAACCATGGGAAACCAATGTTTGTTGGCATTTACAGGGAATCATCATTCCAGGGTTTCTTAGGTGCCAAAGGGGGGAGTGACCTACTGTGGATGGTTGCGAAATCCATTTCGCACCGTTCAGAAACCCAACGGAATGATTCGATTACCCTGTAAATGCCAACAAGCAACGGCTGCCCATGGTTTCAAAATGGTGCAGTATTCCGTCCACACAAAATTTTCCCTTCGAAAGGTGGGTTCTTGCAACAAGCTTACTTCAACGCCTCCGACTCAGACCGCCAACATTACAGGCCTGCTTGCTTGTACGTTTCGATGTTGATGGTTGTCTGGGCTAATGGTTTGGCCGTTTCTGTACTTCCCACAAATCTGGCTGAGTCTGGCTGGCTTGTGGCATTTCGCTTCAGTCAGGGCCCCTTAGCTGGAGGGGGAATTCCCGATCGGGACCCGGGCACTTACGCCGACCCTAGAGGCCTGCCTAACCCCGACAGAAAAAAACAAACAAAATACAAAAAGGCATTAAACCAAGCACGAGAAGGGGTGCCAAAGTCACGATGAGCTATATAGACCGTCTAGGCTGCAGTGAGTTTGTGTGCCTGTCACGGGTCTTTGCGAGCTCGAATTCCCACGACCCGTCTGGTGCGGACTTGTCCAAGCCTTTCTCAGCCAAAGTGTACTTCGCGTGCTACACTTGTACTGAAAGGTTGCGACTTTCAAGCTGGAGCTGCCAAAGTGTGCTTCGTACTTTGTGTACTGCACTTGTACTGAAAGGTTGCGATTTTCAAGCTGGAGCTGCCAAAGTGTACTTCGCGTGCTACACGTGAAAGGTTGCGATTTTCAAGCTGGAGCTGCCAAAGTGTACTTCACGTTCCACACTTGTACTAAAAGGTCGCGTTTTGAGGTTAAAAGCGCAGAAAGCTCCAATCGGCAGAGCGATAAGGTTTTTTTTTATAAAAAAAAAGGTGGCCCCAGAAAAGTAAGCCCAAAAACGCCGAGCTTTTGATACAACTTCACTTACAACTTCACTTACTGAGCACGCTCGTTGCTAGAAACAACTTCAGTGTGCCACACCCCTCTTTGTCTATGGCAAGGAATTCAGGTCTGTCAAAAAGGGAGATTGGGATGATGGAGCAGATGTTTGCCCTGATCAAGTGGAAAGCAGCCTGTCGGGAACGCTTCATGTTTGCAATTTTTGTCAGCAGGCTTCCACGCCTTTCGCCCACAAACTGCGGCCTCGCTTTTGGCTGTTCGCAGAAGGAGCAAAAAACCCTGACCCTCCAACAGCAAGAGCTGTCTTGGCGCTTTTGTCTTCCTATCGTTCCCATGGATCGTTTGTCGCAGCAGTCTTTTTTGAAAACACTGCGCTTTGGGGAATCTGAAAATGAGTGGCACCCAAAGCACACAAACGCCCCAAGACCGTTTAGTAAGCTGATGCACCCCACACATTGACTGCCTTCCGTGTACTTGCGGCGACCTTCTCCACGGACCAAGCCGGGACGCCCAGCTCGAGCCGTGGACCAGGCAGCACTTTGGGGCTAGAGATGTTGCCACGGAACTAGACTTTGACTCTGCCTGACTCTCCCATTGACCAATTGTACGTTACACCCCACCGTCACCTGGCGTCAAAGCGAGAAAGCTGACGCTTGTACTTAGCCAATGCCTGCCGCATTGTTCGCAATGTGAGACTCATTCCAATCATCCCGCATTAAGCGGCGAGAGGGCAAACCCTGCACCATGGAGTGTTGCACTTCCATCATCAAGTGATGTCTCGGGCGCAGCTAGGTATTGGAAAGATCATATTGATGGTAATATGCCAATGTTCAAGGAAATCACCGCCAAAGGTTTCTCAAAATGGTAGGCCACTTCTTGAAAACCCTTTTAGCGGGAGGTCTCTCAAAATGGTGGACCTCTTTTTTTATCGACAGCCCTTTGGTGGGAGGTTGCTCAAAATGGTGGACACTTTCTACAATATTGCATGGGAGGTTTCTGAAAATGGCAGACCCCCTTTTGGAAAAAGCTTTTGGCGGGATCCCTTGTTTTATCAACCGGCCCTTGTAGTGGCAGCTTGCTCAAAATGGTGGACCCCTTACCCCTTTTTTTACAATGGGAGGTTTCTCAAATTGGTAGACCCCTGTTTAGACCCTTTTGGCGAGAGGTTTCTCAAACTAGTGGATGGGAAGTTTCTGAAAAGGGTTGACCCCGTTTTCGAAAACCCTTTCTGCGACCTGTTGAAAGAGGGGCGTTGACCCAGATTTCTCAGATCCAACATGCCCCACAAGGGCTGATCAAAAAACCACCCATATATTATACACCCTCCATCACCGCATACGCTATTCATTGACATCAAGATATCGAATAGGGGAACTCCCCGGGCCATTAAACAAATGCTAGCATGCAGCGCCAATGTTGAGCCGTAATCAGCCTGAAAGAAGGTCGCGGGCTTTTTTCCCCTCGATTGGTTGATCTGTCAAGGCCACATCCGGCGCTAGCTAAGTGGGCTCGGAGGCGCCGGAGCTTGGCGCGGCCCGGGAGCGGGAAGTATCTGGGGTATATGCCCCCCCGTGAATTTCGAAATGTCCATGTTGTTTTGGTGTTGAGTGGTATTTGCAGTGTTTTCCGCCTTTTCAAGGCTCTGGGGAAAGCAGCAAAAGAAGGCGCATGTCCAAAGACAATCTGGAAGGCTCAAAACTTTCCCAAAAAATATTTATTCTATTTCCCAGGTCACTGCACGAGCTATTTCATTGGCATCAAGATATCGAGCGCTAGGGTGACCCCCCGGGCCCTTTAAGGTGTTTCAGGATGCAGTGCCTGGGGAATATAATATATGTATATAGGATGCGGGATGGCTTATATATATATATGTGTGTATGCATATGTCTATCTCTTTCTCTTTCTTTTCTCTTTTCCTTCTCTGTCTTTTCTTTTTACCCTTTCTTTATCTTTCTCATTCTTTTATCTTTTCTTTCTCTTTCTCTTTCTTGTACCTTTTGAGGATGTATATGAGGGTCAAGATGGGGTCAAAGAACATTCCGACAAGATATACCTGGACCAACGCAAGACTTAATTTGCTTGCAACCATGTTTGGTCGATTCAAGAAGGGAAATCCCGCAGAATGTCCAAATCCCACGAGTCACAGGACAACGGCCGAGATAGGCAGCTTCATTTTGAGCACTAGGGAAGGCTGCTATTTCACACCACCTCGTTTGCAAGTTTTCTGTTCTTCAGCCCATATTTACGGAATCAGCGCAACTTGCTCGCAAATTAGCCATATAGCTAAATATGTAACAATAATGGATTCGGCTTCCCTTTCAGCGTTCAGAGAAGTGAGACACTGGACTGGCGGCTGACGCTCTGGACCGGGCGACGCCCGTGGAAATCGGGGAGCCCAAGGACTACTGCACTGCAGACGCATCCCCGGCTTGCCCGTGCAAAGGTATGCTGTCAGACCGTCACACGGGCACGGGCAAGACTTTTGCCCTCATCACGGTGCTGACGAACCAGTACGCCGAACAAAGGCTAAATTTGCCAGTGTTTTCCTTCAACCTCCAACGCTGTGCGAAGGTGAGGAACCCGTTTAAGATGGCCGTTGCTGCTTTGGTTTTGATGCTACTTCCCTCCAAGTGGCGCCCCATGTGAGCAACTCTGAGTTATTGTTGTTTGAACTGGTGTAACTCAGAGCAGGCCGCTTGGGGTCACCCCCTTGGAATAACCCACTCGCCGCCAGCTCGCGGAGGTACGGCAGCAGCTTGGAGCTGGTTTCACCAGTCGAATCTTCAAAATCTACGCAGCGATCAACGGCTGCGTTGCTCCATGTTTTCCTCAAGATGAACATCTTGATGACAAAAAAAATGTGCGAAGTCACCGACCGAGGTTTTGCGCACACCCCCCCAATGATAACCTCTAACTTCCCAAAGGAACCAAATGCAACCTTGTTGTGTGAGCGTCCCAGCTGTAGCAGCCCTTGTTCTGCATCATCACCCCGAATATTTGAGGTGAGCCCTAGTTTGTTTTTGCCCTGCTTCCTACATCTATCATACACGTCAAGAGCTTGCGTATACTCTATTCGACGACTTTAAACTTCAATCCCAACTTGCCAGAGCCAAAGCCTTGTTCGTACACTTGTCACCCAATGTAGGCCAAGGTTGCGCAGGTCTCAGGGCTCAGGGCAGCCAAAAGGTCCGGGCGATCATCTGTGCTACCCGAAACTAGGGGGTATAGAAACCATACGCGAGACAACCCTCAAGTTTCGATGTTCTCCTTTTGAATTATTCGATTGGAAGTGTTCCTTTGGAATTGTCCATTTGGAACTTTCCCTTTGGAATTTCCCCCTTCAATTCCCATAAGAATTCTCCCTTTGGCATTGTCCTATGGGACTTTTCCGTTTGAATTTCTCCCCGAAACCATTTTCCCCACTGGATTTGTCACTTTGGAATTTCTCCACTTTTTTTGTTTGGGTTCTCCCATTGGAAGTCTCCTGTTGAAATTTTGTCCTTTCGAGTTCTCCTATTGTTCTTCTTTTGGCATTGTCCATTGGACTTTTCCCTTTGGAATTCACCCTTAAAGTTTTCTCCACTGGAGTGTTGCCTTTTGTATTTTCCCTTTTTCTCCCATTGGATGTTTTGGTTTGGATTTTTTCTTCGACCATTTTCCCTGTGGAATGTCCCTGTGGCAGCTTCCCATTGGAAGTTTGCCATTGCAAGGCTCGCATTGGAGGTTTCCCTTTGGAATTGTCCCTTTGGATATTTTCCCATTGAAAAGGCTTACTTAAGCGCAAGATCAGCGATTGCCAACAAGTGCATTTTTATGCATTTCCTCCATTAGATTTGTCAAGTTTTTTTTATTAATATTTCAATATGTTTGGCCGTCAATATTTCAACACGTTAAGCCACTAAGATTTAAAGTTTGTTCAGCCACTACGAGTTGTTCAGCCCTTGGGATTCAAAATCGATTTGAAGCCCAAGAGAGTTAAGCAATTTAGACCATTGAGATGTTAAGACTTTAAGCCATGAACATGTTAGCACGTTAAGCCACACAGATTTGAAGATTGTGAGCCATTCATATTGTGCAGAGTTTAGTCCATTTAGATTTTCAGGTGTTCAGCCTTTTAACATCTTCACAGGTTAAGCAACTAAGACTTGAAGATGCTCAGCTATGCCGATTTTTTGATTTTGAGTAAGATGTTAAGCTAGTAAGACAACAACACGTAAAGCCCAGTAATCTGTCACCCCATTAAGATTCTAGGGTTTGAAGCCATTAAGAAGTGAAGATTTTACGCAATTACGATTTTAAGATTTTAAGCCATTAAGATGCTAAGACGTTAAGCCACACATATTTGAAGTTTTTAGTTGGGGGGTGCCCCCGAGCACCAACAGTTAAATAAAGCCATTTATACATAATACCTCAGCAAAAATGACCACCAGCAAGCCCAAATTCGTTTTGGGTAAGCACGCCCCACCAATTTTAGGTTGCGTATTTGTTGGTCTATATGATGACGCAGTGGAGAGTAGAGTGGTGTCTTTTCATGCCCAGGCCCAAATACGGTTCTGTCCCTACTGGTTCTAGTGCTGCGCTTTCGGGGTTGTCACTGGACTGTAGGCGCATTAGGATTTAGGAGACCTAGGAAAAGTTTAAAGCTGGTTCAGGAGTCGTAAACATAGACAGAGACATAGACATAGCATAAACATATATCGCAAATAACCTTGGCCTAGACAGCAACTATACTACCACTTTTCCGCCGTCGCTGCAAGTTGAATGCAAGTCGCTAACGCTAACACCAAGTTCTGACATCTTGATCTGACAGAGAGCGAAATCCAAAGCAGGCAGGAAGTGGCGCAGTCAGCGCGGAGCTGGCCGCTTCGCCCAGAAACACGTTGGAGCATCTTTTCTTTCAGCTTCTTCCGTTTGTGGGCCTGGTGGAGGAGCCCAAGGTCCTGAAAGACAGGTTCAGGGCCAGGGGAGCCACTGCCACGTTTGCCCTTGCGACCTACACAGCCGTTTGCAGGCCAGTCTGCTGGCTGGCAGCCCCCACCCTGCCTGGCCAGGCCAGCTGGCCCCTGGCCCAGCTGGCGCCAGCGCCGAGCTCGCCGAGCTGGCACTGACTCCGGCCGGCTCCCGCACTTCTAGCACAAGAAAAAGCACAAGAAAAAGCACAAAAAAAGCACCGCAAAACCCCAATTACCCTCCAGAGGGACCCCGCTACTACTTTTCATCACGGGAAACCACCAGCGGGAGCACACAAAAAAGCACCGCGAAACCCACAAGAAAAAGCACAAACAAAAGCACAATCGGGAGCACAAAAAAAAAGCACCACAAAACCCCAATTACCACCCGCCCGGACTCCGCTACTACTTTTCACCACGAGAAACCACCAGCGGGAGCACAAAAAAAAACACCACGGAACCCACAAGAAAAAGCACAAGGGACCACCACAAAACCCCAATTACCACCCGCCCGGCCTCCGCTACTAATTTTCATCACGGGAAACCACCAGCGGGAGCACAAAACATAGCACCACGGAACCCACAAGAAAAAGCACAAAGGACCACCGCAAAACTCCAATTGGAGCACAAAAAAAGCCCCGCAAAACTTGGCCGGCGGGCCGGTTTTTCAAAATTACTTTCCCTTCAGACCGCGAAATTCAAATTACTTGCCCCAGGACCCCCCCCCCCCCCAGGCCTCTCCGGGACACCTTAAAAATTGAAAAAATGCGTTAGTGCGTTAGTGCTCCCCCTCAAAAAAACCGTTAGTGCTCCCCGCGACACTCTTGGAACGAAAAAAGGAAGGAAGAAAGCACAGACAGAAGGTTGGGGAGAAGGGCAAACGGAGGGGAGGGGGTTGCTGTGGGCTGGATGTTTGCGTGAGAGGTGGGGGGTTTGGGTGAGGGCCGCAGGTAAGAAAGAGGCTTGGGGGGAGGGAGGGCTGGATGGGTGAGGGCAGCTTGATTGTCAGAGAAGGTTGGGAGCGGAGGCTGAGAGAAGGCCGGGAGGGGCTGTGATTCGGAAGGCTCTGGCTTACGCTGGGGGGAGGTTGACTGGGAGGGGGTGTTGTGGGAAGCAGCAGCGACCAAGCCAAACAGAAAGGAAGGACGGAAAGGTAATGTTGCAACAGCCACGCTAGCCGTCGTGTTGCGTGTGCCTATTTAACTTTCCCATTGTATCTGGGCGAACAAGTCATAGTGCAAATAGTCTTTGAATCACTTTATTTCAAGGTCCCCGGAGCTATCCCCCAAGATGCAGAACGAGTAATTTAGGTTTCAGACCTGCACGGGTATCTAATTTTAAAAAAGAGCAAAGTTGCTTGTTTTTTGTGGTGCTTTTTTTTGTGCTCCTATTTGTGCTCACTGATAGTGGTCCGGGGCCACCCCCAAGTTGTAAGCCATTCGAGTTGTTTCATTTAGGTTTTAAGTTTTTCAGCCATCAATCGCATTTCAGATTCTCAACCATCAAGATGTTTAACACGGTAAGCCACTAAGATTTCCTCTTCTTTGTTTAGCCATTAGGAGGTTCAGACTTTAATCTAGTCAGATTGAGGTGGGGGAGGTGGGGGAGGTGGGGGAGGTGGGGGAGGTGGGGGAGGTGGGGGAGGTGGGGGAGGTGGGGGAGGTGGGGGAGGTAGGGAACCGGCGAAAACAAAACGCTGCAACTTTTGGGGTCTTTCTTAGCACTCATATGGGTGTGAGTCAAAACTAAAACCACCAGGGGAAGGCCTGTGTTAGGCATGGGTTCCATTTGCCAGGTTCCATTTTGGGTACCCATTCTTGACCCACTGCCATATGGTACCACACCCTCCCAGCTGGTGGTTTCAGGCGAAATGAATTTTAGGTGGAACAACCGAAGTCCAGCAATCCGACGGAATACTGATGTCCAACAAAGGTCCTCTGAAAACAATCGCAGCCAGGTGTTCCTGTTGGTATGCTTTTGGCTGCCTAAGTTGAAAGTAAGGAGGGAATTAGTCGACGGCGCCGTAATGTGTGTTAAGTGTCCTAGCTTGCAATATATTTAAGGCTTCCTCGTTTGGCGCACTCTCGTCAGCAGGAAGGCAGAATAAACAGATGGGGAACTTGGGGACAGTTGGGTTTTTGGTTTTGGTATATTTCCAAATCCGTGGATAAAACGAGTCACTGTAGCTGGCTTGAGTTATTTGACCGGTTGGGGACTTTCAGGGGTAAAGTGGGGGATATTAGCTGGTATCTCTGTGGAATCTATTTAGCATTTTCAGGTCCTCCAAATTGCTATGACTTTTTAATTAGGGAACCGCCTCACAACTCTACGTCCTCCAGTAGTGCCCTTTCACCCTTTTTTGGTTGGGAGGGTTCCCCTACCAAGATAGACTACAGGAGAAAGTTGGTACTCTTATTCTAACCTCTCTACTCGAGGACCTAGAAGTGGTAGGGTTCCGTTAAAATTCACATGCACGTGGTTTGACAGGAGAGCACTGCGACGTGCAGTTCCATGTCGGCACAGCGCCCGGATCTCAAGCTGTTCTTCACTGAATTGGCGAATTCCCTTCGGGTCTCTTGACCCTCTCTTTGGTGTTCAGGCTGCTTAAGTCAGGGTGGTGGGATCAAGGGGTTTTTCCCCACTTCTGTGATACAAGGGAATCCCCCTTTATGTGAAAAGCATAGTCTTTGGGAAGCCCTTTCTGTTGTATCACAGAAGGTCATTCCCCACAGCCCTGGCTTAAGTGGATTCTAATGGCTGTAAGGCTAACTTCTTGAGTTCCACTTTGAGCTTTCTGGAAAGACCATTCGAGTGGGAAACACATCAACGTGTCTGGGATGAACACCCCACCCCAGCAACACGGAGATGCCAGACAAAAAGCACCAAGGACCCTCTTTGGTTGTTTTCCTTTTCTTCTTTTTCGCCGAAGGGGTTGGAACGATCTCCGTAACAGAGCTTAGGTGCCCTGTCTCAAAATGCTTTGGTTCCTTTCGCGGGCGACCTTGAAGATGGAACCATCATGTGGCGTGTTCAAAGTCAAAGTCCGTGGCGCAGGACGGGGAACCTTGAGCGGTTGGGTCCCGTAGTTGCCCCATGGAAATTGCCAGCGCATGCTGTGTGTGAGGCCGCACGCAGAGTGCATCGGGGCACATCGCATAGCGCGGGGACCCGGTGTCCTCGTTCCTGGTTTGTTTCTTTGCAAGGAAGGATGAATTAAATCAAGAACAGGGTCAACCGCTTCACTCGGGGTTGGGCCTTGCTTAGCCTTGAAGGCACCTATGCAACATACTTCCTGGTTCCTCCTACGGATGTTGATCCGGCCAGGTTTCGTGTGAAGAGCCGGGAGGATTTCTCGGGTTTGTTTGGGGACCTTGGCCACGGAATGAGATTCCAACTTGGGAGCTCCACGTGAACGTCGCTGGACGGCACGACGGCGCCGCCTTGACAAGCGATGAGTTGGTGGTGTCGCCCCTTTGGTCTACTTGTGCTCACGCAGCGCTTCCAATTCACAGAGGGTGCAGGTACATCGCACACTGACACCCATTTCAGGGCGTTTGAATCAACTGCGTTGACCCTCCCGGGTCCTTGCTTGCATAACAAAGGACACGATTTGCCGTGTTTGGGGCCTCAGGAGACAGGAGACCTTCGATTCTTGTAGAATGTGGCTGTTATGCTTGCAGACTCAACCCGGTGGGGTTTGCCGACGAAGGCTGGCGCTCCCCCACATCTGGAATCGAACGGACCAGCCCGCCCCAGCAACCGTATTTGCAGATGGGGGCTCCCCGCTTTCCAGTGGGTTGACTTCCGCTTGCTCAGCGCGGATGTCAAGAAGCCCTTTGACTTCTTAGACAGCTTCGTCAAATGCCAAGATTGGTCATGAGTTCCATGTTTTCCTCTTGGCTGATTTCAACATATTTTAACCGTCACCTTCGTGGCTCGCTGAGCCCTTGGTAGTGATTTGTTTTTTCTCGGGGAAGTATAAAGAGCCGTGTTGATCGGAATTCTTGCAATTGAACCCGGGCTCTTTGTACCTGGAGCTTTTGTGGGTCACTGAAACATGCATGGGCTTCCCGCAATCATGGTTTCTACCCCATATGGTCCTGGGAGATTTTCTCACTTTTGTGTGTTTCCTTGAGGACTTGGGAGGCTTTGTATCAGATCGATGGATGTAGGTATACTTTCTCTCTGTGGTTGATGATTGCCTGTAATTTCCCTTGAACATGTTCTTTAACATTAGCTCGAGTTTCCGTTTGGGAATTGATTCCCCTTCTTTTACGATGCATGTGTCACTTGAAACCAACCGCATCTGACCTTTCGAGTTTTCCGTTTTGGGTACTTCCGAATCCAATATGCTCAGTCCAAAGCCAACAGTTTCGCCTTTGTGTTTTTCCTAGTGAGATGTAGAAACCCTGGCACAGCTACAAGCCTGGGAGCCCATTCTGACCGAGTCACGAGGGTGGTCCACTTTTTGCATGAATCTCCATGCATTGCTGCCCGCAGGGATTCCAAGTAAGCATCATGTCCGTGTGGGCGTGGCTTCACGACCAGGTGTCTGGGTTGCTTGGTAAAAGGGTACCCTCAACAGAAGACATGCCCGAGCTTTCCCATGGTATCCCCATGTTGCACCTTTCAAACTATGAGCAGCCGTGCCTTTAGAGCCACCTTTTCAGATCTCAAAGCGAAGGGACAGTGTCCTTTTTGCCGCTCTTCCCCTTATCGGTTTTGCACATTCGTTGGAGTGACTCGCCGGGACAGCAGGTCATGTCAACCTAAGGTTTATAGTTGGGTCCGTATTAATAAAATTCTGGGCCACCGGACGCGCATTTTCACCCAATACCAAATTAAGAAGGGGCTAATTCAAAGGTCAATTGCAAACATGCAACAGCGCCCCCCCAAGTCCACCCTCGAAAGCACAACATTAATAAGCCACCCAAAGAATCACATTAATAAAATTCCCCGAAACGCGGAGGCAAGCCAAACAAGTTTTGTTGTAACAGGGGGCAAACCAGTCCGAAATGATTCAAACGTAAGCAGGCAGCGTGCAGAAGTTGATGGCACAGAGACACATGCAACAAGCGTGCAGCGTGGGGTACCCACACAAGCTCCCCACACCCGCATTAGTAAAAGGGATTCACATTAATAAGCACCCCAAAGCGACCCCTAGGACAAACTAGGCATTGGTTACTACGAGTACTACTACAAGTATTACAGGTACTACTATAAGTACTACAAGTACTAGAAGCAGTACGACAAGTAGTCTAGAAGCAATACTACAAGTATTTTGTTTCTGTACTTTGCCAAAAAAGAAAAGGAAGAAAGAACAGTTGAGCGGGGGGGACCCCGTTTACTAATATGAAGTCGACGTTAACTTGGATGAAAATGTATATTTCCTTTGTACTCTTCAGCAACATGTTCATTCCGCAGCCACATCCGAAGTGCCCGGGATCATTTGTTTCCCCCACTTTTTGTCCCCAACTTTTGGGAAACTCCGCTACCCTAGGTGCCTGCACCAAAAGTTTTAACCACGCCGTCCGCACGATTGACACCTTGTTGGGTTTTCACATTATGCCGTGGGAAGTGATGATGAAATTGTCAGCGGCACCTGTCTGTGGAAGGAGTTTCTGGACCAAAGGATTTGTAAAGAGAGTGCACCTGCCCTAACAGGCGCAGTTCCGAAATTTGTTGACAAACATGGGCAACAACATTGTGGTACAAGCAAACCTAAACGTAATGGTCCCGTGGCCAAAATTGGCCTCACCAAGGACACCGCTGCAACCCGAGGATGCTACTTGCCTCCCGAGAGTACAGCTGACGAGCTTCCGTAAAGTCAAAAGCCACCGTTCCATGCCCACGCGTATGGAGTAAGAGTAGGAGTTGACATGAAGGGTTTGCAGGACTGCAGAGTGTACAGGGGGAAACTGCATATCTATCTCGCTGTTTCAACCGTTTTGCACATGTGGGAACCCCTTCTTCTGGACACAGGGAGGGAAGCCCTGTGGAATCGTGCCCTACCCATGGGCTGTCCGAAGCTTGCCTCTTGCCTTCGTTGGAAGGAACATACTCAGAGTGCACGCTAAGTCTCCACTCGAATCCACCTTGTGACGATCCTTCCAGACCCTCAACCTTTTAAACACACCGCAAGCAAAAGGTATCCCAAACTCACACGGGCCCGGGTGTTCTCCAGCCAAAACCCCTTACTTCATGTTCCTGTGAAATTATTTTGCAAGAGAGGTGTCGTTTTGCGAGAACGGCAGCCACCTGGGTGCCACATCAATAGGCTGGCAACCCGAGGGTTCCTTTCAAAGAATGTCATTTCATGAGAAGAAGTCCTTAAAAACTAGTTGTTGCGGCACCTCAGAAAATATAAGCGATGCATGTCGACCAATGCATTGGAATGCCTTCAAGGGAAGTCTCAGAAACATTATATCAATACGTCAAACCTGACCAGAAAGAAAACATGACTCGGTGCGCCGCGCGCTGAAACTTGAGAGGTCCTTCACACTTAGGAGACCTTCTGCTTTTTCCTTCCAGTGAACTGTTTCAGCCAGACTCCTTGAGTAACGTTGTCTGGCCAGCCGCCCGCGCGCTCGGCGGCTGCGCAAGAGTGTCGCGCGCCGTCGGTCGCCCGGCGCGGGTGACCTCACCCCCGGATCGGATGACCGCATGACTCCAGTTTCCTGTGTTAGCCGCTGGTTGATGAACATCATTTATTGTCTGGGAGGCAGCCTGACCCTCCTTGCAGGCCCGTTGCGCGCGGGCCAAGGCGAAGGAGTTTGTGTGTTGGCGCTGAAAGACAAAGAAGCGCACAAAAAAGGCCAAAACAAACGTAACCCTTCGCAAAACAACGCAGAAACCAAGAACAGCTTTCCCAGAGAACGGCCGAAAAGCCGCCAAGCTCAGGTGCTGCGCCGGAATCCGGCCCTGGGGTTGGAGCAAAGCTCCGCGGCGGGGTGGCCTGGTTTGAGGGCTTACGCGGAATGAAGTTAGAGAGGCTGGCTTGTGCATCAAAGGTTGACGAAACTCCGCGGTTCGAGCGAAAGAGCCCCATACAGGCGCTGGAACATCACAACGACAAGTCAAACTTTTGCGAGGGGGTCCGAACGGGTTCCAGGAATTTGGAATGATGGAGGGGTTTTCAGACATTGGTTTGGTTCCCCTTTGGAAGGAGTCCAAGTTTTTGAGGATTTCATGTATCCCTCCCCTTAACAGGATGAGTTGCCAAATCAGACCATTTTGTTGGGGGGTTAGGGTCCCTGTCACTGTGTTTGTGTGTGTGACTGTGTTGCGCTACTGCGGAGCCAGGCGTGCGAAGCATTAGATGAGGGAACCTTCCTGGAATGGGCAATTGTCACGTCAATTTGTTTGTAGTTGCAAGGGCTGTCAAGGACACTAACAGGTGTCAGGAAACGCACCAGCTGTTGATCGTGGAGGGTCCTCGCGACCTTGCCACAGCTTGTCTCCCCACTTCACACTTGTGTCGTGTGCCTCAGTGCTTGTGTTTAGTGACTGGGACCTTGTCGTGGCGCAGACAGAGTCATTGTTGGCAATGTCTGATGTGCGCAACTGCTGTCTGGGGTCGAGGCTTAACTATTGACCAAGGGGTGGTTCAAACAAAACATACCCCTCAGGTTAGTGTGGCGCTTCCCAACCTCGAGGCAGAGGCCGTCAGGCGAGGGGCGTTGCCGAGCGAGGCGTTGGACGGTTGACTGAAACCGTTGTGCCAAGGGGCTACATAATTAGAATGGAGAACCCTACAGCCAAATCTGAGTCAGCCGTCTCACTAGTGCCCTGAGTTCCTGGACTTGCCTAATATCGTTTTAGTGGCAAACAAATAGTGTTCTTGTACTTTCAGGAAAAAAGGAAACACTAATTTTGTGGACCCGTGCATTCCGCCAGCGCGAACACTCCGTGACAGTCAGATTTCACGTGGTGCCTCAAAGGGCATCTTTAGGAGACATGGGTTGGCGGGGGGGGGGGGGGGCAAAAAGCACGGAACAAAAACGCCTCCGCTCCACATCGCTGGCACCATCCCCGGCACTTCCGTGCCAAGACTGTAACACGAACTGCTAAGCGTTTCCTGGGATGCGGCCACATCCCACCGGCGTGTGTGGCACCGATGACTCAGGGCTTTGCACCGTGGGCTGACCACGAAGCTGAGATAGCATCGATTCGGCCAGGAAACTGTGTACATCTTTCAGATCGATTTCAGCCCAGACAACATCCAAGGTGGAAATGTGAAGCTCCCACAGCGGCTGGAGAGCTAAGCCATCAGGCCAGGTTCGCTACCGCATCTGCGGCGATGGGTCCCCCACATTAACATCTCCCCACCTCAAAGCCCCCGTGTACCCAAGACGTTGCACGAGGATAAGCTGGACCTTGCTTGAGTGACACCAGAAACAAACTATGCGTAAGCATGCATATATATATATATATATATCAGAGAGTCGTCCGAAAGGTTCTTGTATTGAGCTATGAAGGGGAAGACCTTTTGGTCTTAACGTTGACCTCCGCGAAAAGTTGCACGAAGGCGGTCGCGGATGTTATTTTTTTGTTCGAAAGTTTCGTGCAAGGGTGGCTTGCTAACAGGAAGTTGGAATGATGAATTATGCGTATTAGCCGGCAGTGCGCGCAGAATGCCCGCAGACTAAGGGTCGCCGCAAGAATACGCCGCTGCCAAAGCAACCCCCAGCCAGCAGAAACCAGCTTGTGGGAGTATTGAAGCTTTCGGGTCAAGTTGAGTGCAACTTTCCAGCCGGATTTTCGTGAATGTTTGGCGTAAGATCCGTGAAAGCTTCGCGAAAGTCGACGGACCTCCCTGCCAGTTTCCGGACATGAGGCCAACGTGTGCTGCCGCACGGCTTATGAGCTGAGTTTACTTCGCGCGCTACTTTGGTATGGAAAAGTTGCGACTTTCAAGCTGGGGCTGCGGAAATTTACTTTGTGTACTACTTTCGTACTGAAAAGCGTTGACTTTCGAGGCGAGGCTGCGGAAGCTTACTTGTCGTACTACTTACGTATTGAAAAGCTGCGACTTCCGAGCTGGGGCTGCAAAGTGTCCTTCGTGTACTACCTTTGTGATCCGCGAAAGTTCTGTGATGAGGTCCGCGAAAGTTCTTTTTTTCTCGCGAAGATGGCGGTTTCCGGAACAAGGAATTTCAGACAACCGTCAATGTATAATACATATGTAACACATACCCGAACTTTCCAAAGCTACTGAAATTTCCGTACATGCAGAAAAACACGTCAATGTACGTTTTTGAGGAAACTTGACGGAAATCGGTTTCAGCAGGCTGTGAGCGTTTGTGGTGCACATGGATGAACATGAACACAGTTTGCGATTTACATGGATCCTCATACTTAATTCCGTTTCAGGTCATTCGTCTCCTTGCTGTGGGGCAACGTGTGGCAGCTTCCTTGCCGCTTTTGCGAGTTTGCAGTTTTCTCAGCCAAAATGCAGAAACCGGAAATGCACGGAAATCGGCGGGAAATGCACGGAAATCGGCGGGAAAAGTACGGAAATCTGCGGAAAAATACAGAAATCTGCGGAACATGTGCTTAGGGAAATGCGCACCCTTTGTCCTTGGTGAATTGCACACCTTCAAATGGTTTTTCTTGGCCCATGAGCATGACAATCTCCAGTGCCAGGGCCGGAGCTGAACGTGAGATTCTTGTAGAAAAAATAGTTGAATGCTTCTGTGTCTTGCGTTGAGCCTGCAAGAAAAGTACAGTTTTTGCTCAAATGTATGGAGTCGCAAAAAAATGCCCTTGGTTGGTCCAGGTATATAATACATATATAATACATATATAATACATATATAATACATATATAATACATATAATACATATATAATACATATATAATACATATATAATACATATATAATACATATGTAATATTATGTACTGTTTTGTCCCCATCCACTCGGGCACTGGGTCGCCCTTGTGCCCTGGGTTCCCTCTTAATCCGGTGAAGTCTGCCTCTCAGGGTACCTTTTGCGGCGGCGTCTGCTCTGAATAGAGCAGGGTTAGTCATTGGTCTTGACGGGTGGTTCTTAGATGTAAAACCACCACAGCAATGGACAAGGCAAAGGCCACAAAATTGTAAGTAAGGGGAGGGTCTTGAACTGCAACCAACCGTGCAGTTACGTACCGAAACGGCTCTCTGCAATTGTTTCACATTGCAATAGAGAGTACTGTCGCAACGCCAACCTGACGTTGCTTGAGTCGGAGAGGGCTCGGCAAGGAGCAGAAGCACCTTTTGGGCTTTGATGGCAGAAAGCCACCGGGTTCGGTTCGCTGGCTGCCACAGGTTCTGAGCGGATCGGGTTCCCGGCTTTTTGGGGAGGGGGCGAACGAATTGCAAGACAACTCTTTATGGTTTGCACACCCAAAGTCTGAGGTCCTACTCGAAATGGACATCAACGTACAAGCCATGTTGAAAGATGGGTTTGGAGGGTATGTGCAGTGGATGCCCTCATCTCGTTTAGATCCACTGACTTGTTGGGCCAGCTTCAAAGCATTGCCCAAGGATCTCCATTCCATTCGGAGAGAGCTGCTGTATATCTTTCACACACCTGTCGGGGTCAACAAAGCATCAAGTGGTCCATCGTGTTCTTGGGGAGGTATATGAAACATATCCCAACGGTTGCCCTCTCACCCACGGAGCCAAAGACTTCCCGAGTCAGGTCCCATGTTGCTTGGGGATACGAAAGTTGACTTCTGAATTTCTCCAGGCTGCCATGGATGTGCCGGGGCGGCATGGGGCATGGGGCAAAGGAAGGAGAGACCAAGAAGTTTGGAGATTTTCCCTTGGTTGTCCTTTGAAGTAGCCCAAGAAATGTACTCTCAAAAAAGCACACCCAAGTAGACGCCGGCTTAAGCGTCGCAGGCAAGTCCTGCGTGCCCATTACCTGGAGGCGGGGCTTTTCGGGATTCTCAGGGATCTGAGGAATCAGGTTGCCTTTGAACTGAATTCTCCTCCAAACATTGTGTTTAGGGTAGCTTCACCGGTGTGTGTATGTTTTTACTGTTCATTTTTTGTAGGGGGCTACCATGCCAAGGGTCGGAAAGGTAGACTGAAACAGACTCAGAACTGCTTTTCTGTGTATCCCAGATTGCCAAGCAAAGGGACGCCATGAGGAGCTTGAATCACATGGGGGTTTGCTGCAACTTGTTTTGCATGTGCTCTCGTGTATCTTGCTCTGCTTGCGCTGTATGCTAATTGGCTGCAGAACCTACGCAGTGCTTTCGGGGAAAAACATTCACTATCATTTGCAGCTCGACCGCCCCATACATGTAGAGGGTTCCGCCGGTGCTGTAGAAACCCACGTTTGTGTTGACAAAGAGACGGGACCCAAGTTTTGGAGGGTTTGTAAGGCGCCGACAGGTTCAACAAGTACTCCCTGCAAATCAACAAGAAGCCCGAAACAAGGGGGTCCCTCAAAACATCTTCAACTCGGCCTAAAGGTGACCATTTTTTGGAAGCAAAAGCATCTTTTGCCCAACTAAAGCGACCCTTTGGTCTAGGTCTCAGATAGTGAGACAAATGGCATGTGACACTGCAGAAACAGGACTTTGGTCCACTTTTGCCCAGAGTTCAGTACAGTCATGCCAGAGATTGGCCGACCAACGACCAGGTAGTCAGTATGCAGTACTTGGGTCTTCTGTTGATGAATATGGAACGCTGATTGACACTGGGGTAGACTTAGGATACATTTTACATTTTACCAGTGACTCAAAGTGCAGAAATCAATAAATGTGCATTCAACAGCTGCGCCGAACTCTAATCGTGAACAGGGATTGAACCATGGACTAAAAATGGGTCTGCCGTGGTCCATTTTTTGGGTCAAAAAATAAAATGCGGCCCGCGGCCCGGCCAGATTGAAGGGGAGGAGGCCAGCTGTGCCGGGCCTCGCGCAGGGCTGGCCGAGGCCGGTTTGGGCTGTGGGTTGAGGGTTCGTTACCCCAAAAAACCGACCCCCGGAGATTTTCTTAGGATACTTTTTTGCATTTTACCAGTAACTCAAAGTGAAGCAAACGGGAAAATATACATCCTCCATGCACACTCGGCCGAACTCTAATCCTGTACACTCCAGGTTAAACATGGAAAGTGCAAAGGGATGGCTAGAGGCATCTGCTTGTGGAGGACCCGCCTTTTGACCAGGGCCCCCGCCCCCCCTGCCCTTAGCAAGGACCTGAAGGGAAACGGAGGAACTTGGATTTGTTTCCGAAGAGTTCGCCAAAGTATCCGGAGTGTGTCTATGAGACAAGCTGATGTTTGCTTGGTTCAGGTACCCCTTGCTTTCGAAACCGGCAGATGGCTTTGAAAAAAATCTTGGTGATTTCAGGGCCGAGTTGATTGCCTCGGCTTCCCGGAAGGAGCCTGGCACTCTTGGAGAAACCAACTTGCTCTTGAATGTGACGGATGTTTCGGTGCTTGAAGGGAACTTCACAACCCCCGCCAGGTCTTTTCCGGGCTTCTCGATTCTCGGTGCCTCTTTCGTGTGACCTTCGGAGGCTGTTGATGTGTTGGGGAAAAGCCAAGAGCTGGCTCTGCTTTGCTTCCCCTGTCTCAGACGGGAAGGCTGCAGCATGCTTGGGGGTCCTGCAGGAGCAAGTTGAAGGGTTGATTACTCAACATGGGATCACGACCGGCATAGGGGTACCTGTGATGCACCGAGTTCGACCAAACGGGCGAGCACTCGGTTCTGCGGCTGGTTGGAAGGGACAGTTACGGGCCAAGGAACGTGAAGACTTTGGAGAAGTGAACAGATTCGTAGTTGCCACTTGAGAACAACTACCCCATGTCCTTTGGAGGAAACTGGAAACTCTGTTGGGACCATTGTCAGCAGCAGTTCTTTGGGGCGAAAACAGCTGTTTGGCTTTGACATCCCCAAGAACTTACCCTAGTAAGAAATTACATAGGATGGTTGCCGTGTCAAACGAAGCCCGCCTTTTTGCAAGCCACCCTTCCCATGGCTCGCGGACCTCTTTTTTTTGGGGGGGCAACCAGGAATCTTGATTTAGGGCGGCCCCTAAGTATTGTTTTTTTCAACGCCCAAGTACGACCCCCCTGCTAGGGTTGATCAGAGGCCACTTTTTAAACGAGACTCTGTAAGAACAACTTGCGGAGAATTCCACCTCCGCGGAAGGTGACGGGCGACCGCGCTAGCCTGGAGGCCGTCGGCGATGTTCGAGTCAGTTGTACTTCTTCTTCTTCTTCTTCTTCTTCTTCTTTTTTTGGGGGGTTCGGATTTGTGTCCACCAACCACTTTTGAGGGGGTTCCCCATGAAAATTCATGGCCATTTGTGTACCGGGCTTTGAGGTTGGCTCAGCTCGAATTAGATTGGCGCGCCCGGCCAGGCAGCGTTCGGAGCTTTGGATGCCAGCGGCTGGGCGCCTCTCAAGGCCATGAGCCTCGCAGGTTGCAGGAAGACCGGTGGAACCAAACTTCTAGGGGTTGGATTCCTTTTCCATTCTTTTAAACCATCGTTCTTCTCAAAAACCAGCTGTTTCCCTCTGGGTGTTGGGTGTTTGTTTGTTTTTTTGCAAAGAAGGATCCCTGGAAAGAATCCCTAGTGTGGGTCTTTGGTTCCTTTTGCCGTGCATTTGCTTGAGCCCAGGTAGTGTCTGGTTTTCCCAAATGCAGGCTCAAGCGGGATGTTCCGAGTGTCAGACCCTCCGCTTGGATAGCACTTTGGGTCACCAGAGAATTTGGGAGCTCCAACTGCTTCGCTCTTCGCTTGCAGAGTCCCCTCAAAACAAATTCCAGTGGCTTTGTCTTTTGAGGGGGGTACCCTTTTGCAGTAGGTTTTAGAAGGAAACCAAACATTTGGGGTACCCCTCAATGGCCGTTAGGGTTGCTTCTTGAGCCCTTGGAAAAATCGCTGAGACGGAGCCTTGGGCTCAATCTCTTGCATACTTTTGCTTAAGACTACGTCCCCTCTTGGTGTTAAAGGAAGGCTTTCAAAACCAACCAAGAAGCGGTACCCTCAAAACAGACATCCCCAACATGTTGACTATCAAACAGTTATGAACCCCCCCCAAAAGAAAAAACGCCTTAAGAGAGCCGAGAGCCGTTGTCGAAGCCCGACAAACTGTCATTTACAGTAGCAAAATCAGAACTGGGGTAGACTTAGGATACATTTTGCATTTTAACATATACATTCTACAACTGGGCCTAACTCTATTCATGATAAGGATCGGCAGAGTTTCCCACCCAACGGCGCGTACCCAGCGAGGCGGCGGTGAACACCTCCCACTTCGCGGATGTGACCTTGGAGCTGGGGGGCCTTCAGGCGACGACTTCTCGCGGATAGAAGCTCCAAGTGGCCCTGCACCTGCCCTAAAGGTCCCCCGGGCTTGGTGTGCAGAACCGAATTCGAGGGCCTCCGCACCACAGACACCAACATGGCGATGTGTTGAAACCCGGGCCCAAGTACCTGAGGATTTCAGGTTGTGAGGTACTGAACATGGCGTTCAAAGGCGCTATGGTCAAACCTCCATACTCGCAATGTCGTCAGGGGGATCAGCCCTTCAGAGGGATTTGTTGACCGCCATTATGAGGGCTCCTCCCAAGACACACCATCGGGTTTGCTTTAAAGAAGCATCATAGCCATGAGCACATGGGGATGAGCGTGGCAGAAACGAGTATGATTTCGAAGAGTTGGAGCTCTGGAACTGGTTGGTGGACATGCATCCCTAGGGCAAAGTGATGCCAGATGGCCAGGCAAGCCTTACCACAACGTTTGGGCCTCTCCTCCGAAACCATTTGGGCGCGGACTAAGGCCGAGAAAACATCGTATGTTCTGTGCACCCCCCTTCCCCCCCCCACCCCCCATTTTTGGGGCCAAGAGGTCCGGCTTTTTTTGTCCCTGACAAATGCCGGGGGTTGCTTGGTGTTCCATGATGTTCCTGGTTCATTGGAAGCCAAAGGACGATCAGCTGGCGCACCTCAGCCGTGTCTTGGGCAAGGGGCAAGGCTCACTTTTGCAGATTGGAATCTCAGACTCAAATGGCTTGCAAGCCTCCCAAGCAGGGTTTTTGCTTGTTTCATAAGGGGGGCTTGGGTGTCCATGATCCAGGGGAGCCGCTCGCTTTGGCTTGGAGCTCGCAAGTGGGCACTGCAGCAACGGCCAATATGTTGGCATAGCCAATCGCGGGGGAGGTGTGGTTTTGGGACCCCGGAGGTGCCATAGGAAGAGCTTTCTTCGGTGGTGGAAACAGTTTTTGCTTTTCTGCTTAAAGAGTCCAAGGGCCTTTCAGATCGAAGGGCCTCTGGCTCTTTCAAGATCCGGCATTACGTGGAGCCGAAGCCATGCTGGAGACGCTGCTGGCCAGATACCTGGGCAAGTTCCTGAAGGCAGCGCTTGACTTCGGCGTGCGGTGTGCTTGTGCACAATATCTCTCAGCTTGCCAGTGAGAGAAGACTTGGCGAATGTTACTCTGGGTTATACTTAGGATACACTTTTCATTTTCTCCAGTGACTCAAAGTGCAGCAAACAATAAGATATACATTCTATAACTGGGCGTAACTCTAATAGTTATGTGCTGGCCATGTTTTGGCCAGTGCCCTGATCATCTAACTCGCCCCACCTCCCGAAGAGAATGGAAAAGGAGGGCGCGCCCAGTTTTTTTTTGCCATCGGGTTTCCATCAGCGAGGGCTTCACGCCGGAGCACATCTCGGCGCACCTGCTGAAGGGTTCCGTGCGGCTCAAGGCGGGCTCCGTGTTGAGACCCCCAACGGACCATTAAGCACCGATATGGCTGTAGGTCAAAACCAATGGTACCATCTTGGGATAGCTGCACCACCCAGTTTAGTGTATTTTAGTGGGGATTGGATGTTCACTCGGGGTACGGTTGAGGCACAGCCAATCAGCTCGATGCGTGTTTCGATGAGGCGCACCATGATTTGTGACACGGGCATGGGGCCCTTCGTATTGCAATGTCGTTATTGCACCCCCCAAGAAAGGTCACATCCACTGAGCGGCTCTATGGACTTCTGACAGTTTCGTCGTTGCTTTGGGTTTAAGGCATAGGCAACGTGAGGATATCACTCCCCCGTGGTGCATTTCGCAAATCCGATCGTCTCCCGTTGAATTGTTGTCTCTGCAAAGATCTTGTTGGTTGTCAAGGGCCTCCATCGGGGCTGATAGTGACGAAGGTGGTTTGTGGGGTTGGGGAAGGTCAGTTTCTTCGGGGCGCCTTTCTGGGGGGGGGTTCTGACCAAGGGAAAATCTTGAGGATGGGAAGGGTGCAGCTAAAACACCGCAGTCAACTAAACTTGGACAAGGAGTCTACCCAAAACCTTGTCAAGAGGGTGGACAGATTTCTGTGTTTTGCTTGTTCTTGATGCATGCCGTTTCCACCAAAGGGTGTGTCCTTGTTTTTGGATGCACTTTTGAATTGCCATTGAAGGACGCCTAGAGGAAGCACTCATTTTGTAGGTTGCCGTATTTTGAGACAAACCCATCAAACAGATTCTTCTCGTTGCTCTTTGATCAGTTTTAGCGAGTGCAGAAATCTAAGGGCCAATCTATTCAACCCCAACAGCCACACGCCGGGGAAGGTGTGGGAAGATCTGTTTAAAGAACTCTTATACCACAACGAAGTAGCTAAGTAGCTCCACTACCAGGCCGAGATTTCACTTGGATTTCCCTGAGGAGGCTTTGTCCCCCGAAAAAAGGAAGAAACAAACAAACAAAAACAAGTTTTCTCCTTTTGGTTTCCCTTTAAACCCAGAGCAACAGTCCTTCTCGCGCCCCAAACCAAGAAGTCAACCCCTTCCCCCCGAGTCCCCGAGCCCAGCTCCGCGATTCGCGAGCGTCGGAGGAGGTGGACCTGGACCTTGCGGCGCTGACTGAGCTGCTGGCGGAGCACCTCCCCTGCGCCCTGCAGCTCCGGGCCGTGAGGCGAGCTCCGAGCTCTGGCGCGAGCTCCGGGGCTCCGGGGCGCGTGGGGGGCGGGGGGTTTTGCGGAGCCGGCGGCCGCAGCTTCGGGGCGAAAAAGGCCAAGGGAATGACATAGCTGAGGGAGGCGAGTTCAGCAGAGCGCGTGGCGCACTGCCATGACCTTGAGCCGCGAAAGAGGCTGCGCGAGAAACAGGCGCCAGCTCGGCTGGCTTTTTTGCAGTTTGCATGGAGCCACTGGACTCCTGCAGGCTGAGCAGAGAGTTGCAGAAGCCAATTTTCTGCGCGCAGTGCGGCCCCGCGAAAAACCGGCTTCCTTGAGACCTTGCGGCAGGCCAGCGCCACCGGCCACCCTCCTGAGCTGCGGGCGCTGGGCGGCAAAGAAAAGGGGGCGGTTTACTTGTGCAAACGCGGCCTCGGCAACAGTCCGTCGGATAATTCCACAGTTGGCTCCTGCCTGCTGTCACCGTCCAGGACAAGGCCGCTTCCCCGCCACTTGAAAGCCGAGATCGTGGCAGACTTGGAGCACCAGCGCAAGAAGGTGACGGACGGGCAGAGCAAAGCCAGCGGCGGCCTTCTGCCCGAGGGAGTCTTGCCGGGCAAGGGCTACAGACTTCAACTTCGATGTTGTCTCCACCACTGACGCCGCCATGAAGCCAGCCACGGTCAATTCGCAGGTCTGGCACTCCGGGCCCTGAGCGCCGAGCTCGCAGCAAAGCTGGAAAAGCTTTGCGGCTTGTTGGCAGCCTGGGGGCTGAAAGACCACACGCAGGCCCCGCCGAAAAGCGGACGCCGGCTTGGGCCCTGCCAGCTAGCCCGCGCAGACACGAAGATGGCCGCTGCCGAGCAGGATCATTTCTTTTTTGGGGCCCCGAAAAAGCATGGGCGCCAGAAAGCCGTAGAGCGGGGGTCGCGGGGCGAGGTTTCAGTTGTGGGGGATGATTCTGGGCTGCAGTAGCCATGTTGGAAGGGTTTTCCCCAGGCTCAGAAGTGTTCAACTCCTGAGTTGCAGCTCTTCTTCTCTTGAGCTCACGCTTTCGCGCTCGTGTTAAACGGAATACTCATGGAAACGTCCAACCAATTGAGGCTCACACCCCATTTTGGAAGACATCAAAAAGGATGCAGCATCCTGTGCGCTTTTCCTGGCTGATTGAAAGAAATATGGCTGGAAACTGGGGACTGCGTCTTGGGTGAATTCTACTCTGCGCATAGGGCTCCCCCGCGGTTTGCTCATGTCGCTACGCACAGAACGTGCGTTACACCCTCTCGGAAGGTGTGTTTTTTCCGAGAAACAGAAGCCGTTCATGTGGTGGCTGGATGATATTTAGACGAAGGAAGCGATAGCGTGGGGCGCCAAAGGTCAGAAGCTTAAGCCTTGGCATAACACGGAACCCAAAACCAGCGGTGCGATTCCCAAGAGGAGATAGCCTTGGGTTGCCCAAATCGGTTGGAGCCAGGTTTCAGGCAGGGTTCAAAGGGATATCACGTCTGGACAAATTTGTCTCGGGGGCTTAAGCAAAAGGGTTGATCTGTGGAGTAAGAGTTGGGGTTGGGGTCGAGGGACGCCCGCCGCGCGACGCCGCGCGACGCCTGACGCGCTGCGCGTCTTCGCGTCTTCGCGTCGCGAGGTGCCGGGCCGTTGCGCTGAAAGTGCCCTGGAAGCGGCTGCGGCACAAGCCGGTGGTGGTGGAGCGGGTCGTCAGCGAGTCGGCTCGAACTTCAACCAACTGGGGGGCACTGGGTGTGTTTTTTGAGGAAAAGGGCCATTTTGCGGGGTTTGATTGGTGCCCTTTTTTGAATGGATTGCACCGGTTCAGACAGGTTTGCCATCTATTGCACAACAGGTCATCTATGTGTTCCACCAACTTAGGCGGTAGCTATCAGGTACGCTCCAGCGAAGCTGGATGACAGCAGAACAACGCGCGCGCAGCAACTGGCACAGAGCAACTTGCCCAAGGCAACTTGCACAGAGCAACTTGCCCAAGGCAACTTGCACAGAGCAGCTTGCGTAGAGCGACTTGCGCCTTGCACAGAGCGTTTGAGGAAATGAGGACGCTCCATTTGCCGAATCAGTTGTGTTACAAGACGATGTGCTTAACCATGAGAAACAGTCTTCTCGGCCCTGGGTCAAGCCATGTTGTTCGCATACTGGGCAGTGCATCCAGCAGTTACTGTAGTTGTTGTGCTTTAGCAAGTCCAAGTAAACCAGCCACAAAAGGCAGTGTCATTTACAAGGCGTCCCCACTTTGTATTTGCTTGGGGCAGCGCTTTTTGAGCTGCAGGAATCCCTGACGAATCTGCCAGAGAGCCCGAAGTGTCCTTACAGATTCCAAAATCGATACGGCTAAGATTCAGCCAGCCCCTTGTTGGAGTTTTTCAGGAAATTGTGGAAGCTGAGAAGATGGGCACAGCCGCAGCAAAGACAGGGCATATTTCCAGCCGGTGTCGGTTGCAGGGGTGGTCCTTTGCCCAGGTAGGGTTGGTCCCTTTGCAACCATGATGCGTGGTTATAAAGTTTATAACCTGTTCATAGGTGTCCTTTTTGGTTGTTTTGGTAGAAAAATAGATGGCCCTGGTTTACCTGGTGGCTTAATCATCTACCAGGGCCATCTATTTGCCCTAAAAGGACACCTATGAACCTGCTTGCTAAGCAGCTTGCTGAGCCAATGGCCAGAAGCAACCTCGCCAGGAGCTTTCGGACGTGTTGGTGCAGGCACAGGTGCTTCCGGAGGAGTTGCGCGCACCGCAGGACCGACCTCTAGCCTCTCAATGGGCGAAGGAACCGTTGAACTGATAAGGAAAAACACCTGGATGGCTCGTCCTTTTGGGGGGTATCCTCTTTTTCGTTGTTTTAAAGGGGCCCCAAAAGGAGAGCTTGTTGCGGTCCCCTAAACACGTTTTTTCCCCCAGCCTCCCTGTGATTAAACAAGGCAACCATTGAGTGATCTTCGGCTTCGCATCGCGCATCGCGCATCGCTTGCCTTGGAAACTATCTAAAAAGGGAACCTGAACAGAATTGCGTGTGAATCCTGGATACGCCTGGGAAGCTTTACCATGTTACAATGTTCCCCTTGAAGCTATTCAAAGGAGGGGTTCCTATTTGGCAAGCGCTGAGTTGACAGTCTTGTGAAGGAGAGCTGTACATCATCCGAAAAGAGCCGCTAGTGGTAGCTTCATTTCTCCGTGCTTCACGGAACATATGTCGTGATTGCTATTGGGTTGGATCAACATGTTTTCTCATGTTTGTTTGGAAATCAAGGGGTTTCCGAATTGAACCCACAAACAGTGAAACATGTTTTTGCAGAGGGGTCGTTACAACAACCAAGATGTATGTTTATGTTTGAGAGGTGGTACATGATTTCTACCCCGTGTGGCTGGTCGGCTTTTTGGAAGCTCGGCCTTTCCTCTAAGAACCGATGTGCCCCTAGGCAAGACGAAGTGCCCTTGCGGCTGGCAAGCTTGTCGAATTTTCAAACGCACAAAGAAAACCATCCCTTGCTTATCTTTGGTTGGTAAACCAACAAGTGTTTGTGGTTCAAGAGGAAGCATCCCTTCCTCTTGTTTACCTTTGGTAGAAACCGGCAAAGCCATGTACTTTTTCGCGGGCTCCTGCGAAACGTGACAAGCCCATATGTTTTGCACATGCAGGGGATGTGGGATCTATTTGACATGCTGAGGTTCACTAAGTGCGGCCAGAGTCAACCGTGCTCTCTTTTCTTCCGTTTTTTTTCCTTTGGGGGGGGGGGTGTTGAAAGCTGTGAGACAATCAGTGACAGTCTCTGGCTCCGGGGGTCCAGGTCAGCACCCACGTCAGGACTTGCGCAGAGGGCAGTCAAACCAGCCGCAGGAGGAAGTCAACATTGAGGAGGCCAGGAGAATTGAATCCTCGGAAAGTTTACCTCCGTCTTTCTTGAGGGTACCCGAAAGGGCTTTAGCTTGAAAGGGCAGCCAAAAGGAAAGAACAGATTTTGGGATCCGGAGCCCTAGTTTGAGACAACGGTGTGCAGCAGGGAATAAAAAAAAATAACCCCTATAATCATGCCCTATGGTTTCCCCACGCAAATCCCTAGGTTCATCCCAAACCCTGGGTCATTCCCCACTGAGCACCAGCAAGACAATGCCACCGAGCAAGTGCATCGATCGGAGCCTGGTCTTACTCTACTCACTTCCTGAGTTCATGAACTTTAAACTTTTTGGGACGACCATTTTAGAGGTAAATCTAAAGTTTGGATTTTTTTTGGGCCATCCACTCAGCAAGTGAGTCTAATCCGAGCTCCAAAGCTTTCCCCAGACACCACACCAACTCCCCCCCCCACCCCAAGCATTAAGGCCCTCGGCGGGGAACAGCATGAGACGCTAGGAACACCTGTATTGCGATACCCTTTGCCCCCGGCTTGAGGGCTCCGACATGAGAAAAGATGCGGATTTTTGACGGGAATCCACCAGCGAATTGATGAGCTTGAGAATTCAGTGACCCCAACCAGCTCTGAAAATGAGGGTCACATGTTTGGTTTCCTTGCGGCTTTTCACGCCAGGGGGTTCCCCCACTGCAGACTGCCGCACCCAACTGTTGCGATTTCCTTCGATAGGCGGAGGATGAGAAGAAGGTGGAAGCGCAGCTGAAGGTCGGTCTTAAGGAGGCCTGCAGCGGCTTCCATTTGCTCGAGAAGATGTTGTCTTTCATTTTCCCCAGTTGGTTTTAAAGGGACTCTATCACTACTGGAAGTATGTGATTTTTTTTCAGGAGACTTAAGCAAATGGAAGGGGGTCCATGGTCCATGGCGCAGAACAGGTTTCGGAATCCTCAAAAGCGATTGTTTGGAGCCCTTGATCTCATATCATTTTGGGGTGGACCATGCCCTAGTGACCTTACTACTTGGGTCCGGAAAGCATGTCCGACCTGTCTACCTTGGCCCAAATGTGTGGCGAACCCCGCAGCTGAGTTCGGAATCTGGAAATTCTGGGGAGGACATGACATGCCAGGCATATCTTGCGCCTGAAACCTTCGAACCTTGGGGCCGTGCGGTTGCAAGCAATCCCTCTGAATGTAGGCCACGTAAAGCCGGCTCCCTCTTGAAGAAGTGGCTTGGCTAAACCAATTCTGGGTGTTGCCCCCGCCCCCCCGCCCAAATATTTGAGCTCCTCCAGGACTATGTTGAACTTCGAGGTTAAGTGTTTTGGGGGTCCAAATCCTACAAACAGACACCCGCAAAATATGAAGCAGACTCTTTTTCAGGCGATTTCGATGTAAACCTCCCCTGGTGGTTGGGCCAAGTGGTTTTAACCAGGTTCAAGCATCCGCCATGGGTTCTGACGTTCTCAGGTGGTGGGGGATGGGCTGCAAGTGCTGCTGAACGGCCTCCAAGTGGAACTCTTCTGCGAGGCGTTCCATTGGATGCGTCAGTCGTTCAGCCAGTCAGCCAGTCGGTCGGTGGGTTCTTCAAATTCCTTTGTGGAGGTCCCTTTAAACCCAACGTTGAGCTAGGACCCAGTTTTAGGGGGCTGGAGCTGCACATTTGCAACTAGCTGGCGCAGGGGTCCACTTTTTTTAGGTTCCGGAGTTGAACTGTAGGATTCGCAGGTAGACAACAATCCGGCAGGTGGGTTTGGCAATCCGGCTCAGGAATGGCAAAGTGGTCGAGCCTGGGCATCGCTTGAAGGCATCCTTGAGGAACAGTTGCCCTAGCGGGCCTAGGTTTGAACCCAGACATTCCCTCAATTTCCTCCCCCTGTTTTTGGACGTCATATCCAGTTGAATCCACGTAAATTGATATGAATTGGTGAAATCTGGTGACTGTCCAACCAGACCTAGTTGGTTTTCTTTTGGCTGAAAACCAAGAGGGGGGTCCAACCGAAAAAGACACACCCGCCGCGGCCTGGGGGCCTGATTGAATAGGCCAGTGTGTCTAGCCATCGTTCATTGAAAGTACTAGCCGTTTTCCATTGGTTTTAAGTTTCAGCAATAAATGGATGCCCTTGCGCCTAGAGCCCTGAGCACGTTTGTCGCTTCTTTGGGACAGCCCGGACCTACGGAGCCTCTGTTTCCCACCTCAAACAGGGCTTTGGTCCAGAAGCCTTGCAGTGGAGATCCCAGGACCTAATGGAGGGTCGCTAGGTTTCCCAGTGGTGCCCTTTTACCAACTCTTTTGGGGGAGGGTTCCCCTACTAAAATAAACTACAGAAAAAAAAGGGTACCCGTTTTTCTATCCTCTCTACTGGAGGACGTAGGGATTGCCCTGGGTGGGACCCCCCAAATGGGTTGCTTTCCTTTTGTCCTTTGAAGCCGTACAGGAAGGCGAGATCTCGCCTTTGCGGCTCTCCGTTGAGGTCGGGGTCGGCGTTTTTTTTGTTGAAGAGGGGGGTCGGGGGGGGGGGGGGGCGGGCGGGCGGGCGGGCGGGCGGTGGCTGGTTGCCCGATCAACATGAATTTCGGGGGTTGATCAAGGGGTCGTTTCAACTCTCATTTTTTTTGAAAAGCCGGCTGTTCCTTGGTTGGAAAGGAGGATCCTTGAAAGAACGGCTTGGGTTAGACCAAACTGTAGGATTCCAGCTTGGGTCTTGTTTAGAGAAAACGTCCCAGGGGGAGACGTGAGGGGAGGGGGCGTTGGGATCCTGTGACCAAGTGTCGCCAAATCAGAGACTAATGAGGGTGAGCCTTTTTCTTTTCTAAAGGAAATGAAGCAACCACTAAAGAGCCCTATTTCCGAGACACTGGCAATGTTGGCCCTGATGTTTATCCTGACGGACCGACCGAAAACCGTGCCCGCAAATGATACTGCACGCACTATGCCTCCCAGAAGGAGTCAGGAGTAGGGGCTTGTACGAGCCATGGTTGGGGAACCTTGTGCTGTTTGCAAAACCAGGGTACGACCTGCTCAAAGTAGCACGGTTGTGGAGAGAAGGGCTTTAGAACCGCTCCTTGAAAGTGAGAACTTCGTCTTGCGGATGGGCATCCCACTTTGGTCTCCGCCGGATCGATAGGCGGTCCACACCTTCCCGTGCACCGTGGCGGGCGAGAAGATCGACAAGCCCCAGGAATCTGACCGAGGGGGGAGGTTTTCCTGAATCAACCCTCAAAAGGGGGGTTGTCAAAAAACAAGCAAACTCAAATGGGAACCCTGGTGACTGGACTACTTTGAAGGCTGGCCAAAAGGTGTCCCAGCTTTGTGGAAGAGGCGGTTTCCTTGTTTGGGAACAATCAAAGGCACAAGCGCTTCCGGGAAAATCTGGTTCTAGTGGTCAAAACTCATAGATACACATGAGGCAAAGCACATGTTGCCTACAGCAACCAGCCCAGAAAGGCACAGGCCGCAGTTGGTGACCCGGTCCTGAACACTTGCGTGCTGCTCATGGAATGTTGACTGTGGCGGACGAAGGCATAGCCGTAAAGGTGAGCTTATGGTCAACTTCGGAGGAAGACGACAGAATGCTGGGGCAGTGAATGGCTGCAGCTGAGAAGGGCGGCAGGGCGGCCTGGTCACAGGGAAGAGTCCTTTTCAAAAGCTGGACTCTATTGTTCAACACGCGACTCGTTGTTGTGATTCACCCAAGACCTTGCTGGTAGTTCAACTCCTCTTTGCAAGATTTGCGCATGTGCCGCGATAGACCCATGTCTGCCGTATCTGACTGGTGTTTTTCGGGGTTTGATTTTGTGGGGTGGGAATCTCACAGAAGCCGACCCCACCAGAGGACTCCGGCAGAAAGCGGCTTTTCGGAAGGTGAGTCGTGCACCGCGCAGATGTCTCGCTCCAGAAAACATGCGCTTTGAACTTTTGGGGAAGATCATTCTAGTGGCCAACAACAAGTTTGGACTTGTTGGGCCAATCCACTCAGGGGTTAGTATTTCTCTTTGGCTCTTTAAGGGGGGCTGCACAAGTTCGCAGCCAGCGGTGCCCCCCATTTTATAGGACACCTATCGCTTTGCGCAAAAGGTCTGGCCGGCTGACATCCCGAAGCCAATTCTCTCATCCAAAACCCTCCCCGGACATCCTTCTCGCCAACCAATCAACAAAACGAAGTGCAACAATTAGATTAGATTGCACAAAAAGTACTAACACTTTCACTCGTCCTTGCTGGTGTCAATCAGACTAACCAGAAAAGCGGGCCCTGCAACCGTCGACCGTTCAACTCAAGGTTTTACGCGGTCATGAAGGGCACAAAGAATCCCACCCCCACCTCTGTTGCCCCCGTCTTAAAGGGGGTCTCTTTGCAATCGTTTGCTCAAAAACGGGATCAAAGGGCACACCCTGTTCTTCAGCCATGGCCCTCTCCAGCGCTGTTTTTGTGGTTTTTGGTTTTGGTTTTTGGTTGTTCTCCAAAAAAGGGGGAGCTTGTCGACCTTGCGAGCAGGAGGGCTGGAGGGTTGCGAGCATTCATTCCCGCACCATCAAAAGAGGTGACCGCTCTTGTGATTCCTGTCATAATAGCCATCAGACCTATGGACACATTCTTCTCACACCAGGTGTTGGGCTGTGACTCTTAGCATTGTTATGTCCACGGGGTCTTTTGGCCGGGGGGCGTTTCTGGTTTCCTTTGGGCAAGGATGTCTACGAGTTCTGCGACCCTTGTGCTCGGCTGCTCAGACTGGCCCAGACCTCAACGAGAGGAAGAGATCCAGAGCCATAGGTGTCCTTTTTGGTGGATTTGGTTTAAACATAGAGAGAGCCATAGGTGTTCCCCTTGGTGTCCATTTAAAACCCACACCAACAAGGGCATAGGTGTCCTCTTTGGTTGTTTTGGTTGAAAGATAGGTTGGGCGATTCCTGGTTTTCCTGGTGGTTCAATCAACTGCCACGGAAACCCATCTATTTTCGCAAAAAGGACACCTATGTCAAGAGCTGATGTCGACCGTGGCTACAGAGTTGAACCACTGGCCTGGCCAGGGGAACGACCCCGAAGAGTGAGACGTGCAGGGAACGAGTTGCCAACAGGTACGTTGCCAGGCAAACTATTGCGAGCTCACTTATGATCCAGCTCCATTTTTATTTTATTGTATTTTTTTTTTTGGGGGGGGGGGGAATAGAACTGCCCAGATCTTCCCCCCGCCCGGTACATATTCGAGGCTAGCCTTATCTTGCCTCTCACAAAATCGACCCAACGGTCTTGCGGGAAGCTTCCCGCAAGGGATGGTTCAGTTCGGGGTCATTCCCTTGGCAACTTGGGGTGCTTCTTCGGGAAACGGACACCAAAGGACATAGGAAAGAACGCCGCAGGAAGCCTAACGGAACCAAAGGAACCGAATGGAACCAAGGAAATAGAAGACCATGAACGGCAGCCAAAGGAACGAACGGAGCCCTGGTTTCGGCACGAGGTGCAGGTCGAAGGGCTGCGCCTGGAGACCGTCGACAGAGGCGGACGTGCCGGTGAGGTTCTCTCGGTATTCTTTCCGCCATGGGAGAAGCAACTTTATATTATTTATATATATATATGTGATATTTGTTTTCCTCCCCTGCACACTGTGACAGCCCCGCAAGTGTGGCTGTAGGACTTGTCCCCCAGCGCAAGGTATAGACTTCAGGCCTCACTTGCCCCAGTCTCGAGATAGCAGCGAACTCAAGAAACATGAAGCCCCCCCCCACGCCCCCATTTTGAGCGCGCAGAAAAACACAGTACTTTGTAAATGAATGTTGGCCAGTCTTTTTTGATGGGGGTTCGCTTCAACATCCACTACTAAAGGGATTGTGCAGAAACAGGCGACGGCTGAACCCCCCAAGTATTGTATCGTGATGTCCGGGTGAAATGAATCTGCAGAGAGGCGGACGCTGTGGAGAGGAAATTGTGTGTTGCTGTTGAAAGGTCGATTAGTCGATCTTTGGATGCAAATCAGCACTCGGGGTTTCCAGCTACAGTGCGCCTCTCAGTGCGTGCTTTTCAGCCGGATGTCAGTTTGTCGCGCCAGGGGCCCTCGTGGATCTTGGAGCAATCCGCGTGCAGATCGAGCAGAGGCGCCCTGCTCACATAAAAAAAAGTCACATACGCCGATGTTCTTTTTTAAGCTCGCAAAGCTAGAGGCCCGCTTCGGCTCTGAACTTGATTGCTCCTTGCGAGCCAATGTCCTGGCACTAGTTGCCTAGTGATGCTTTGGAACAACTGATCTTGGCGGTTCCCAGCCATCCCGTTAGGTTGTTAGCTTCTCAGTTGGTTTGGCTTCCATTCAAGCCACTACAAGTTAGACACGTTTAGCAGATCTGACCACGGAGAGCCCAGTTGGGGTGTCTTTGGGCAGAAGGCGTTTCTTGTGGAGGCGCTGGTGCGGATTCATCCCGCAGCACCGCGCGCGCCGGGTCTGCCCCTTCAGCAGCGCCTTGGGATGGGCGGAAGGGGGATCAGGCAACTCCCAGGCTTGGGGGCTTGATGAGCCTTCTTCGGGCCTTATCCCCCATCTACAAGTCTATTCCTTTGCCTCCTGTGTGTGTTTTGGTTACATTTCGGTTGGGTTCTTTGGTGCGTCTTTGTCCTTCGCCTCTGGACTTCGTATTGGGGTTTTGAGCTAATTGGGGCGGTGAAACAGAACATATTGGGGGGGGGGCGGAAAGGGAGTGTTCGCGCTCCAACTGCGGGGGTTCCAAAAACCGGGGGTACCTCTTATGATGCTTGACATGCGTTTCCTGCAGAGCTTGCCGCCGAACAGGGGTGACTCGCTGTTTGGCAAACAAAAAAGGCTGCCCCTTTTTTGTGGTGGCGTTTGCCAAATGGTTTCCTTTGAAACCCAGCCGGAAATGAGGGTTCTATATATTTCACCCAGACATGTGCGAAAAGGCACGAGACAAACACACACACACACACAGATGCACTCACACAATTTCATGGTTAGTGCAATGATGGTCAGCAAAAGCAGTTCTCATCAGCACGGATGCCCTAGTACCGATTGGACAAATGAATCAAGCAAACTCTATGTAAACATGCGAACCGATTTCCTCTTATCGGTATTGTAACCCACATATTTCCATGAAGTGATCCGAGCCTCGAATTGCGACGCTGGCATGCACCCTCCCATCGATCAACCAGGGGTTTATGAATCCTGGAATCCTGGGTTCTCATTGCGGGAATACCGGACACCCTGTCCGTGGTTTCACGTTCTCCATAGGTCAGATAGGGATCAACAGGGGTTTGGGAATGAACCGGTCGTTCGCTCATTCCCGGCCCTTCGAACCGATTTTTACGGGACTCGTCAAATCAACTTCCGAATCCGAAGTAAAGCTTTGCGCAAAACCATTGCCAGACTTAGCTCACCTTGTTAGCCTTTTGCCTTTTTGGGTTCCTTCCTTGTTCCTTTCAACCAGCAAGGTGAAGGTAATGGCGGGTAGTGCCAACGCGAGCATTCCAGGCCGTCCGTTGCCGTGTTCCGCCATGTTCGCCCTTTGTCTTGCAGGGAAGACGCCAGGTTTCTGGACTCATCGACGTGAGGTCCCACTGCCTTGACTTGTGATGATTCAGGTGCTCTGTGGAGCAAGCGTGCCCATGATATCCAGCCATTCACAAGTGCGTGTATGGGCCCAACAGGACCTGCACCAAGGGCTATGCTCTTTCACCCTTTCTGTGGAGGCTCGGCGTTTGGTTCGTTCCTGTGGCCATTGGTCCTTTTCCAGGGAGAAGTTCTTCGCTCTGCATTATCAGCACCTGCCCCATTGCAGCACGGGAGATGGTTGGCAAGGCTGAAGCTCGGAGGTGTCCTGATCGTCTTCGTTCACCTTGTTGAAGCTGCCATGCGCATCGGGCTTCACTTTGGCGGTCTCTTTGTCCGAGCAAGGCCGTCTTGCCCAGTCGCGCATCGGCCACTGCAATTTGCTTGTATTCCTCGGGCACTTTTCTTGAGCCTTGCGTCATGCCGCTGCTTTTCGGGTGAACCCACTTGGGTCCTGACAACTGTCGGGGCACATGTCGTTATCAGGGGCTACGACCTCAAGAACTTTTTGCGCAGCGTCTAAATCGGGTCAGTATAATTCGGTGATTCTTTTTGCCCAATGGTTTCCTTTGGCTTTCCTCAACAGTGATGGGTAGCTCCGAAAAAGGTGCCGAGCTACGAGCTCACTATGAGGAAGGCCCTTTACTCAGGGATCCGGTTTTGCAGGTATTGGACGTCTCGTAAAGTTTGCTGACTTATGATCCTTCACCAGAAGGCAACCATCCCTGAACACCTTCTCGCCCTGGAAGCAACCAAGCCCTCTGAGGGACGTGCCAGTTTGCAGTGAGCACAGGTGAAACAACGGTTTCCATCCGCCTGGACAACGTGACGTTGGATCTTCCCCTGCCTGCAGTGAAGGCGGTCTGCTCTGCGCCTTGGCCTTTAGATCGGCGAGTCACGCGTCCAACCCAAGACGTGTGTGGTGTTTTGGGTGTACCTCCTGGTTTTGGAAGGGAAACCAGGAAGGAAAACAACGATTTTGGTGGGTCACTCAAAATGGGGTGGGACATGTTCTTTTTCCTATGGGTTGCTCCCAGAGATTAACCGCGCCATGTGGGTTCCCCTTTGCCGAGGGTCAAATGCATGGCCGCAGGAAAAGGCCCCCAAATCGGCATATTAGGCCTTGGAACCCTGAGCAAGCAAAATCGAGCCATTTCTGTTGTTGATGTTTTGGTTCCCTTGTGGAACCCTTGAGACACAGCGATACAGGGCGGGCTCTTGATTTGATAGCACGACCGCGACTCAAAACGAACATGATCTGGAAAAGGCTTTCTCGCCAAACAGAATGGCGTTTGTCTTCTAAACAAGAGATTTGCGCACTCATGTGTGCATGTTACCACACTAATGATAGCAAACCCTTGGGGTAAAATCCGGGCCCCATGATGAAGGTAGATGTTTGGTGAAGAGGTTATCGGGTCGGAGTGCCCTTCCCGCTTGGGAACATCGGGGGTCTGCAACAGGGTTACTTGGCACCTCGCACCAAACAAAACCTGATGGCCAATCCAAAGCACAACAATCAAGCAGAGGAATTTCTGGAAGTATCCAAAACACACACACAGACACAGTATGGTAGACGTCACCCTTGTTCAAGCAGAGGTGCCATACCGGTGCAAAGCCACACTCGCAAGGTTGCAGCAGCTTTTGGGTTGGAACTAAAACGTCACGGTGTCAGGCACCTGCAGCCAGTGGGGATTTTCTCGCAAGTTGACTTGTACCCTTCGATTCTTTGTGGGCGCTAAACGCAAAAAGCCAGCCAGGACGACTAGATAAATGGAATTGGGGGACCCCCCGTGGTAGGGGGACAAAAAGGCTTTTTTCAGAGCCCCAGATGCTGAGGGTGGCGCTTTGATTTTGTGAAGGACCCCAATGGTCAACTTGTGTTTTTCCAGAGAAACCTGCTCAAAGGCTGACCTAAACATCGTAAAACCTCGGTGAGTTGCGATAAATTTGAACTTTCCAAGTTGTTGCCCGCTTGATTCACCCTTTTTAGCAATTGAGTTGTTGACCTCCGGGGTTTCCTTTTGGATTCCCTGTAAAACTATCAGGGGCACACACACACACACAGACACAGAGTATGTTGCTGACGCCCACGGGACGGACGGCACGAACCAAAAATCGAACAGGCTTTGCTGAGCTTGCTGAAAGGAGGCATGCCTAGAAAGGAGGAGCTTCAGGCGCGAGCGAGTCGCGGTTTCGCTTCTTGGAGAGGTTCTAGGTCCCCAGTAGTGCCCTTTTATCCTTTTGTGGGGGGAGGGTTCCCCTACTAAAATAGACAGAAAAAAGTTGGCACCCTTATTCTAACCTCTCTACTGGAGGACCGCGGGTTGTTTTTTCTCGCCACTCTTGCGGCCAGGGAAGAAAAGGGACATATTTGCTACGACGACCAGCTTGTTCCAAGGGAAGCCATGTTTGAACAGTGGTGGGTTTTCAGCAGGTTTGAACAAGGGGTTCCAACCCTCTACTAGGAAATTCAAAAATGCAACGAGAATAGTTACCTTTGCCAGGGCTGCCCCCTGTATGGTACACAGACCCACGTGAAATCTGATTCCCAGGCCCTTGACCCTTTTTGTTCGAGAGTCAAGAGACCCGCGACACCCCCACCCCCGTTTGCTTTTTTTTTTGCCAGAGTCATTCCCACCCCGTCAGTTAATTGCACGCGAGCTTCGGTCAACATTTTCCTGTAGCCCATGGTTCATTTAGGTGGGACGGGGATGAGCTTCGCATTTCCATTAAACAACAAAACAACAACTGGGGACTCATGGGAGTCCATGTTCGGCCTTGTGATTGCTTTCCCATGCGGCACATGTTGGTGTTCATACCATCTGGGAAGAAGTTACATTTGCTTTTGGTGTGGGCTGACCTTGTCCAAAGGAAAAGCCAGTATAAGGGTAATCTGCTTGAGGTTGGACACACATGGGTGCCAAACCCCGTTTTGGTTGATGAAGTGAAGCCAAAGCGAAACCACCGATTTTGAGAGTTCAGTCATAAGGCAAAAACAGACATTTGTATCTCTATTTAGATCTTCAAGCTGCTTGGCAAGTTGGTTGGAACCACTGTTATTTTGGGTTAGTCTCCTTACAACCATGGTCATAACCTACCAAATGGGTGTGCCCTTTTTGAGGGTACCTTTTTTGGCCGGCTGTCTTAAAATCGAATCCATTTTGGAATTGTTTTTTTAAGCACACCCAAGTAGCTTGAGAACCCAGCAAGCAACTAAGTAGGGATCATAACCATGGTTTTCAAGGAGGGGTTCATGTCACGAGCGGGCTCTCCTCAGGGCCTCTCTTGAGATGACCATCTGGTGGCTTCCTTAGGGCATCCCAAGTTTCGGGTGACTGGGTCATTCCCACTGGCATCAATGTTCCATTGCAGGGGGTGGTCATTCTTGAGGGGCTGTGAGCAAAAAACAAAACATGCCTTTCATGAATGAATAGTTACTCAGAGCCCTCAAGAGGGGCTGGGAAGGGTGGAGTGAATATGGGAGTGTCTCAAATCGTATGTTCCGACGAAGCTCGCGCACCGACTTCGGGACGCCTCGACCGCAGGCCCCGGCTTCGGCGCCGCCGGCGCCGCCGTCGGGCGCCGATCTGTGCACCTGGACGGCGGCGCAGCCGGGCCGTGGCGCCGCCACAGGCGGGGGGAAGCGGAGGGAAAGGGAACGGCCGGACTCCCGGGGTTTTGGTTTCGGTTTGGGGTCCCTGAACTGGGAATGCCCGGGTTTGGGGAGGGGAGGGGGGAGGTGTTGGGTTTTGGGGTAGCCTTAGGATAGATTTTACATTTTACCAGTGGCTCAAAGTGAAGCAAGCAATGAAATAAGCATTCTATAACTGGGCCTAACTCCAATCGTGTTAACGGAAACCCGAGGCGTTGGTGTATATATATATATAGGGGTCGGGGGGGCTCCTCCTCCCCTCCTCCCCCTCGTTTTGGTTGAGGGTAGACATAGCCTGCTTGAAGCGGATTACCAGTAGACAAGATCTCAGACCTTCAGTGGGTTTTGTCGTTTGTTTTTGGGGGGGGTACCCCTGTTGGTTGGTTGTACAAGGGAAACCAACACACCACCTTTCTTGTGGGGGGAATGATTTCCCCTAAAACAAGAGAGAACCATTTGTGTTTTCAGAAGGGGCGTCCCTTCATCAAAATTGCACAGTGCTGAGAGGCCGGACAACTCTTTGGCAGCATGCCAACTGGATCTAAGCTGTTTGTGCGCAAGCTGGCCACCTGAGACAATCCTTCCCGGAGAAGGAACCGCAGGAGCCAAGAACGCCAGTCTCCTATTGGCTAGTTTGGAGCCCCGCAGGGCATAAGAATAGCAATGGGCAGGGGAACAACGAGCCGCGCATGCATAAATCACAAGCACTGGGCTGCAGCTTCACAGTACTTTACGCATAGCGTAGCTGGCAAAAGGCCCTCACTTGCACAGCGCAGCGCCCGCCAACTCCAGCCACGGCCAGAACGTCGCATTCGCATGCACGGCACGTGCTTTGCAGCGCTGCAAACCACCATTTGCAGCTAGAAAGATCGGTGCTTCTGTTTTCCCACGGACGGTGGTGGAGGTACTCTGTAGTAAGGCAGTATTCTACTGTTCAAAGGGTTGGGTTACAGGAAACTCTACAGCAAAACCGCTTATATAGGGTGTCTTGGGGCCATTTCCTGTAGACTTTCCTGTAACCAAACCCTTTGACTGTTGGTTTGTCAGGGCCGGGCCTTGTCGAGCGGGGACCAATCTTCAGGATCTCTGAGTAGTCCAAGCCAGCGCGAGCTGGATGTCCTTGCGACTGCCATCACGCGCCGGTGGGCACTGGCGCCCTTTCATACGTTGCTGTGGGTCAAAACCAATGGTACCATTTTGGGGTAGGTGCACCACCCATTTTAGGCTTCCTATTTTAGTGGTTGGATTGGGATGTTCACTGGGGGCTAGCCGCTTTGGCTTTTGAGCCATAGCCACGCGACTTCCAAGGGACGCAGCTATGACGTGCTGCAGAGGCGTGCTTTATCCGTGGTCGGCAGAAGCTCCACGCTCCATTCAGTTGAAGCCTTGAAGTTAAGGATGAGGCTTCGACCGTGGGCTTGCCCACTTGGTTATCTCACTGCTTCGCCGTGGAAGAAGCAACACACACCATGAGTGTTTGTTTTCTTCGAACAACATCCTCCTAGACGGCTTCGCCTGCTTCATTTCGTCGCAGCTCTTGGAAGCTCCAAGCCGAGCTTCCAAGCACGACAGCCCGGGCTTTTCAAACACCCATACAACAAGTGAACGGTTGCCAGGTTTGTGTGGGTTGCCAAGTGTGGGGTCCTGCGGATTTGGGATTCCATGATCATTTGCCAAGTCAGGGAGGTTTGGTGCCTGGTAGCTTCTTGAATTTTTCTGCCATAGGCAGCTAATAAAGGGGCCCCAAGAGTGTTCTTTGATTCTCTCTATCGGGGCAAACAAATCCCAGCCCGGTAGTTACAAGTTGCTTTCCGCAGAAGGAAAGCAACAGGGATGGATGCTTTTGTTTGTTTTCCAGACCCCCTATTGGAATATGTTGGGTTATATGAACAGAAATCGGAATTGCTAGGAAACCCGCCAAAAGCCAATCGTGTTTCGCTTGCCACAAGGTCAAAGACTCAAGCCCGTAGGCATCCTCTTCAGGTTAGTGTCGTTAGACAAAGATGGTTTTCACTGGTTTAGATGGGTTTTACTCCAGAGAAACCAGGGAAACCCAGCGATTCTTTTCAAAACGGTCGGGAAACCCGGCATTTTTTCCATAAAACGGTCTAACTTCTGGACAAAACCGCGCCGCCTTTCCGGGTCCTGTTTGGGTCCTGTTTGGGTAGGCTTGGAGTGGCGGGAGCAAGCGGTGGGCCGCAAGACGGCCACGCTGCTGAGCCTCAACCTCACCTTGGCCCAGTGCCGGGCCGGAAGCTCAGCCCCCGTGATGTCTTTAACCATAGCTTCACTACGTACTTGGCGAGTTGTTTGCGTGTTTTGTGTTTGGGTGGGTCTTTTTTGCTTTTGGTTTTGTTTTTTCACTGTTCTTGGCAGGTTTTGTTTTGTTGTCCTTTCTTTGTGTGTGTTTAGGTTGTTGTGTCCCACTCAGGAAAGAAAGTCTCCAACCAAGCAAAACACATGGCCCCATTCTGTTCGGGATCCTTCTCTTCAGCAAAAAGTGAACAGCAACTAGAAGGAACGGTTTCCTTCAGAAGCATCCGGGTGGGGTGTCCCCGTGTCCACGAGGAGGTGGCCCAAGGGGGCTGAGCCGAGGTGTCGCTGTTCTTGGGAACCAGCTCAGCGGCCTTGGAGGCGCGAGAACAGGAAAGTTTCCACCCCTCCATTTTGCCTGTGAA
Organism: Effrenium voratum; assembly: GCA_963377175.1. Classification (NCBI taxonomy): domain Eukaryota; class Dinophyceae; order Suessiales; family Symbiodiniaceae; genus Effrenium; species Effrenium voratum. The sequence continues at coordinate 716,053 of CAUJNA010002079.1, read as the reverse complement.
TCACCCTGTTTACTTGTTTGGTTTTCGCATATGTCATATATATATATATATATGTATATATGTATATATATATAAATAAATGTACATACATACATATATATATATAAATGTATGGTCCAATTTGATCACCCCGATTTTGGAGTCCGAGTCCCCAAAAATTGACCTTGCATTGCCAGATGCTCTCGGCCAGTGAGACCTTTGTGTGACGCCGATGGAAGAACAAGGGTACCGTGGTTCAAACTTGGAAGCGAGGGAGTTGGGCTGTCTGAATTCCATGTAGGCTGGCACGGACAGATTGTCAAACGTCCGAGCCCCTTGGATTTGGGGCAAGAGAGCTCATGGGGCGCAGGTTCCGGTTTGGGTCAGGGACACCAACACCAACACCAAACCCCCCAGCTGGTTAAGAAGGCGTAAATGGGCTGTACAAAGGCAATCCTGAATCCTTGCCTTAGGTTACGAAAGGGGGCCCCTTTGAAGTGGTTATACCAAGGGATGATGGAAAATCGGATTGGTCAACACTCCATGCTGAAGAGCCCAGTATATCCGCCTCAACTCCAAAGGGCCAAAGGCTTGAGGGGTCTTGGTTTTTGGGTCAGGGATTCAAAGAAGAAACCGACCAGGCGACGGATTTCATGTTCACCCTGGATATGGTGTCCTCCCTGGACGCCTTCAGGCCTTGCGGATGGAGCTGGGTTTGGTCGGCTGTTTCCCCAAAGAACCTTCTAGAACCGGGGGTTCAGATCCAAATCCAAACCTGCACCTGCCCTTTTGTGTCGGTGTTGCCGCTTTTGCTTGTGCCCACAAGCTGTCCATAGGGACTGCAAACCAACCAGCCAACCAACCAATCCAAACCACAGACTAAGGGTAGCCTGACGTGCTTGCACCGGCGAACTAGGTGGTGCCTTATGAAAACTCATGGCCATGGGCCATGACCTTTTCCACCCGTTTGTGGAAGGGGTTACTTTGGTGAGCCTGGGACCTTTTGGCCGCGCCAGGTGGAGTAAGCTTGCTGGTGCGAGAGATGCAGGAAATGAGAAAGCGATAAACCATCCAACTGGTGGTTTCCTTTAAGGGGATCCCCGAGTTCATTATATTTCTCGTTTCCTATTCGAGCACCAAACTAAGTGCGTGGCGCGAGAGGCGCCGCTGTCTTGCGGAGCTGGGCCTCGAGGAGGACGAAGAGTTCCGAGGACCGGGCATCTCCGGGCATCTCCGGGCGCCGGAGAGAAGCGCCGGAACAAAAAAAAAAAAACAACCAAAAAAAAAAGAGGACAAGCAACTGCTTCTTGCATTGAACACGTAGTAAACAGTGTTTCCCGCCTGCTTCGCTGAGTCGTCAAGTCTTTCTCCCAGAAAAGTGTGTATTCGCTCAGTCAAGTCTTTCTCCAAGCAAAGTATGAGTATCTGCTGAGTCGTCAAGTCTCTCCAGGAGAAGTAATTATGGCTCAACTGTGCGGCGCTTCTGACAAACTATATTGAACACGTAGGTTCTTCGTGGTGAATGAATTCAACAATACGCGCTTGCGCATTTGACGCCGCGGCATTTGCAGGTCGAGGACTGTGTCCCCCTAAGGGGGTTGGGCCGTGTTCAAGGGCCGGGGTTTGATAGTGGGAAAACACAAGAAATGGGACCAACTCTTTTGCGGACCCAGGATTTGATTGTCTCAACAGTCGAACTGCGGCCTGCTTCCCATAGCATGCCGTATCATAGGACATGCGTCCGGTTTCCCAAAATGACGCCACGGCCAACAGCAAAGGTTTCATCTCACAGGGGGTTCAACCGTATGAGCAAAGAATTCGGTCCCGTTCATTCTGGCAGAGTGAACCTTCATCCAACAGAGCAATGGGACCTTTCCTAAATCCAGACCAGCCAAAAGCTTTGTGGTCCCTTTCTGGCAGGAAAGTGGTCAAAGACCTATAGTAGCCTTCCGTCGAGAGGTATCATTAGTGGGAACTCGTTCTGTCGATACAAGTTCCCAGCCATGCGGTTAGGTGTTTAGGTTCTTAGTGTTTAGTCAAAATGTCCATTTTAACCCACTAGAAGCCAGGGGGTCGAATTGAGGGGGGGGGTTTTCTGCATTGGGCCCGGGATGCAATCCCGCGATCCGTTCGCGTATCCCACCGGAACAGCCGAGACAAAGAGCCGACCTTCAGCGTCCTTTTGCCGACCCAGAGCTGGGGGTTTCGTCCCACCGTTCGGCCCGGAAGGCCCCGAATGTTTTTTTGCCGACCCGGCGGGTCTGAACCGGCAGGAGCGGCGCAAGCCCTTCAGCGGCTCTTCGGGATCTACTTGGGCTCTGCCCGCCTCACGTGGACGGAAGGCGGGGCGAGCGCTTTGCTCAGCGGCGAAAGCGGCGAGGTGCCAACGGCAAAACACGGTTTCTTTGCTCACGGGCTTGCCTCCAAACGAGCAGCAGGCCAAAAAGCAATATATGAAAAGGGTTGATTGAGGGGCTCTCCTAGCGAGACCTCGCGAAAGCTAGAACGCAGGTCGCGAAAGCCTGCGAAAGCTTGTGGCCAAATTGCTTGAAGAAGAGCCCGCCGCGAAAGCGTTGCGAAAGTGTATGTTAGCAGATTTCGGGCTTGTGTGGGTGGGCTGTGCCGGTCGTTGTGGACAGCACCAAATCCATTTTGAGCTCAGCCGAAATCGAAAATGCAGCCGAATTGTGAAAGCTCTGCGAAAGCTGAAAGGATTCATTCCCACATTCTGTTTGTTTCAAGCTCCTTTGTTATTCCAGATAGATGACCCGGTTGAGCAAAACCGCGAAAGCTCCTCGAAAGCCTTAAAGAGCACATGCCCGCACAAAGTGAAACGTGTGGCCGCGAAAGCATCGCGGGATTCTTTTCAAAAGTGGTTTCTTAGTAGAGGGTGTTTTTTACCCGGTTTTCGGCGCTGCTCAAATGGGGAACCCCCCAAGAAGACATGTGTGTTTTCCCTTTGGTTTTGGGTGTGTTATCATGATGGTCAGTTTCTTGGCCTCGCTTCCCCGGTTTGTGGCCTGAAAAGACTTGGGGACGACTGTTTTAGAGTTTGACTTTTTTGACCAAATAACTCAGGAAGTGAGACTGAACCGTTGCTCGTGTGTGTTCTATCTGTTTTTTTTGGGGGGGGACCGGGATTCCCCGGAGGGGATGGCCTCATTCTTACCCCCATGTTTTGTGAGGAACCCTCAGGATGGTCAGCCTCCTTTGCTCGGGATTTGAGACGGTCAGCAACTACCACAAGCAACATAAATGCCTGCAAATTGCTGATTTCACGAAATGGCAACTCCATGTTGATGACTGCATGAAAATTTGGTCCTGCTTTCTGCGAAACCAATTTGTAAAGAGACCTTCAAGACGGGGTGCCTTCACGTTTAAAGGGGATGAGAGGCAACAGAGGTGCCAAGAAAGAGGTCCACGAATAGGATGTTTTTCCCAAGCGGGAGATGTCAAAAGGCAATCTCCGCAAGGAAGCTTGCCCCAATTTCGGCGACCCTTGCCCAAGGTGCCGTTTGCCCTTTGCCACATGCTAAACCATGGTTGTGCCATGACCATGTGACCAGGGAAGAAGGTCACTCGTTGGGCACCTTGACACTCACCGACTGCGGAGTTCTGGGACCCTCTTCAAGGCACTGCACAAAAAAGAACCGGCCCCTGGCCGTCAAACGGTCAGGGGCCCATCCAATGGTGCAAATCCCATAGTGTACCTAAGGAGGTGGGCTGTAAGTTGTAACTAACCCTTAAATATCCCATTTGGCCGTGGGTCAAAACCGTTTTGGTACCATTTTGGGGTAGGTGCACCGCCCATTTTAGTGGTTGGATTGGGATGTTGACTGGGGGTACGGGCCTTGGATTTTGACCCATGGCCATTTTCCTCCACAGTTCTTAGGGTCACGAAAACGCAGCTGAAGCCTGACCTGCTACCCCTCATCCATCAAGGCCCCCGGTGGCAAACCCTCCAAAAACCGGGCCTATGATTTTATGGCTGTTGGGTAACGGATTTTTGAACTTTAACTTTTGGGGAAACAGTAGATTTTCCATTCAACCCACAAACAGTTGTTCACTCTTTTGCATGCTGCAGAGGGATCGTTACAGCAATTGTTCCTCAGGCACTCCCACGACACTTCTCGCGCTGAGCGGCGCTCCCAGCGTCACCTTCCGGTGGAAGGTGGGCGGGAGTGGGCTGGAGTTGCGCGCAGAAGTGGGTTGGTGCCTCTAGCTTTGAATACGGACGTCCCAAGATGGCTGTTTTCATTTGGTGGTTCATTAAAACCACTCCCCTAAAAAGGGTACCCGCAAAAATAAACATGTGTTTGTTTTCATGAAAACGGGAAGCACGGCTTCATTTGTTTGAGGTCTTTATGCACATATAGGTCGATGTAACAGACACGCACACAACACAAGCATTCAAGCTAGTAAGAAATAGTTCAGCAAGCAAACAAAGCAGAGCAACACAAAGCAAAGCAAAGCAAAGCTATGCAAAGCAACGCAAAGCAAGCAAACTCGAAAGTAAACAAGCACACAAACCGACAAAGAAACAACTCATCAGAAGATGTTTATTTAATGATGTATATACCCATTGAGGTTGGGTGTGTGTCGGTGTGCGCTTATATGCTTCAGATACATGCATGTATATATATATATATATATACGTACATTCCAGTATCTTACATTACATTACATTACATTACATTACATCATGTGACAGTACAGCACTACTTGCGATAGAGACTGTCGCAGTTGTGTGTGTGTGTGGCACCCAGAAAAAACTTTGGGCCTGCCACATGACGGGCAGCCCTCGGTTTCAATCACCCTTTGAGCATCCCACCCGTTTGAAACTTGGCTCGTCAAGTGGCTGAGGTTTCAGTGACTGGCTCTGTACGTTTGAGTTGCTGTGACGGGGCAGGGGGGGTTGCTGCAGAGAAGCCGGGTCGAGAACGAAGCCGGCATAGGTGATGGACATCTGATTCGAGTTGCAAGCCAACCGCAGAAAACAGTGCCTGCGTATGCACTTGCACTTTTTGCATTGTATGGGAATTCATTGCACACGAGACCGTAACAGAAGGGCACATGCAAAGTATAGTACAGTACAGTACGGCACATTGCAATGTATTACCTTACCTTACATTACATTACATTACATTACATTACATTACATACTACACATGTATGTTATATACGTGTTGTTGTGTATATACATACATGTATGGCTTTATGCCATGCATGTGCAACCAGCACGCACTACAAAGGCAGTATACATACATGCGCTGGGCCAGGCTGTCACTCGGAAACGGCCGTGTTGGCTTACCCTTTGGCCCCATCGAGGGCCCCTCCGTCGCGAGGACGTGTTCGGGGTTAGCGAGAGCTCCCAGCCGATCGAAGGCGCGGGCCGGGGTTGAGGGAAGCTTTGCTGGATGAGCCAACCACTCGGTGGTTCAACCAGCCATTCGGTTCCTTAGTTTTGTTTTGCGTTTTAGGTTTCCGAATTGAACCCACTCAAAGTTGAAAGCTTTTCGCAAGGCATTTGAAAACGAAGGGGCGCCCAGACCACTCCAGCCTTGTAAAGGCGGGAAGCTTAAATGCCTATGATTTTCCCGAACACGTGCGGCTGAGGTTGCATCCACAATGTCCAGATCCTGGTGGATGTGAATGCCTTCACTCGCCTAGTCGAAATCGCCGGGAGCTCGGGCAAATAATTGCTCTGGCATATTCCGGGGACCTTCTGTGTTCGCCTTTGCTGATTTCAATCATCACCATTTGTACCTGCTTTGGAGTAGCTAGAATCAGAAATCATGTTAAAGAGAATCCTTGCCCCTTGAGGCTGCACCCATTTTGAAATTGGAGGGGAAAACAGAAAGAAGCCGGCCGTGTCTGAGGGTGCCATGTTCCCAAGTGTATTCGAGTCCATCACCATTTGGAGGGCACTTGTTTTGAGGTAGCTAAAATGAGAAATCATGTTAAAGAGAAGCCTCTTCAGTCATTGACTGCATCTGGCTGTGTGAAGCCAGCGACCCTTTGTGTGCGTGTGTTTGTCAGTGTGTGTGTGTGTGTTGAAATTGGTGTGTGTTTGTGTTTTTTTTCTTACGGTGCCCACAAAATCATGTGTTTCCTTTTGGTTCTCTTTCAAACTAGGGCCAACAATGGTACCCTCAAAAGCGAAAGACCCAAGAAACCTTGATTTGTCCAGCTAGATTGCATGTTTTAAATATACAAGCGATAAATTGATTTGGCTGAGATTTTGAGAGCTGAAGCACTAGTGGCAAAGTGGATTGACTTTAGCACGCCTCGGTGTCAGTTCTTGCCGCCCTTCTAAAGGGCGTCCCCTGCGAGTCTCAAACAGACAAGTGTTTTATCCAGAGGCTCGGCCTGCCCTTGCGCTAAGTACAATGAGCTCACCAGGTAGCCATGAAGTGTTGCTTGGGTGATTCCTTGTATCGAATCGGTGAATTGTTGCTTGGCCAGATCTCAGTCCCTTCAAGAAGGTTCCCTTCCCAGTGCCTTGGAAGAACACCGGAACCAGGTACATGACATGAGACGCCAAAAGGAGGTACCTTTTGGCATTCCTGACTGGACATTAGTTTGGGGAGGAACTTATGGCATTCCCCCCCAACTTGGGATATGAGCTTGTTGCTGTTTCGCTCTTGGGCAGTGCGAAAGGGATGCATGTTGGCCATGTCGACACGTTTTATTTTACCCGCTGATTTGGAGGCTTCCCCTTGTGAACCAGGTGATTTTGGGATGATACATATATATATATATATATATATCAACGGGTTTGCCTGTGCCGATCCCAGGCTTTACCCAGGGCAAATGTGATTTTGGGCTGTATCTGTGAGCATGTCTGAGGGTTTTTTTTATGTTTTGCTTTTGGGGCATGTAAACTACAGTTTAGCTCGGTAATTGGGAATTGAGAGCGTGTCTTCCTAACCTGGCCTCAGTTGTTTGAGGAACAACTTGGATGGTGGTTTGGATTGGTGATTTGGGGATTTGCACCCCGGGTTCTTGCAGAGGGCAAATGGGAAACCACACCTTTTACACCAGGCTCCAAACCGCCAATTCGAGGGAAGCCGAGAGGCTGCTTGACGGCTACCCGGATTTGACCGGCTAAGAAGGCGAGTCGTATCCTACTGACCAGGTGCGGTTGGGCAACCGGGCCAATTCGTTGCCAGGAAGCTTGGCCCGGCAGAACTCTTTCGGGGAAGCGATGTGGGCAGACAGAGTTGCCAAGTGTGGCACGGAAGGATCTTTGGTCGGTTGATACGATTTGGCCCTGCGAACCGCGCATTGGTTGGCTTCATGGGATCGGCCTTGTCTCCAGGTCAAGGACATCGCTCTGCCCTTCGCGGAGTTGTTGGAGCCACCACCCTTCGCCACCTCCTGGTGCCGAATGCAGCTCCATCAGCTGCAGCTGGAGCTGCCCGCGAAAGAGGCGACCGAAAAAACACCAGGGACCTTCCGGTGGGAGGTGGGATTGCAGGTCGGTTCACTTGGCTGCCAATGGACGGGGGAGGGCTCCCAAAAAAAGGATCCTACAACAGATGACTCTCCCAACATGTGCCGAGGGAAACGGGTCCGGAAAGTCTCTTTCAGATTCCTTGTTTGCGTTTGAAAGGGCAATTGTTGAGTCATTGAAACCAACAAGCTGTTTGCCCGGTTCGTTTATTGCCATGTGTGTTTCATCACTAGGTTCGAATGGATTTCGACTGGTTGGAAAGTGTCCTATTGAACACAAGGAAGCCATGGGATTCCATTGTGGCCTTCTGATGGATCTAAGAGCCCTTATTTGGATTTGTGGTTTGGGTTGGTGGTTTGAATTGGTGATGCAACCACCAAACCATAATCCAAACCACCAAATGAGACTGGTCTTACTTATTACAAAGGAGAGCCAACAGGACGTGGCAAGGTGGCTCAAACAGCCCGTAGAAGGATTGTGCCTTTTTTTGGGGTGGGTTCTTTCAGGCTTTGACAGATGTGTTTGTAGCATCATGGATCAGCTTCTCAATTGGCCGTCCAATTCTAAGTTGTCGATTTCTATATGTCTCTTTTTTGGTTTAAACATCACTTTCTTGGCCCGTGAAAGCTGAGTGTCCCTTGGTGGGCGATGTTTTTTGCGGGCTGAATTCCGGGAGGCGGGCGCGGCGGGCGGCGGCTCGCCGCTTCCAAAGATCAAAGTGGCCCTGCCCTCGCTGCTGGTGACCAGCCTGGGTGGTTTGGGAGAGCTCTTCACGTCCCTGGAGAGTCTGCCCAGGCGCCGGTTGGTTTGGGCCAAAGTGATGTATGAGTCAAAATTAAACCACCAGAAAACCGCACGTTTGAGTGCTTGTTTCCATTTACCAGGGTTCCATTCTGGGGACGTATTTTTGACCCACTGCCATGTTGTTCCTTTTTCTCACTCCTTGGATTCTGTTTTGGACTTAGTCACTTTTTGGTTTGGACCATATTTTAGCGGCACTCAAAGAGTTCGGACTCTTTTGGCCAGAAAGTGATTTTTTCTTAAGCAACATCAAGGACAAAACGGCGGGTGCTTAAAAAGGGGGGACTGGATACCAGGATTGGTTGACACCCATTTGCTGAAGGTTTCAACCATGATTGTTCAGACAACCTGTTTCTGCTTGACTGTTGTGCTTCTACAAATGTCCACGACCTCCCTAAGGATTTCGCCAGAGGCCGAAACGGCTGGCCGAAAACGTTGCCCACGCGCACGTGCTCTCTGCATTGGGTTTTGGGGGTTGAGCACATGAGCTCCATGAATGCTTGGTACATGATGAATGCACAGTCCCCTCCTCCAAACAGTTGAAGTATCTGAAAAAGCCGTCAGTCCTGATGGTTTGGAGCTGGCTTCGGTCCATGTTCATTCCTTTTGGCTGCCTTTTTCCTTTGCCTTGTTCGTTGCTGTGGCAAAGCATTCCGTCTGAATTTCCAACTGGCCGCCCATTGAAAGCCTTTTGTGGCAAACTGGGCATGTGGCGCTGAATGGTTAGGCGTCTTCAGTGAGTTTCACGGGGTCCATGAGTCTAGGGGTGCCTGCATAATTCTTTCCAGGGATCCTTCTTTCTGGAAAACCTCCAGAAATGTGGGGAAAACCGCTGGTTTTCGAAAAGAACAATGGTTGACAAGAATGGGGACACAACCACTAGAATGACAGCCGTCGCAGGCACGCCTGGCAAAGTACACGAGATGAGGACCAGTCGACAGGAGCGAATGCCATAGCCCGAACGAGAGAGAGGGGCTGCCGAGAGACCTCCCAGAGCGGTGCACGTGCCGATTTTAGGGACGACCCTACATGAGCATACCAAGTAAGGCCGGAAACAGTGTCATTGTCAACGTTGCCCGACTGAAGCCCGAGTGTGGGGCATTTTGTGCAATTGTCATTTGACTCAAATGGGTTTGCCTGCCGTGGAGGACCTCTCTCTATAAGTGGTTGGTTTTGTTTGTAGCTGTCGAATTTCCGGGAAATGGTTACCACTGATGGGTAGCATTGAACCGCGCACCTCACGGGCAGCTTGAAGCTTGCACTGGCGCTCCGTGCACACCACTTTTGGGGTTCAACCAAAATACGTGAGCATTTCAAGGGGTCATCTCGAGAGCATTGTTGGCCTTGGATGAATAAACCTCACGGACTTCATGGGGGGAGCGTTTCCTCAAAGGTGGAGTCCTCCTTTGGGGTTTGCGATTCAACCAGGGTTTATGAATCCGGGGTTCAACATGGGTGGGTTTCCCTTCAAACCAGAGACTCCAAAAGCAGACTGCACTTTGAATTTAAGCAAATTTATGAAGCCACTAGGACTTCAATGGACCCGGCTGGGCGCTTTCCAGGAGATCTGGAAGTTGTCGAGCCAGAGCAGCTTGGCTGCGTAGGGCAGCACTCGCAGTCAAGCTTTCAGCAGTCTGTGGTGCATTTGGGAGGGAAGGATTCAGATTTTATTTTGCACAAAGCAAAAGTGGCTCAGAAAAAGACCGTGACACACCCATTTAGAATATTTAGATGATGAAGCTCCGCAATTGGGCAATACTGCGTATCTTCCTTTCATTTATTTAATGGTCCCAGGGATGTGAGTTTCTCAAGCAAGAGGCTTCTTGTACGGAGGAAAATCAACGGGCGGATCCCAAGCACCTGGATCCCAAGTATCTCGATCGGTAGCTTTTAAGGATGGCGAAGGGAAACACAAAGGGGAACCCCACCATCAGACCCAGAGACCCTGCCGCACCATGGCAAGTCCTAGTTGCAATATGTAGGGCATCCACGAATCCCTGCCCTTTTTTTTTTCGGGGATCTTAGATGTGGCTGTCGACATACAATAACCCCACACCAAAGTGTGGTTCCCTACAAAGGAACCTGAAGAAAACCACAATTTGTGGGGAAGCCCCCACCAGGTTTGGGGTTCCAAAACCTGACACCCGGGCACCGCAACTAGGTCCCTCAGTAGTGCCCTTTTACCGTTTCTTTTTTGGGGAGGGTTCCCCTACTAACTAAAATAGACCACAGTGTGACCACAGAAGAAAGTTGGTACCCTTATTCCAACCTCTCCACTGGAGGACCTAGGCCATGTTTGGGGTTCCAAACCCTGAAAACCGGGCACCGCAACCACCGAAAGATGCGACGTGTCGAGAGGCCCTGCGCCTGTGGGCGGCAGCTGGGGCGCCACTGCTTCGGCGCCGGCCTCGCGCCCCTGCGCGGCCTTGGCTCGCAACGCGCCTGGCGCGCCAGGCGAGGGGCGCGGCGATGCGGCGACTGCCCGCGTTGGGGTGAAGGGACACGTGGGGGTTGATCAATAGGTCCGTGATACATGGGAGGACCATTGGGGGAAACCACTATCAATTATGGATGTTTGCCAGCAAATGGGAAAAGTTCCTTCCCCATGGTCATTCGGGGGCCAGGAATTCTGATCAACCCCCACATGACCCCCGCACCAATTTGGGGCTTCGAGTGGCTTGTCGGTTTTTCAGCCATGGCATACTGGTTCACGTGGCAAGGGGCTGCAGGGGTTTGGACCCGGCCTCATAGATAAAACTCCGCCCCGAACAAGATGAATCATGGTGTGAAGAATCCAGTGGACAAAAACCTGAGTCTTTGGGCTCAAAAGGGAAGCCCCCCCCCGTGCAATTGGATCTAAAGGAAGACTAAAGGATGACACAACACATATTGTTAGTCGATTTCGCAACCATGGCTTCATCGTTTGGCTGGTACATAAAACATGTGTTTCCCGTGTTCAGTCTTACGACCCATCCCTTCAGTTGGGTGGTGAAGCCACAATTTTGGGCAGTTCCCATGTTTTAAGAGACGCCTCGTGGTTCGGGGGGACCAGGTGAGTTGATGCGACCGAATATTCAAAGAGCAACCCCTTTTCCGACTGCAGACCCCACCACTTGGAGGAGCACAGTTTTCAAAATGCACGGCCCAATATGACAACCCAAGTTCTTTTTGTCAGCTGCGTTTCTGTCAGATCGCCAGGCAAGTCGAGCGGGGCGAGCTGGTACCCATCGGCTACGACGAGTTTGCGGAGCCAAACAAACCAAACGAGGGGAGTCCAGAGCCGGTTGCACCAGGGGTCCTTTTTTCCCCCCTTTTTGTGGCTTTAAACATCGTAGAATCGAGCTTTTTGAAGCCAAGGGAAGATACCCCTTAACATCCAAACCAGCAAACCAAACCACCAATTTTGGGTATTGTGAAGCAACATCCCCCATGAGTCATGTTAAGTATTTGTTGAGATCTGTTCGAGATGTGATTGGCAAAGCTTTTCTTTTGAATCTTCTCTCTAAATCCCATGCCCAAGAAAATGTCTGCCTGACGAAACATCTGGCACCAGTTTCTTGGCCCCAAAGGTGTGCTCGTGTTCCCATCCCCCGTCCCCCCAAGTACATCTGCCGAATCTTATAGAAGTGAAACGAGCTCATAGATGGGCCCTTTACATGGTTATCTTCAAGTTACAACCTATGTTTGAATGCCAGCAAATTAGCTGATTTGTGCTCCCCTCCAAGGGATCCCCTTTGCCCTTTTTCGGGAAGCATCTTTCACTTTGTTTACAAAAGCGCCAAAAGGACGCAACCATTTTGGGGCTCCCATTCCTCATCTATGCCCCCCAGTAGTGCCCTTTTACCTTTTTTTTGGCGAGGGTTCCCCTACTAAAATAGACAAACCAGAAAAAAGTTGGTACCCTTATTCTAACCTCTCCACTGGAGGACCTAGGCCCGAGGGTCTCCGTCCCACACCCCGAGTTGCTTCAGGGGTCTCAAAAGAAGTGATTTTGGAGCCCCACAACCCGTCAGGGACCCTCTTTTGAAGGTTTTTGGAGCTGTAGAATTGCCTCAGGAGATGCTCCGCACCCACCTCTCGGCCTGTGCGCTGCAGGCGGTTCTTGAAGCCGCAGAGCCCGCAGACGCCGAAGGCCCGCAGACCAGTGGCTGCCCTAAGTCGTGGTTGTGGGAAATGGGGTTGTGGGAAACCCCATTTTCTGTGAGAAGGAGTTGGACCGCCTTTCCAGGGAAGCAGTCCTAAGGATAGTTGGTGGTATCGCAGAAAGGCTTATTTTTCACAACCAAACCCAAAATAGTGCAAATACACCTTTCTTAGTCAACCACAAAACTGAGTACAATAAAGTCACATTAACGTGGTTGCTTGGTTCCCTCATATTTGTAGAGGAGTGTCGACCCCGGATTACACTTAGGTGAAGGTAAATGGCAGACCTCCCTTCATCATCCACAAGAGCAGTTGTGCCATCCACTGTCCACCCTTTGTTGATTATTAGGGGAGTTCTCCCTGGATGTGTTTTAGTTGGATGTGTTTTAGTCATATGCGCAGATTGCTAGGGTTGTCAAATGGGGAAACGGTGGGCAAATGATGTCCATCAAAGGGTCAACAAAGTTAAACTCACGCATGTTCTGGGCTGTTTGGCAGTTGAAGGGTGTGGTACCTGTCTGGTCCGGAACTAAGGTCCGCACTCTTTCCTGGGGTAGCCGTTGGATACATTTTACATTTTACCAGTGACTCAAAGTGAAGCACACAATAAAATATACATTCTAAAACTGGGCCTAACTCTAATCATGTTTCCAGCACTTCAGGAAGCGGAGTTTCTGGCAGACTGACGTCCTCTCTCGCCCACTTCCATTCTTGGGAAAATAATACGGAGGGAAGGAGTATCAATGTAAAGCCCATAGGTGTCCTTTTCGGTTGATTTGGTTGAAAAATGGAGGGCCCTGGTTTACCTGGTGGTTCAATCAACTACCAGGACCATCTATTTTCCCAAAAAGGACACCTATGGTAAAGCCTTTTAAATAGGGCGCTTGTTTTGTCATGTTGTTTGCTCTGGGGCTTGGTATCTGGGTTGTCCGGAGAAATAGTAGTGAGGTTCAAGAATAGACTGTGAGCCGGAAACATATGCCATCCGGCTCTTTCGGTAGATGTGTTGCAGTCGCCAGGGGGCTTCTTCCAAGCTGAGCAAGTTTCAGCTCAAGCGGGATCGCCGAGCGGACGCTCAGCAGGCAGAGAACCGCCGGAGGGTGGGCAGGTTTCGAGTCGCGTGCTCACCCGAGCATTTGCTGTGGACCCATGTGAGCCTCTGGTGATTGGAGTATGCAATATGAACCCTTCAAAAGAGGAGCGTTTTGTCCTGCCGACAGGGAAGGCCAAGCATGCGATTGCAGGCCCTCGCCAACAGTACCGGTAGTTCTTCCTGAGGACTTGTGCATGCTTGCGTTTCTTGCCATATCATCAAAAAATGAGGTGACTTCAGGCAGTCTGCCGGCAGCTTCAAGTCTTTCATTCGATTCAACGAGGCTATTTAGTTTGCAGAGCCGCAATGTCAGGAAGTCGTGGGGAAAGAGCTCTAATCGCCAGTGCCAGCGTTCTGGTTCTACCAGGTCAATACTCGATTTGTTGTGAATGTATCTTTCCCAGTTCAGCGCAGTCGTTGCTCTGATGCCATCCATCCCGCTTCCAGCGCTCTGTTTGTTGCATCGTCGCAGGATGTCGCCCATGTTGCGCAACTTAGCACGCGTGGCTCAATTGCGACAACGTGCTGCGTGAATCGGAGCAGCTCTGCCAAGTCGCCCTGAGCGGAATTTGGCTTCTGCCCAGGGGCGTGGCTGTCAAGGGGAAGGGTGGGGAGGGGCGGGGAGAGGTGGGGAGGGGGAGGCGAGGGGTGCAGGGAGGGAGGGGGTGAAGAGAGGCGAAGAGGGCTGTCCTTGAAGAGATCAAGGGTTGTTCCCCAGCCCCACCGAGGCCAGGATATGCCTAAAGCCAAAGGCCCAGGCAGAGCCCTGAGGGATCAATTGAACGGTAAGTGGAAATCAGGGGATTCATGCGAGGGTGTTTTTGTCTTTGCTTCTTGCGAGGCAAGCGGAAGTCTCGAGGCTGGCTATCAGGCGCCGATGAGTCGCCGTCGGTTCAGGCCCTTTCTGTTCCAGGTCCCCCAGCAATTGGTGCCCTTTCTCACCCCTTCTTTGGTTGGGAGGGTTCCCCTACTAAACTAGACAGAGAAAGAGGGCACCCTTATTCTAACCTCTCAAATCTGGAGGACCTAGTGCTTCTGGGAAGACGTTTTGGTTGCAGACCTGGGAACTGACAACGGCTTTGGCCTGCAGAATAACCCGTTTCGGTGTGATTCTGCCGGCTTCCGGGGGGGTGTCTCCAAAAGGGTGGCGTATTGCTGTCAACCTTCTCCTGACTTCCTGAGTTCATGAACTTTATTTTTTTTGGGTTTGGACCATTTTAGTGGTAAATATAAAGTTTAGACTTTTCTGGGCCATCCACTCAGCCAGGGAGTATCCACTCTTCAAAAGCATGTGGCTCAAAGCCATGTCACACTGGCCTTCTGCTTCCCTTTTAAGTCATTTTAGTCCCAAGGGCCGGGGAAGCTGCGAGCGAGCGAACGAGCTCGCACGGATGGTCCGAACAATTTGCGGCCAGCTGCTTATTGAGCCCGGAGCAATGTTTAGCTGGCATTCAGGGAGTTGCTACAGCACAAGCCAACAATCTTGAATGAGGAAATGGCACAGGTTCTCGAGGCACAGGTTCGTTTAAAGGGTTGTGCGCCACAATTCAAACCGAATTGGATACGTGAAGATTAGCATTGGAGACACTCCAAAACACAAAAGGCGAGACCCTGCTGGTTCTTTAACCGATCGACCCCAGTTACGCTTGGCGTTTCTTGGTCTGACTCCAAATGGGGGAACTTCTTTTTTTGTTTTAAACGGGAACAGGGAACTCGACAGCCACTTGGAGAGGATTTCCTCAATTTTTTTTCTGGTTTCATACCTGCAGCCTTTGGCGAACATGGTTCGGGGAACTGTCAATAACATTACTCGGTCTCCCAGTAGTGCCCTTTTATCCTCTTTCAGGGGAGGGTTCCCCTCCCTTATTCTAACCTCTCTACGGGAGGACCTAGACTAGGTCTTTACAGCCATTTGTGATACAAGGAATATGACTTATTTTTCGCTCGACGGAGTACTGTAGGTGCATGGAACTCAAAATGGGCGGGGTCCCTAAATAGCGGGCCCCTTCCAAAGAGGTGGGTTTTTGGGGTTGCATGTCAACCAAGCTCATGGGTGCGGTCATACAAATATCAAAATAGGGAATATGTTTTTTGGTTACGCGGAGGTCGTATTCCCGACAGCACCCCCCTGGAACCTTTTTAGGGAGCACTAGGACTCGGGGAGCTTCACGGAGAAGTGCAAGTCGCCAGTTCCGCATAGCTCCGCTGCAGGCTTCAAGAGCAGCACGAAGTCAGGCCGGGGGCGTTCGACGCACCTGGTCGTTGCCATGCGAGCGATGCGTCAGTTTAGGGCGGCCGAAAATCTAAGATGTCTCCAAAGGGGGCCCTGCGTAAAATGGGTGTGAACTTAATTTTACAACAGGGGAACCTTTGGTGCACGTTGTTTAGGTTGAGATACATGGGCCATTCTGAATATCTTAGGGTAATCGGCCATTATTCTTATTTTTGTTTCAAAGGGATACCGAACCTTGAAAACCGTGAAGCCATTTTGGGGGGTCCGATTCCTGAAAACAGGCGTCACCCATTTTAGTAGCTTGCGGCTCTCTTCAGCTCTGATTTGAGACCAATGCCAAAAGCGCGCTCGCCAGGCTCCTCAGTCAGCCAAAGAGAGCCTTGGCGTGAACTGGTTGGACACCTTGGCCGGAAAATGGCCAAATGCGCCGATGGCAGTCAACGCAAGGAAGCTTTCTTGCCTCTTTTGAACCATAGAGCCCTTGGGGGAGATTCACGGATAGGATTGACGGTCCATTTCGCTTGGTTCTCCGACCTGGTTTCACGCTTACAATCAAGGCGACAGCAACCTTACCCTGTACAACCAGCAGAATGGGGATCAACCCCTCCCAACTATGAATGGGTTCAGAACGACAGGGTTTCCTCATTGCCTACCAAGAAGAAGCCTTACGTGCCCGAAAGATTACACGAGAAGGTCCCTTTTAGTGGAAAGTGGTCCAAGGGAACCCCCAGTCTGGTTCGATGTTAATGGGAGGATACCTTTACTTGGGGTTCCCAGCCATCCCCTTTGGTTTTTCCCGAAAGCATGGCGAAGGGTTCTTCCGCTGGGTTCACTTGAGTTGTTCTCATGAGAGTCATTACAAGGTGTCATTGCAAGGAATCATCATCATGAAAGTCATTGCAAGGAGTCATTGCAAGGAGTCATTGCAAGGAGTCATTGCAAGGAGTCATGCAAGGAGTCATTGCAAGGAGTCATTGCAAGGAGTCATTGCAAGGAGTCATTGCAAGGAGTCATTGCAAGGAGTCATTGCAAGGAGTCATTGCAAGGAGTCATTGCAAGGAGTCATTGCAAGGAGTCATTGCAAGGAGTCATTGCAAGGAGTCATTGCAAGGAGTCATTGCAAGGAGTCATTGCAAGGAGTCATGCAAGGAGTCATTGCAAGGAGTCATTGCAAGGAATGCAAATTGCACTTGACTTGCACTTGCAACTTGCACTTGACTCCTTGCACTTGCAACTTGCACTTGACTCCATGCACTTGCAACTTGCACTTGACTCCATGCACTTGGCTCCTTGCACTCCTTGCATTTGCAACTTGCACTTAACTCCGTGCACTTGCGACTTGCACTTGACTCCATGCACTTGGCTCCTTGCAACTTGCAATGGCTCTCATGACACCTTGCAATGACTCCTTGCAATGACTCCTTGCAATGACTCCTTGCAATGACTCCTTGACTCCTTGCATGACTCCTTGCTCCTTGCAATGACTCCTTGCAATGACTCCTTGCAATGACTCCTTGAAACAAGCAAGGAGTCAAGTGCAAGTTGCAAGTGCAAGGAGTCAAGTGCAATTGACTTGCGAGGAGTTAAAATCTCTTCTTAGGGCGGCGGGGTAGTGCCGACGACACTACACGAAAATCGACCCTCTGCGGGGATCGGCGTGGTCGAGGTGCAAAAACCCATGGTTTTTTCCGATTTCCAACATGCCCGCGCGACCCTCTGCGGGGATCGGCGTGGTCGAGGTGCAAAAACCCATGGTTTTTTGCGTGCCCGCGCGACCCTCTGCGGGGATCGGCGTGGTCGAGGTGCAAAAACCCATGGTTTTTTGCGATTTCTGCTGCTCGCGCGACCCTCTGCGGGGATCGGCGTGGTCGAGGTGCAAAAACCAATGTTTTTTTTTGCGATTTCTGCGGTGCTCGCGCAACCCTCTGCGGGGATCGGCGTGGTCGAGGTGCAAAAACCCATGGTTTTTTGCGATTTCTGCGGTGCCCGCGCAACCCTCTGCGGGGATCGGCGTGGTCGAGGTGCAAAAACTCGAGGTTTTTTGGATTTCTGCGGTGCTCGCGCAACCCTCTGCGGGAATCGGCGTGGTCGAGGTGCAAAAACTCGAGGTTTTTTGCGACTTTTGTTGTTCGAACTGGTCCTCGGGAGTTGTCTCGTGGTTCGCGCGCCTGCTCCCGGAACCGGCGGGTCGCGGGTTCGATTCCTCCCTGGTCCGCGGGCGGGCGTCGCAAGATGCAACTTGCATTTTAAAGCAACTTGCGCAGAGCAACTTGCGCAGAGCAAGTTGCACAGAGCAACTTGCGCAGACCAACTTGCACCGACCAGTTTGCGCAGAGCGCCTTGCCTAGAGCAACTTGCGCAGAGCAACTTACGCAGAGCAACTTGCACAGAGCAACTTGCACAGAGCAGCTTGCACAGAGCAACTTGCAGGGAGCGCAATTTGCACAGAGCAACTTGCAGGGAGCCACTTGCAGGGACCAACTTGCCGGAGCAACTTGCGCGGAGCAACTTGCGCAGAGCAACTTGCACAGTGCAACTTGCGTAGAGCAACTTGCGCAGACCAACTTGCACCGACCAGTTTGCGCAGAGCACCTTGCCTGGTGCTGTCTCGCGCTTGCTTCACAAATGCTTCGTGTAGGGATGCAGCGTTGGGCCGACCTCGCTTGCGATGTTCTGCTTTCGGGCCAACCGTGGTCTAGTTTAGCTTCTTAGTTAATTTAAGTGGTTGGGTTCCGACTTTACCCCACAAGTTCAACAGCTTTAGCAGATCTGAAAAACGGACAGCCCAGTCAATCCTTGCTTCCTGATTTGGCCAGGAATTCTAATAGGGAACCACGTCTAAATGGCTGGTGGACATGAATCCCAACCTAAATGATGTGCGCCAAAGCGGCTATGGGTCAAAGCCCCGTACACGTGAACATCAACATAGCTGGCAAATGGATGTTCCACCCCAAAATGGCTCGCCATAGGTCATGCCCCATGGCCAAGTGGCTTGGGAGAGGTTGCTCCGTTCACTCGAGGCCACCGAGGCCGCGACTGAGTGGGCCACTCTTCATGAGGCGCCGAAGAAACTGCCGGCGCACGGGCCGTTGCCATAGATGTCTATTCCATTTACCAGGGCAATCTTTTTTCTCCAGCAGGTGGGATCCTGTTGTAGCTAGTATGCGGTTTTTGATCCAGTAATTTGGAGCGCACTCCTTTTTGGGGGAGTTTCAAAGGTAGTGTGCCCTCCTGTCTGGGAAAGCTTTTAACTTGCCTTGCTGCCTTTGTGGTGGTGGCTGGACCCAAAGGGGTGGAGTTCAGAACTTGATGATGAGATCTGGTCAGCCAAACTGGTCGTTGATGTCTTGCCTCCGAGGGCTCTCTATATTTCCCTTGTTGGTGTCTTGAACCATTTCCCTTTCGGCCCATAGGTAGGTGAGGGATCTGGGGTGTTATATTTTATGGCAGATTAGACATGAAAGAGTATCCGAAAACAATTGTTTTCCTTTGTAGCTCTTCTTTCTAGGGGAATATCGGTGGACTCCAAACATGGGTGGCGTCGTTTTGGTTTCCCTTTACCCCCCCCCCCCCCAACAAAAAAAAGGAAAAATCAAACACCATGCACAAAACAAAGGTGCCAACCCAAAAAAAACGCCACGTGTCAATTTCAGAGTCCATCCTAAACTTGGTGGCTCCCAGCCATCCCCTTAGCCTGTTAGCCGTTTAGCCTTCTAGTGTTTAGTGGTAATTTCCATGTAACCCACCAAAAGTTAGTCACTTCTTGCGGGGGATCTGAAGATGGGCAGCCCAGTAAAATAGCGCTCAGTCGCCCAAGCTGTTTTGCTATCGCATGGATGGGCTCCGGCTCCAGGGCCTCCAGCGGTTGCGGCGCCAGCGTGAGGAGGCGTCGCTTCGGCTGAGGGCCCTGCATGAGGCCCAGGCGGAGGCGGGCGGTTTGGGGTGGGGGGTGGGGGGTGGGGGGGGGGTTTTGGGGGTGGGGTGGCGCTTTGACTCAGGGAGGTCTAGAAGTGATTGAGTTTTAGGGTGTTCTGAGCATGACTTCCCTGGCAGCTGTTTCCTTTTGAAATGATATGTCACTCGCTGAGTTCCGTTTCGGACTTTAGTCACTTTCGGGGGTTTTAGTGGCACACCAACCGTTTGGACCTTGCTTGGCAAGTCCCAGGAAGTGAGCTGAGGAAACCAGGGGAGGTGTCCTGTGGTTTCCCAAGTTGGTGCCCTGGAACTCTCTGGAGGTGTCCCGCAAGGGCGGAGCAAGATTGGAGGAAGCCGGCAATTTGAGGGGCCCCCCAAAAGGGCTACGGTTCCTGTTTTTGCTTTGAAAACTACCCCCAAGGAGCGTAGCCTCAAAAAACGAGATCGACACGCCTTGTTGAGACAGGTGCAAGTTGGGGTTTGGATGTCTTGGAGGTGCGCCATACACTTGACTGAACTTGAAGCTTTATGATCGTTTTGGTAGGCAACAGGGCTGTTCCTGAAGCCACAGAGGAACTCGGGTTTTCAGGGAACCCTTGTTCCAAAACGGTAACCTTTGAGTTTGTTTAATCAAAAAATAGGTGTGTTGAAACAAAAGGAAGAAGGGGCTTTACTTGGTGTCCCTTAAAACCCAGCAACCTTCATAAGCTGGGGGGGGGGTTATCAAAAGGTCCTCTACACGGGATGAGCACCAGGGAAACCACCAAAGACGATGACTTCCCGCGCTAAACGGGAGAAGTTACCCATTTGGTGGACGAACGGAAGATATTGACCGGTTCACTGGCCTGAGGCGAGCCCCAAACCCCTGGTTTCCGAAATAAGGATTTCTCAAATCTGTTGGGTGTTATTCGGCGCACCGGGGCGCCAAGTGTGGCCAGGTGTGCGAGATTCCGACGCCCGTAAAAAGCTTGAAAGCACATATATTTGCATCAGGTTCTCAAAATCCAGCCGTTTCTGCTTATGTGACCCTAAAATGCTTACTACCGCACTCGTTTGAGAAAATATGGCCCTTCTCTGTCTCTCATTAAGACTGGCCTCACACTCCCAACAACCAGCCGTTTCTGCTTAGTTGGCCTTGAAAAGCTTGAAAACACAGATGTGAGACAATCCGGCCCTTCTCTGTCTCTCGTTAAGTCACATCAAGCTGTCAAAAACCAGCCGTTTCTGCTTAATTGGCATTCAAACGCTTGAAATACACTCGTTTGAGAAAATCCGGCCCTTCTCTGTCTCTCATTCAGACTGGCCTCAAATTCTCAAAAACCAGCCGTTTCTGCTTAGTTGGCCTTGAAAAGCTTGAAAACACAGACGATTGAGAAAATCCGGCCCTTCTTTGTCTCTCATTAGGACTGGTCTCAAGTTGTCAAAAACCGGCCGGTTCTGCTTAATTGCCCTTAGCAAGCTTGAAACACACACGATTGAAAAAAAGGTTCAACAATACACCTGGCTCGACCCCCCTCCAATTTTACACTTTTTTAGGAGGCGAGGAAGGCGCCGAAATACGAGGTGCGATTATTATAATTTGTCCAGCTATTTATGCTTCTGGGAGAGGATTTCTTTGAACTGGTACCAATTAAAGGGGTTCCTGATTCCCTGCCAGCACCGCCACCACAAGAAACCAGATTGATAAGGCATGCCCATGTTGCTTTGCACCAAACCCTCCCAGAGTTGGAGCGTGTGCCAGGCTGGGTTTTCCTATTGGTTTCCTTTGAAGGGAAACGAGTTTTAGGCGTCTCCCTTTATTTCAGCCGACAAAGAATCGTGTGATCTCTTGATTTTCCCTAAAGGGATCCCTTTTCTCATGAACCTATACTAAGCCAGCACAATGCCACCCCAACACAGCTGCAAGAAAGACTATGGGTGTGTGGGTGGGTGTGGTTGGGTGATAGGGCCACTTCGGCTGTCTGAATCTTCGGCGACAGGAAGCCCGGCGTATCGAAGCCCGCACCGCGAGCCTCGAGGAGATTTGGGACACTTCGGGGAGAGCACGTCGCGGATTCATGGGCTCATAGGTCACAGGCTGTTAACAAGCCGGGAGGCGACAAGGCCTTGGCCGCCGCATTTTGTTCCTCGGCTGTTCTGCAATGTGTTATCTCTGGCTTATGCTTGGCAGTGAACGTAGGACGGCATGGTTTTTATAGATAGATTGTCAAACACCCAATGTGTGTTGCATAGTTGCAGTTCAATTGCTCGAACATGTGAATCAACAAACTGCAGCCAACGCACGGCAGAAACCTGATACCTCCAAACAAAGCTATGTATTGTCTAGCAATGATTGCCACCATTTGTCTATACAGTGAGTCCCCACTATGAAGGAAGCGGGTCGTTTGCGCGCTTCCCTTGTCACAGAGACTCTTCTAGCAAATTCATGTTTGCTGTGATTGACATGGTGGTTCTCCAGACGCTTTTTGCCAGCATTTGCAACCAACATTGGCCATGCATCAACCTGTGTGCACTGGCATGTTTGTCCGTGTGCGTGCAAGCCTTTCACTACGACGGCAACATCCCCCTGCTCCCCCAGCCCTGCTCGCAACTACGACTCGACTCATCGCAGCCTGAAACAACAAACAGCAAGAAGAACACCAAAAGTACACGGTGTTTTACCAGCCGGTTTCCACTAGTAGCATAGTTGTTAACCTGTTAACCTCCTAGAGAAAGCTGGAAGGGGATGGATACCGTTTTTTCAACACCCCCTCTTTGGCACCTAGGTTCCACTCTGTTTGTCATCCCCTTGTTGTGTGGTGGCTTCGCGACCCGCACAAAATGAAATTAACCGACCAACAAGAAGCGGTTCCAGTTGGCTGAACTGGTACTTGCTTGCTTGCTTGCTTGCTTGCTTGCTTGCTTGCTTGCTTGCTTGCTTGCTTGCTTGCTTGGTTTGCTTGCTTGCTTCCTTGCTTGCCTCCTTGCTTGTCTTGCTGCCCCCAGTTCTGTTCCCACAGCGTTGGAGCTGCTTGGTTCCGAAGCTCACAAGTTGGCACCGGTTCTCGAAGGTCACGCCCAAAAATGCCATTATCGTTAGAGCGACCGGATCTGGTGAGGCCTTGGATGGCGCGGTTGCAAAGCATGAGGCAAAGCAAGTCACCGGAGACAAGCATGCCACTTGTTTTCTTTTTTTCTTTTTGTTACTTTTCCTTCGGCGTGGCATGAGGCAACTCAAACGGTTGACCTTTGGTCCAACTGAAGTTTTGGTCCCAAAAAGGTTCGCCTTTTGATCCACGTGTGCAATGGGGGAATCAAGTTCAACTCTGTGGTCGGACATGAGGCAGTCAGGATCCATGTTATCCCAAAACTGCATTGCTCTTGGTGTGTTCCTTCGGATTCATTTTTTTCCTCAGGGTTCCTTGGGTTTCCCAAGTGTTTTTTGAGGTTCCTTTTTGGGTTTCGAAAGGTTTCTTTCAGAATTTGCCTTTTCCTGTTGCAGCGGGTCCAACTTGACTTCCTCCATTAAAGCAGGTCGAATTCTAAACCCCGCTTCTTGGCGTGTTGAGCCGGGCAGGGGACGACGTGTATCAAGACGTACTGCGGGTGGACGGAATCCGTTTGCACCACTTTGAAACCATGGGAAACCATTGTTTGTTGGCAGAATCATTCCAGGGTTTCTTAGGTGGTGCGAAATGGATCTCGTCCACCCACAGTAGGGTTCCTTTTGGATTTGCTGCATCAAGCGAAGCAACTAGGTCCCCAGTAGTGCCCTTCTTCCCCTTTGTTGCGAGCAGGTTCCCTGCTGAAATAGACTACAGACAAAAATCGGGTACCCTTATTCTAACCTCTCAAATCTGGAGGACCTAGGCGAGAAACCCAATGGAAGCCAGAAACCCAACGAGTCCAGGAGGAGATCACTTTGAAGATCGCCCTGGAGCGGGGCAAGCAGGCGGAGCTCTCCGCCAAGGCGCAAGCTACCTCGTCGCCTCGCGAAAAATAATTTCTCGAGTCGCGCGAGCCCGGCAAGCTTCGTGGTCAATCGCGGAAAAGTTGGCGCACAGAAACCACCAATCCTGGCGTGCACAAGTGGTTTGTTGTGTGTTTCTTTGGTTGAAGTTGTCAAGCTGTACCCTCCCCATTCTCTTCACCGAGCCTTCTCTTCAAAAAGGGCCAAACCCTTGAAAAATGGGTGGTTTCTATAGAGAACGATGGCTGAAGATAGTGTAGATCAATAGGACAATTTGGCGCACCACAGAAACCGCCAATCCTATCGTGCACAGTATGTGGCTACCGATGTGTGTTGTGTGTTTCTTTGGTTGAACACCTACCTTAAACTTGCTTGGAGTGGTGGAGTGGGTTCTCTTCAAATATCCACATGCACGTTGTCTTGGCGGGCAAGTTGTTCTTCAAAAGGCCTGACTCTAGGCGTTGGTTTGGGTTGATTTCTCTTCAGCCACGGTGGTTCATATGTCAAGAGCGCGGGTTGCCCTGAAAGCCAGGAACAAATGTCTATGACGACCCACCCAAAGTGGACCACAATTTGGTTCAGAGCCAAAACACGCAACTTTGCATTGTTTCAATTTGAGCATTCCTAGCATGTGCGGACCACCACCAGCAAACCCACACACACACAGACACACACACACACAGACACACACACACACACACAGACACACACAGACACACACAGACACGCACAGACACGCACACACACACACAGACACACAGACATACACACACACAGAGACACACACACACACAGACACACACACACACACACACACAGACGCACACACACACACACAGACACACACACACACACAGACACACACACACACACACACAGACACACACACACACACACACACACACACACACACACACACACACACACACACACACACACACACACACACACACACACACACACACACACACACACACACACACACACACACACACACACACACACACACACACACACACACACACACACACACACACACACACACACACACACACACACACACACACACACACACACACACACACACACACAGACACACACACAGACACACACACAGACACACACACACAGACACACACACACAGACACACACACACAGACACACACACACACAGACACACACAGACACACACACACAGACACACACACACAGACACACTCACACACAGACACACACACACACACACACAGACACACACGCAGACACACACACACAGACACACGCAGACACACGCAGACACACACAGACACACACACAGACACACACACAGACACACACACACAGGTAACATGCCAACTGGGCAAATGGGCCGCAACCCAATTTGGGCCCAGGATTTACGTTCTGTTCGTTTGGATCCCTCGTCTTCTATGTTACCGATATAAGCCTGTGAGGCAGTAACCCCCCCCACCCTGCACCATTGGTAAGCTCCATACCTCCAGAACTGTTCACCTAGGAAAAAGCATGTGGTGGATCACTGGGTGGTCCTTTGAAGTTCAGTCCCACCTAGTTGGACAAATGTATGTTTGCCCTGTCCGGATTCCTCTTGAAGGAATTGCAAACGATGACATACAGAACACCCCCCAACTCAATGTCTGGCTCAGTGACCCCTCACTTTGGGAAAAGGCAACTTTCGGGGTGTGTTGTTTGGGTCGTAGGGAAACAACCAACCCCTTCCCCACCCAGGAAAGGCTAATAGAATCTTCTTAAACTGGGACCTGCGAACCATTCTGGTGAGAGGTGGGCCCTCATGATTAGCCCAGCCCTGTGTATGTGTCAAACCAAATTCCCCCAACACAACATGACACACGCACACCTTCCATTTGCGTTTCAGAAGCTGGCTTATTTTCACCTCTTGGTTTTAAAGTTGGAATCGATGTCACTACTGGACTGTTTTTTTTCCGGTGGACGAAAACGGCAAGTGGAGGCAAAAGGTTGACCTTTGGTCCATTTTAAGTCGCTGTGCTAGTAGCCTTTTGATCCACTACATGTGCACTGAGCAGTTGGAAGACGCCCTTCAAGTTGCATACCGCGTCCTGGAATGTGCTTGGGAACAGGAAGCAGAGGGCTCGGCAGATCATTTCCCATCGTTTGCAGGCGAACAAGCCATTGGAAGAACACCCGTTTGCCAGCTGCCCGGATTTTTGCGGCGAAGCTTTTTGCTTTTTGACGACGCCCCATGTTTGACTAGGTCCCGCAGCTAGGTGCCCTTTCTCACCCACTTTTTTGGGGGAGGGTTCCCCTAAAATAGACGTCCTAAATTCCTAAAAAAAGTTGGTGCCCTTATTCTAACCTCTCAAATCTGAAGGACCTAGACTCACTTCCCGAGTTCCGTTTCGGACTTTGGTCACTTTTTGGGGTTGGTTGCCATATTAGTGGTAAAGAGGTGAATTTGACCACTCGCAACCCACTCGCTGAAACCCGTGAGAAGCAGAGCCAGGCGGAGGAGCAGCGCCAGGTGCTGGCCCAGCTGCTGCGCGCCCGGCGGGCGGAGCAGATGAAGGCGGCGCGGCGGCCCAGTGGACTTTTTTTGGGGCTCCTGGTGGGAGGCTTTTTTCCGGGAATGGGGGGAGGGGGGAGGGGGGAGGGGGAGGGGGGGAGGCGGAGGTGGTTTCAAGGGTTCAAGGGACACCTAGTCATTTGTTTTGGTCTCGGTATCCCCTTTAGGAGCGGGGCGGGGAGGGACGTGTTGGTTTCTGGGGTAGACTTGGGATACATTTTACATTTTACCAGTGATAAAGCAACGAATGACATATGCATTCTAGAACTGGGCATAACTCTAATCATGGTTTCTTGTGGAAAGCTTTTTGCCAGGAATGGGGGGGGGGGAGGAGGGGGAACGGTTCCCTTTCTCACCAACTTTCTGGGGGAGGGTTCCCCTACTAAAATAAACGTCCTGAAAAAAGTTGGTACCCTTATTCTAACGTCTCTACTGGAGGACCTAGTTGTGGGAAAAGTGAGTCGCCATTCAAAGAATGGAACGCCCCCATCCATCAATCTGTCTCCTCCATGTTTTTCCCAGCTGAAAGCTATGAACTCTTTGCCCAAACAAGCGGTCAAGGAGGCAGCGATGGTCATTTAATGACTTTTTTTGATTGCCCTTACCTTCTATTGGTTTAAGACTTTGTTGCAATTTTATCCTGTTAGTTTAAAGGGAATCTATCACTGCTGCATGTTGTTTTGTTGCTCTTTCTGGGGACTTATATATTGAAATGGAGGTTACCGTTTCACAACCCCAACTCATAGCAAGCCAACAGGCCACAGAGATGCCTGCCAAGATGCCAGCAACATTTTAGGCTGGGTTGTTCCCCCCTTTTCGCACGCCAGGGATTCCACAGGCACCCCCCAAGAACACGCTCAAAATTAAACAGGAGGGGTTACGCAGATTTTTGCCCATGCTTCCACTTACCAGGGTTCCATTTTGGTACCGTTTTTTTTGTGAGCCACAGCCAAATAAGCACAAGGAATGCCAAACACGTGCGGGTTCTAGGACGGTCTCTCAGCCTGAGGCGAAGCCATGATCGCCAAGCTTCACTTCGGGCTGAAGTCTGAAGTCGCCCTTGGATCACTGGGAAGCTCCGTGGCAGAGATGGGGCTGCGGTGAAAAAAGGGTACCCTTATTCCAACCTCTCTAGTGGAGGAGCTAGCCTTTCCTCAGGGGCAAGCACCTAGAGGTGGAAACAAGCTGGCCAATGATGACGGTTCCTTAACTTCTGGTTGGTGAAGTACAGCAAGTGAAGGAGTCCACTATGATTTCCTTGGCTTGGCTGCAAGCGGTCTTAAGGGCTGGCTTTTGAATTTCGTTGTGAAGATCCCAGGAAGCGGTGCTCGCCCTTCGACATCACCGACGACTTCAAGGAATTTCAGGCCAGGAGCATCATGGCATACTGACATGTGCAAGAGCGTAGGTGAAAGGCGGCACAACTTCGGGAACGCTTGGTGACATCTGGAGCATCTGTGTTCTTCAAACAATGATCATCATAGAAAACACGATTCCTTGCTTGAGAGATGGGATTCCCAGTGTCAGTTGTTTTTTGGCGAGGTGCGGTTCCCCAAGAACCCTCAACAACGCGAGTCACCAAATGCTCTGAATCAATAACTGGTTCAAAAATCCTGGGTCAACATGATGGTTTTAATCAATGAACAGTATATTCTGGAAACACCCACTCCTACGCGTCATCCAGGGGCTTTTAAATCATACCCCCCCTTTGCAATAGTCCGAAACCATGCCCCTGGAAAGGGTAAGGGGAGGGGTAACAGGGAAAGAGGTAAGGAGCATTTCTTCTGTCTAACACGCCGTCTGCTGTCGGCGGATTTGGCTAGGTCCCCCAGTAGTGCCCTTCTACCCTTTTCGGGGAGGATTCCCCTACTAAAATAGACTACAGAAAGAAGTTGGTATCCTTATTCTAACCTCTCCACTGGAGGACCTAGTTGTGGAAAAAGTGAGTCTCCATTCAAACAATGGAACCCTCATGAATCTGTCTCCTCCATGTTTTTCCGTGAAAGCTATGAACTCTTTGCCCAAATAAGCGGTCAAGGGAGGGTTGGGAAGGTTCCGCATCTTTTTGGTTTGTACATTTCATTGACCAAAAAAAAATCAGACAACAAATCGAGGGAGGGTTGGGTTTCTTTCTTTTGCGAGGCCATGATCACTTCCGCCGAATCCTCCTCCATCGAGACGGCCTTCAAGGATCGAAGTGAATGAGGCTGCTTTAGTGTCCCACGAGAAGCTGCCATGGGTTTTCTGGGGGTCTCTTCCAAAATTGGAGCAAACAATATGGACCAATACCAATACCAATAAATTGAATATTTTCTGGGTTGATATTTCAAGGTATGGGTTAAATCATATGGACCGACATCTGAACATGATTTTGTGGCGTAGTCCGGAGCTGTGCCGCGTTTTGAGTCCCCCCAAAAATGGCCTTTTGAAAGATCGGGCTTCTCGATTGCGGGATGTGGGTTCTGCATTGGAGGCGTGAGCCTCAGGGCGCCCGAAACTCGTCGCCGACCGTTTCAGTACTTAGAGGCCGCTGTAGTCAGGGGGTACTGCCTGAAGGTGGGGAAGTTGGGATGAAAACTATTTTGGTCGAACCAAAAGTCAATTTGAAATCGGGCGCTGCTCAAGTTAGTGGGTGTTTAAAGGGAGATCAAGAGGAAGTCTACCATGTCGGATCCGAATCATCATTTAGGACGCCCACATGAGTCGCGATAAATATGATTAACCATGTGCGGATTCGATCCCGTATTTCTGATGCCGGCCTGCGCGGCAGGCGGAGGCTGCAACGGAGCAGCAAAAAGTCCGTGCGCGCGACAAAAGAGTTTGAGGTCGATGACAGGGTTGTTGTCAATATGGAGCTCCAAAGAGGTGTGCAAAAAGGGCCGACATGCGTGACCTCAGGTTCCTTTCCATGTTTGACCTGAGAAGCCAGCTGTCCGAGATGCTTAGTTGTTCTTTCTTGAACCCTTGGTTCAACAGTGTAGAGCGGCAAAGGGGCCATCAAGAGACGGCTTTCTCCTATATGGGTATGGGTCGAAATTGAACCACCAGGGCACCGCAGGTTGTTGTCCATGTTTCCATTTACAAGGGTTCCATTTTGGGTACCTATTTTTGATCCACAGCCATATGTTTGGTGCGGGGCTACTCAACAAAAAGGGGTGTCACTCTTTGCACTGGTCACTGGGTGCCGCAAGTCCTTGAATTCGGATTCACGGTGTGCCGATCTTGTTTGCGTTCCTTTCTTCCAAGGTGACACTCTGCGCAAGCGTCCGGAAACATAGCTGAGCTGGGGGGTGAAGATTCAAACAAGATTTTATGGGCTGCATGATGCATGACATCAATTCAGTCAGTACATGTAGTTTGTGCAGCAGCAGACCGCGTCGTGCTTTGTGATTTGTGCAGCTGCCAAGGTGCTGGGCGACCCTCAAAATGATCAAACCCATGTGGGACATTGGTACTTGGGTACTCAAGCTGCGTAAGTAGTCATAACCGTGGTGATCAAGGGGACTAACCCCCAGTCCCAGTTGTAAGTTATAACTATACCACGGTTTTTTCAGCCAGGCACTAAGTTGGACGCCCAAGAAGGGGACTCGTACCAAAGAAACCTTTGGGCCGGCGGGGCGAATTCACCCGCAGGTTCCAGCGCACCGGTGCATGCTGGCGAGTATAGAGGAGCGAGTTCCAGGTTCAGCGGGTCGAACACCATGACCTAGCTCAGTTGACTCCCCTTTTTCCCCTATTTTTTTGGAACCGTAAGCTCTAAAGTGTTTTGTCGTTTTTTTTTTTGGGGGGGGGAATTCACCCAGAAATGGTCGCTCAAAAGGGGTTCTACGTTTCTGCCAGGTGATTGGGCAAGTGGGACCAATAGGGTCCTTTGAACGACCCCAAGGTCTTGGGACAAGTTTGTATGCCACATGGGCATCCGCCGTTTGCCTATGAGATTCCAATGCCTGGGTCCCTGGGTGCAACAGGTAAACTTGCATACTCCGTTTGAGTTTCCAAGATTTCAGGGCTGCCTGCCGCGGATCGACCGCTTGTGACATAGTTTTTTAAACACACCCTCGAAAGCAAAAGGCGATTGCCCAAAAATCTCAGAGTTTGCTTGTGTCCTTTTGCATCCCCAGCGTCACCACACACTTTCTTTATCACAGCACTCGGGATGCTGAGGGTGTCGCCTACAAGAAAATTATGATTCACACATAATGACGATGCTGACACGGCACATTTGAGTTCCACAAAGAGGATGATGATGATGATGATGATGATGATGATGATGATGATGATGATGATGATGATGATGATGATGACAACGATGACGATGGTGACGACGGTGCTAGTGACAATGATGACGACCCACCTTCCCGTGCGCCTCTCCGTTTGGAACAGGAATCGGCGGATGTTCTTTCCTTTTGTGGGGCTGATACGGCTTTGGCTCAAAAAAATCGGTACCAAAGTCAACCCTGATAAAGTGGAAACATGGACCAAAACCTGCGTAACCCCTCCTGTTTCATTTTGAGCCACACCCATATAAACCTTTATAGCAGGTTTGTAGAACCAAACATGAATGGGGTTCGGGCGCTGAATGGGAAGTCCTTTATATAATTCTCCAGGGCCCGATTTCTAGCCTTGGGGGTCATTGCAGCGTTGGAGCTTTCTGGCAGAGTCCATGTGGGTGGCTCGTCTTTTTTTGTGGGTACCCCCGCCTTTTGGTTGGTTTTAAGGGGAAACCAAAAGGAAGACACTTATTGATTTGGGATGGGATACGTTGCTTCACTTAAAGCAAAAATGCGTCCCCCGAAGCGACGCGCGCCATGCGAGCCACGAGGACGGCCACTACTTCGCCGCCGCCTTGCGTTGGCCCTGCGGCGCGGCAGGCGGCGCGGCGTCAGACGAGCGCGGCGGATTTGGTGAAACCCACCGGCCAAGAGATACATACGGGATGATCCCGTGTTCCCCCCCTCCCCGGCAAAAAACACAAATCGTGTGAAAATAACATAAATATAATAAACGCGTTGGAAAAAGAAAACACGGCTGAGAGTGTCTTATTTTGGGGAACCCCGTTTGGTTGGTCAAAAAACAGGAAACCAAAGGGCACCGACCTTTTTGGAGGTCCCTACCTTGAGACAAAACCCGCATAGTGCTGCGGATGGACAATCTCAAGTACCAGGTAGTAGGTAATTTATCACTTCAGGGGATTCCTGGTGAAGCAGGTGGTTTTTGGTTGTATCCTTGGAAGCCTGATTCATTTCTTCGCTGTTCTGGGCAAGTTTTTTTTTTTTGTGTGTGTGCATCTTTAGTAGGGGGCTTCCAACAACAAACGTGTTGAGCAAAACCGAAACAAAGGTTGTGAAGGGGATTCCTCCTTGACTTCTTCCGGCGGAATCCAAAGCTCCCAGCCCCTTGCCGAGGCCAGGCAGTCAGCATGCCCCCGGGTCTCAGCGAGGAGGCGGACTCAAATCCATTCCGCGACTCGGGGTGGAACGGCCGGCGCCTGAAAAACTTGTTGCAGAAGAGTTTCGTGGCTGGGAGCGCAAAATGGCACAGAACTTGGATTTGTGCCAAAGGGACGCCAAGGGATGGATGAATCGAACGATCTCGTAGTGTGATCAGACTACCTGTTTAGCCCGTACCCATCTCTTGATTCATACGGGCGCCCCTACGAAGCAAGGGAACGAGTTAAGGAACCGCTATGATTTACAGCCATTTGCTACGGAGTTTGTGGTGGATGCTCAAAGCTCCCCGAAACTGATAGCTGAGTGTTTGCCTCCTTCGCGCTGAATTCTTTGGCTTCTTAGGTTGTTGTTTTTTTTTTTAGGGGGGTTGTTGGTCCTTTGGTGTTGCACCGGTTGTGAAGGGCGCTCTGCCAGAAAAACGGTCCGCCGAGTGCGCCATTCCAGCGGTTCGTGAAGGGGTAAAAATCGAATGATTGGGTTTTGGGGTGATTTGTTGGCGGAGACGGCTTGGAATTCTAGTATCATGGACCCTGCAACCCTCCAAAGACCCCTCCTCCAGCCTGTTTGGCCTTGTTCAGCCTTAAGTTAAGGAAGCTTTTTCGAGCATCTATTTGGGGAGCATTGCTTTTGAGGCCTCCAGTCCAACACGGAGCAACTCTCAGAATTTGGGGAAAACGGAAGGCCACGGAGCTAGATCAGGGTGGCCTTGTTTGGCTGTGGTGATAGGACCTGGTTGTGGTCAGGTAATGGACCTGGTTGTGGTAGAGTCTCGCACGACCCAAACAAGATGCAGGCGGAAGAATGCGCGCTTAGAAGGCAAGATGGATGCTGATTGCGTTGAGAAGGCAAGCAAACTCCGAAGTGTTGGACACGAGTTGCTTGGACACCACGTTCTCTGGGCAAATTTTGTAATGAGGTCACTCGTGGGGTTTGCAACGTCACCTATGATAAAGGGGTCTTTCTTGCGGACCCCTCATGTTCGGTTGGCGAATTATATGTTTTCCAGATGTTCTGTAGTGTCTAGGGGAGCTTATTTCCGGGAATGGGGGGTGGTGGTGGTTTGAAGGGACACCTAGGGAAACCACCCGTTTGTATTGGTTTAGTCATCCAAAAGAGAATTCTGCGAAACCCTCGGGGCTGTTCACTTTACAAATTTAACCAACATCTCGCGAGTTTATGGACTTCAGCCTCTTTGCGGCAGGCCCTTCATTTCGGGATAGACACGATTTGTTTGACTCGTTTGGGCCACCGCAGTGCAAAAAATTCCAGGTCCGGGCCGCGGATTTGTTTTTTCCACGTGGCTCCTTCGTGCTGCGAAGCCGAAGGCCATGATGCTGCTGCTGCGCCTGCGCTACGGTGCGGAGGAGATCGAGGCGAGCGGGCATGGGATTTGTGTCGTACCATCCTGCGGCCCGTCATCTTTCAAGAAAAAATAGGCCGGACTATTTGTTTGTTGCGTGTGAATTGTACCCCAGATGTGGGCACAGAGGGTGGTGGGAGGTGGGTTCGATTCGTCCCATTCCTGTGATCCTTGGTGGGGAATGCGTCATTGTGAAGCCAAGACCATGGCTGACATGAAAACGTGCTTTCAAAGTGGTGGAACCCCAAGAGAGGCATAAAGAGTCGCATTGTTCCCTTTGGCTCCCAAATTCAACTAACCCCAAAGGACTACTGTGGGTGGACGAAATCCTGCACCACCTAAGAACCCCTGGAATGATTCGATTCCCCTGTAATTCCCCTGTAAACCACTCCTAGGTCTGTTGGAACACCCGCCGCGAAGGATCTGGGTTCGTTGGGGCCCGGGTGGGCTTGACAGATCTACGTCCCCCAGCGAGGTGCCAACTTGTACCGTTTCTTTTGTAGGGGAGGGTTCCGTTACTAAAGTAGACTACAGAAACAAGTTGGTACCCTTATTCTAACCTCTCTATCTGGAGGACCTAGTTGGGCTCCAGCTTCAGGTTCGACTGGGTTCCACCAAGGAAAACGGCGCGTCCGTGTGCTTCATTGGCGTCAGGGGCAAGCACATCCAGCATCAATGTCGCACATGATTGAAACCCACAGATTTCCCCATAGCCAGAGACCTTGGGCTTCAAATCTGATGAGTGTTCGCTGGTTTCAAAGGTATCACAGTCTGGTTCTCAAACACACATTTGGGGTTTGGCAGTTCGCTACCAACACATGAAAGTGCACAGGCTCCATGTTCAAAAGGACCGTAGTGTGCAAACCTTCACTCTAGGGGAGAGGTTGTCTCTCCCTGTTTCTGCGGTTGCACGTCCAGCTTCCGGTATCCTTGTTCTGTTCCTAGGTGCTTCCACTTGACATCAGCCAGATCTGCAGTGGGAAGGGGCCAAGCATCGCTTCCCAAGCTCGGAGGCTCCGATGTAGGGCATGGACAAAACGAATTCGCAACAGCTCTGCTGTCTGCACCCAGCTCAACTGCGAAGTGCAGGTTGCATCCAAAGCCCAGGATCGGAGGCCACAGATGGCCGTTGACTGACCTGCTTGCTTCAGAAACGGATCCTTCCCAGAGGTTTTAGCCCATTGTTTGACTCACTTCCTGAGTTCATGAACTTTAAACTTTTTGGGTTTGGACCATTTTAGTGGAAAGTATAAAGTTTGAACTTTTTTTGGGCCATCCACTCAGCCAGTGAGTTGAAGAGAAGGATCCCTTGAACAGAATGGGAAAGGCGGATTCGGGCGGATACCCCGTTTCCGTCGGGGCAAAAGACCGCCCAAAGACGGGTAGCTCCTCTTTGAAGCGGATGCCTTCATTTTCTGCATTCCAGTACTTCAACGTTTTAAAGCAACCTGAGCTTGCGCTTTCTTTGCGCTGGCAGGCTGACTACATTCTGGAGGCGCTTGAGTGCCGTGCAGATGTGTGCAGATGCTGAACGTCCCAACAACGCACATACCCCTAGGTGTATGCCCCTGCTCAAAATAGGATGGTTGAAAAGCACGTTGAATCAACCCCTAGCATATTGGGTACAAAAAGCGTAGCCATATTTACAAGGAGATGTCAGGAATAACATCCGCCCAGGCAAAAGCACATGGCTCCCAAGGCTTGCCTTTCCTGACTTCCAGCGAAATGCTGCAAATAATATTCCTTTCCTCACCAGTTCTGTGGCCTTTTCTTTGAAGCTCCCCACAAATTATCAACACTGCAAGGCTCTCTCTTTTTGTACCAGGGTCACTAGTAACTAGGCAACAGGGTCTTTGTGTTCCTGCCAGGCTCTTTTGTGTGCATTTGTTTAGATCACAGCCATCCCATGTCTGGCACGTGATGTCTGAGCCACAATTCACAAGCAAAACTTTCAGGGGACTGGAATTTGAGGGCTCCCAAGCCAATGTTCTCACCATCCACACCCTCCCATGCCCGGGGGGAAAGCAAGCGTGTGCGATACGAGGATGGCAACCCGCCGATTGTGTTCGGGATGCTAATTAAATTGATGATAATGTTGGACTTGCCCACAGGAAACCAACACGGGACGGATGACTTCGTGTTTTATTCCAGACCCTCAAAGTATTCGTCAC
Source organism: Effrenium voratum (assembly GCA_963377175.1). NCBI lineage: Eukaryota > Dinophyceae > Suessiales > Symbiodiniaceae > Effrenium > Effrenium voratum. The sequence goes on along the minus strand of CAUJNA010002079.1, from coordinate 680,945 downwards.
CCAGTACCCGCTTTCTGTGTCATTAGGTTTCAATTGTCCAAACCCCCATGTTGGAACCACCCTCATAGAAATCATCAAGACATTCTGCAGGACATTCGCATACCCACCCAAAAAGTCAAGGATTTCAGCTGCATGGTTGGAAAAAAAAGAACCTCTCCCGCCAGCTCCCGTTTGTTCGGCGGGGTATTTTCGGTCGGTTTCCCTTAATTCCCCCCAGGAATTGGTGGGAAACTCCGAGTTCCCAAAACAAATCCGGTCGGTTTCTTCGAGACCCGGACTCCGCACTCCCAGGTCCGGCACTTTGCGGAGCTCTTGGATTGGCCTGAGGTGCGCAAGCGCTGCGAGGCGCCGACGCCTCGCGAGCTGTGTGAAGTGTGGGTTGTTTCTTTGGGGTTCTGAAGAAAAAACGGACCGCACAGGACCGAATTGACCCACCAAATGGTGGTGTGTGTGGGGAATGGCCCCGCAACCACCGCAAGTTTCAGGTTGGTGAAATGTTATGATGCACCCAGAGAGTTCCGATTGTGGGGTTGTTTGAAGGAAAATCCAAAGGAAGCCCGCCCAAAATTGGGGGCTCCCTCAAAATATGAGACACCTACGGGGGAGAAAATTGAAATACAAGGCCCAACCATTAATTAGAAGGGTGTGTGTGTGTGTGGGGTATTTCAAAACCATATTTAGCCATGATCATAATGTAACAATGCGTGGAATGCTGTGTGTAATATATGCTTGTGTGTGAGAGAGATTGTTTAGCACGTCATATCACTTAAAGCATCTTTGGCCCTCAAAGAGGGCCCTTTTAAAGTCCAAAGCCTCATGCAGGTCCTGATACCTCTGCGTTGGATCTGTTGCTTCAGGAAAACCAAATTCCTGGTGTTTGTTGTCTTGTTGGAGGAAGGGAAAGGACACGTTCACGTGCTTTTGTTCAAACAGAACCCCCCACCTCTTATTCCCCACCCGACAGGAAGGGGCTGTTAGATTTTATGTCGGAATCCGCGTTTGCGATGGTTCTACACCACGCCCCCACCAAAATACAGCTCGCCGATCGGTTCCGTTAACAAAAGCCAAGCCCCTTCCAAAAAGAAACCCGACGGGGGACTAAACGAAGTTGCTTGTTCACAGCCCAAAGAACCACAAAAGCATCGCCCTTTCCGAGCCTCGGGGTACACTCAAAACACGAAGGCACCAACATGAAATGTGAACCCAACTGTGCGCCGGGCGGGACATTAAGCAAAACCAGACTGGCGAGCTGCTCTGGCGGGATACTGGCGGGCTCCACTGGATAATACTGGCGAGCCGCTCCGGCTTGATACTGGCCGGATACTCGGCTGGATCCGCCGGCAAGGGATACTCAGCGGGATACTGGCGGGATCCACTGGCGAGCTACTCTGGAGGGATACTCGGCGGGGACACTCAGATTTATTGGCGAGGGGATACTCGGCGGGATCCGCTCTGGCAGGATACTCACGCCCTTGTTTGCCAACTGTTCTGTGGTGGCCAGCTCCGAAGGGGCTGAACTGGGCTTCGCTGGCTGCGTAGGGAATCTGCAGAATCCCTGAGCGGGTGGAATAACTTTGACACCTCGTTGCCTCCATGTTCGTTGTTTTAGATGGTTTTAGCCGTTTTAGCATCATTTTTGGGTATATTCAATCTTTTGTGTTTGGTCCGTTTCGCTATGATGCTGGCCTTCAAAGGGGTCCAACTATTGGGAGGCTGATTTTGAGGAACGGAAATTTAAGTAAATGGCACGCTAGGAACGGAAACTACCCCTTTTGATCTATCCCACCTGTGCTCGTCCCGTCGTTCTTTTCACGCCCAGCTCAAGGGGCGCAATTTGAACCCCGGTGCTGTTGATGTGTTGCAAGTGTCAAAGGGCCAGAAGGCATCCCCAATCCAAACCCAAATCTGGAAGCTGAAAAAGCGCCGCAAGGGTGGGCCGCATCCGCACTCCAAGCCCAAATTGGGAAGCTGAAAAAAGGCGGCATGGGTGGGCCAAACCCAAATTTGGACGCTGAAAGGCGAGAAAAAAAAGCTGGGCCCGGGGTTTCAACGGTTGCCCTTTACTCTCGCGTTTTCCTCGCGGTTCCGGCGGGTCACTGCGAGGCGTATTTGGAGTCCTTGCTGAACGGGTCCAAGGACTCGGGGTTCAGAGAAACTGGACAGACAGTTTGGACCGTCGGAACGTCATGGTGGGCGACTTTTTGAGGCTACTTTTTGGTGGTTTACAAGGTAAACCAGAAGGAACACCCCTTGTTTGCTTTTTTAATGGGGGAGGTCCTTTAAAAAAGGACACACACACACATGTAAGCCAAAAGTCTGGACTCCGGTATTCTTTGCTCGTTCGCCATGTTTCGACCCCGCAAACATCACGTGATATCAAGAGGGTTTTTCCCGCATGATCCAGTTTTGGCCATCCAGACAGGGCAACTGCAAGAATAGGGCACCATCCCGGAAAAGGATTGCAGCAACAAAAGGGCACAGGTGGTCTCTGTGTAGGGACCCTTTTGGGATGGTAGGTTGGATCAACGGAATGGGGGTGTCTCCAGATGAGACATGTCAGATTTCCCCTTGGCTTCCCATCACACCAACCCAAACCCATCGGTGAAAGCAGTAATCGCGAGGCCAACGAAGCGCTACTAAGTTTTCCAGTAGTGCCCTTGTACCATTTTTTTTGGGGAGGGTTCCCCGACTAAAATAGACTACAGAAAAAAGGTTGGTACCCCTTATTCTAACCTCTCAAATCTGGAGGACCTAGTTGCTGAATTATGAGACTCCACCCCGATTCAGGCGCCTTCGCCTGGGCAGTTTTCTATGGGTCAGATCTATGAGCCCCCGACCAACTTATACCTAGAACATCGTAAGCGGCCAAAAAAACAGCCTTTTCAAAAAAAGGCGCCTTTTTGGTTCTTCGGCGTTTTCCTGTTTGGCATCGGCGTTTTTGTAAATGGCGCAGTAAACATCGGCGTTTTCTAAAGATGTTTGTGTTTCTCCATTTTCGGGCCACCAAAGGCTACAAAGGGTCTTGACATCTTTGGAGGTATCCCATTGCAAACCATTTCAATGATGCTCTTGAAATCTTGGAGGCATCCCGTTGCAATCCATTTCAGGGCTCTTCAGGCTACCAGAGACTGGCTACAAAGGTCTTGAAATCGTTGGCATCCCTTTGCAATCCATTTCGGGATCTTCAGGCCACCAACTGAAATCTTTAGCATCCCGTTCCAATCCATTTTAGGGATCTTCAGGCCACCACAGGTTACAAAGGTCTTGAAACATGTGGCATCCCAAGGCAACCATTCTCACCGCCGCCTTGGCAAGTTTGCTCAAGGAGGTGCTGCCCCAGTTTTGTTCAGTTTTGGCGCCCTAGCGCGCCCTGCTGCAGGCGGTTTTTTCCTCACTGCCCTTCACATCGCGCATCGCAGCTCAGGCTTTGGCCAGGCGCATGGTGGCTTCTCATGAATGCTATCAAGCTCCGGGTGCGCCCGCCAGAACTTACGAACAAACATGCGACAGTATCTGAGATTTCGCAGGTTGGTGAGCTACCTCTACATGTGGATCAGCCTTGTGGCGGTCGTGCTGGGGTGCCCTCATTTTGATTGGGGCAGAAAGTTTGAAATGTCACTAGTTGATGAACGATGCCAGCCGCAGGTACTTGCGTTGCAACAAGCTCTCCGATAAGACCAAGCAAGCCGAGGCCTACTTCCCGCTCAGGTTTTTGATGTTGTTTCGATTGTCGCGCAGGCGCGGGATCCTTTAGCTGACGCACGTGGTGCACAGGCTCGGTTACTTGTGCTTCCGTTCCTTGGTTTGCCACTTGCCCACCGTTCCCGCCTGCAGGCGAAGACAGTCGTGGCCCAGTGCCCTTTGCCTGGGCGAGCTGGGGCAACGGCTTGTGGGATCATGTTCGCCCCGGATCAAAAAACCCTCCGAGGGAAATCCTTCACGTTTTGGGAAACATCCCCTTATTCACTACGATTGTTATTATGAGCAGTGCAAAGCGACTCCTGTTTTGCTCATCCTCAGTTTCAGGTTTGGGGAGGAATTGCTCAGGATGATAGAAGGGCAGTAGTTGCGCCACAACAAGCATTTCGTGCTGCTTCAACAGCGCCATTTTGGCTGTCCACTGTGGCTTTTAAAGGTGCGGCGAGGCCATGGCTGCTGAGGAGGAATCAGCAGCATCGTTGAACGGGTTGAAAAAGGCATGGAATCAGAACGGCCGCGTACGAGACCTTGTCCTCAAATGCGGCGGGCTAGTGATGTGGGACAAAGAGAACGTCGGCCTGGTAAACTTCCCCCTCATAGCTAACCACGCGGACTTGATGATTGAGGTCATCCGGATTTGGGGGCCGCAGCATGAAAAGGCAAAGACAGTGCCCATTGAGAAACTGAAGAAAGAGGTGGGGTCTAGGGTTGCCCGAGAATATCTTTTGCCGAAGCAAACGTCAAATTGCCCTAGAAGTCGAACTTGGTGCAAGGCTACAGCAACGTCATGGTTGTTCTTGGCAACTGGGTTCAAAAGATTTCGAAGGTCAGTTGGCTTCCCTTTAATTTCCCGTTGCACCAAACCCAAAGGGTAGCCTCAAAACAGAGTTTTTACACGCACATGCTCGCATTGCCTTGCAGATCCTACGGCTCCGAACCAAGCTGAACCTCCCGGCGGACATGCGAAGAACCCACACCGATGCCCATGGCATCCGAAGCATGCTGTCCCTGGCCATCAGAAGGCACGATGGAGGAAGACGACGTGCGCCTAGTCTAGGAGCTGTAACAAGTTTTCTTGCCACAGGAGGGAACCGAACAAATCACTTTTCTAGCAACACAACTGACGCTAGCTCTAGAGTTTCCGCCCGCTTGGAGTGCAAGCGCGTTTGTCTTCAGTTCTCGGTCGGCAAACTACCGGCCGAAATGCTTCACACAGAAGCAACCCTCTCGTTCAACAGCATGAAACGGGATAAACCACAAATAAGCTGGGGAGTTAAACAAATTGGCCAACTGTTTCTTGGTGGTTGGACTTTGTTTCCCCTTTTCAGAACCCAACAAGGGGCACCCTCTAAAAGGCACAATGTTTTCCAAAAGGTCAAGTGACTGGCCTCTGAAAATGGGTCTTTGGTTGCCGAGGACCCACATGTTTCGCGGGTCTTTGCAGAGATGGCCCTTCATTGGACCCCGACCACATGCCGCTCGCGCGACTTTGATGAGGATGAGGCCGAGGCTGACCGCGCGGCTGAAGCGGAATTGCCTCAGCACGAGGAACATGTTGCTGCTGAGGAAGATGAGTACCCTCTTGTTGAGTCTGAAGATGAAGATGGCGAGAACCCGGCCCCCGCCAAAATTCAGAACAACCAAGTTCTTCCTGACGTTGCTGACTGTGACAGTGAGAAGAACCCCAACAACTCTGAGAAGGCTCAAGGGGCGCAAGTTGAGCCCAAGGGCAACCTTCAGCCAGTGATTCGTTCCAAGGGCAAAGGCGGTTTTGAGGAGAACCCTGCCATTGACTATAACGCAGAACTCGCAGCAGTTGAGAAGCTTGGAATAACGCAGTGTCTTTTTTAACCACAGTGACAAATTAAGTTCTTTTCGCCCGTTTTCACGCGGTTTCATCGCGGCAGTTTGCGCCGCTTGCCCAGGAGAGCGATAGCCTTTCGGGTGCAAGTTCTTCGAGGAGCCCAGGTAGCTGTGGCCCCAACAATAAGTTCCAAGCTAAGTTTGTCCAAATGAGTCTTATTTCTGAGTTGGCTTCCAACCTACTTTTCACTTGTGTAAACCCTGCTTAAGGCTACAATCAACATCCCTGCGAAGCCCCTTCAGACCCGTCCTTAGCCGACACCCTGCCGATGGAAGTCTCACCCCTCAAAGCGGAGTTGCAAAAGTGGGCCATCAGCAAGGACTCCCGCGACCAGCCCCCAGAAGCCACACCCGGCGCGCCCAGTGGCTCCAAGACGATTCCGTTCTTGACGGCTCCTACTTTGACTTGGGGTGACCAGTGCAAACCCCAGGATGATGTTCCGAAAGCTGATCAAGTTGCTACCGCCACAGCTGACCAAGAAGCTGCAGCTGCAACACAAGTTGTTGGGGGGCCCTCAAACTTGTCAGCCCCGGAAGTGGCCACTTCAAATGGAGAAGATACCCTCATCCATGAACCGGAGACCGAAAAAGGTGCTGATTGCCCTGGCAGCTCAAGTGCGAGCCCTACGGAAAACCAGGAGGTTGTGGAGTTGCTTGGGTATAAGGCTTGGTGGTCTAAATACAAAGCCCGATGTGAACAAGATAAGGCCTGGTGTTGAGCATCATACTGGAAACACTTGATGGCCAAACTGTTCCTACTTCTGGTTTCCACAAAAGCCAAAACCCGCATCAAAGCTATTGGGGTTTTCTAGGGGCCAAACCAACAACTACATTCTTGTTTTCGATGGCCAAAATTGTTTGACAGCTTTGAGGGTTGTCCAAAGGGGAAGAACTGTGGCAATCTGCCATGTTATCGTCTTGTCCCACTCCAGCTGTTTGACCCCTGCAAGACAACTACTTCGCGTGCGGACCAACTTGAGTTCAAGAAGTCTTTGAAAGCGAAGAAGGGGGAAAACAAAGACAGTGATGAGTTTGAACGGGAAGGCGAGGAAGAAACCAACACACCAAAGAACAGGCGGGGAAGGAAACCCAAAGCAAAGGCGGCCAACAAATCCAAGCCGAAGGGGAAAGCCAAGGCGAAAGCCAAGGGGAAGGCTAGCCCCGTGGAAGACAGGCAAGAGGACAGCGCAGAACCCAAGCCAAAGGCGAAAGCCAAGTCGAAAGCCAACAGGAGTTCCAGCCCCGTGGAAGACAAAGGAGAGGACAGCGCAGAACCCAAGCCAAAAACGAAAGCCAAGTCGAAAGCCAACAGGAGCTCCAGCCCCGTGGAAGACAAAGGAGAGGACAGCGCAGCCGAGCCAGAGGCAACCAGCAAAGCCAAGCCAAAGGGGAAGGCCAAGGCGAAAGCCATGACGGGGAAGGCCAGAGTCAAGGAGGGCAAGGAAGAGGAGAGTGCAGCTGAGCCAGAGGCGACCAGCAAAGCCAAGCCAAAGGGGAAAGCAAAGGGGAAGCCTAGCCCCAAGCCAGGACAGAGCGCTGCAAGCCCCAAGAAGATTGCGGGAGCAAAGGCCAAGGCAACGGCAACCCGCAGGCGCAAAGCTGACACGAGCACGGACAACACACCAGACAAGCAGGCTGGCGCGCCCAGGAAGCGTGCGCGCAAGACTGACGAGCAGGGCAAGGACGATCACAAAGATTGGGACCCGCCGAAGAATGAGAAGACCTTCGCAAGGCGCAGGCCCCCAGCCAACGAGTTCAAGCGCAAAAAGTTTGAGTACGTGAGGCAGGCGTTCGACACCTTGGTCAAGCCACACGCTGTGCTTTTTTCCCATCTGGAGGACCCTTGAGCTGTAGCCGTTTTATCTGCCCAAGTGTCAAATTCAAGAGGTGGCCTGAGAAGGCGCTTTGTGCGTCAAAAAGCACATTCCCAGGCCACCTCTAGAAGTGAGGTTCTGTGGTGGTTCTGGCCGGGGTAGGTCCAATTGAAGCTTTCGAGTCTCACTACAAACGCCAAACAAATGTGCTTCCATCGATTTGGGTTTGACCAACATTGAAGACAAATTCGGAATGTGTGTTTTCTGAACTCCCTTGTTTGAGCAATTTGCGAGGAGCCCTTCTGGGAGCACTGCAGATCGTCTTGGGCATCCGGGCAGCCCGTCGATGATGCGAAGGCATTCCAGGCCATGGCAGTGGAGCAGGCTCGTGCCTTCCTGGCGTCGGACGAGTACGCTAGGCTGACCAAGATTCCTAGCACACATTGGCGCGCGGCTTTGTTTTGGTTTTCGGGGTTCATTTTCCTACTCAAAAAAAGTAGCCTAACCTTTTTGTCCAGACCACAGCAACGCCTAGGAAGAGCAACTGAGAACTAGTCTCTGCTCAGTTGTAGCTGCAGCTCTGGGGATGCTGTGACAACACCACTTTAGGGAACCTGCAAGGCTTAAGCTTGCTTTGCGGGATTTGGTGATGCTGTGAAACAGCGCTTTTGTGAGCCTGCAACTGTCGAGCTATTTCAAGATTTGTAAGAATTGGGTTCCAAGAGACATTGACTTAGTGGAACGGTGCCGAAAAAACAGAGTGACCGAGCTTCATTGGCTGGGTGACATCTTGAGGGATCTCGGTGGGCTTCCCAGACCAACATGAACTGCTTTTTGGTTTTAACAAGTGCGGTCCTCACCTGTTTTCAACCGAGAACAGTCGCCTGGTAAAACAGCCTTCAGTCATTCTTGGATTTGGGCGATGTCATGTGATGTCTTGTCAGGTACAATGCCCCGCGTAAACTTGCACGTGGTTCGCCACAACGCTGACTTCAGTGGAGGCGGTACACCCGGCAAGCTTAAGAAATTGCCTGCTCACACAGCTTGCGGACTTGATGCTGGCAAGAACGTCACAGTTCCAACGCGGCTTTGGCTTGAAGCAGGGTCTTAGATTAAGAGGTCGGCTCGGTGTCATGGCACCCGAACAAATTGAGATCGTGATTCGCCGGCTGGTGCTTCTTGGAGCACCGAAGGTCGCTCGGACAAGTTTGAGCGACCGTGATGTGTAAACAATATTTTGCACCTTGAGTAAACAGCGGGGGCAGTGTCAGGCGTTCGTACTCTTGGTCATGACCGTTGCAATGATGGATTTGTTGAAGGGGGAGCCGCCCTACCAAGTGATTGAGCTGTTTGCCGGCAAGGCTCGTTTGTGCCGCTTGGCTAGGGCCGTTGGGGTCCCTTGCGCGGCTCATGAACTACTCTTTGATCCCGCATGTGAAGAGGAAGGTGGCAGGAGCTCCATGGATTTCAACAAGTCTGCCGGCTTCATGCTTCTTGTCTGACTAGGTTACAGCCCTTCTTTCGCAGCAACACATGGAAACATTTGGTGTTTTCACTTGCCACTAAGTCTAGTGATTGCCAGCATCCTGAGCGCATCCTTTCACGACTTCATCCTTCTCGCGGGGGTGTGCTGTTCAAGTTGGATTGGGTTAAACCAGGGAACGTCGAGAAGGTGTGAGTTCCTCGCTATGGGCCTGCCAACAGTGCGATCAGTCAACCGATCGAACATGATGGTATCGAGGCACGTGGCTGGCCTTGAGCGCATGCTACTTTTTGGCTTTGTTTTCTCTCTCAAAAGGGGGAAAAATCCTGGCCTGAATCGCAGAGGTACTCCCTCATAGTTCTACTTTCAGTAGCTGCTGGAGGAGTACCACTGTTGGAGAACCCTGGCTCTTCAGTAATTTACTTGCATGACCGATTCCAGCTAGTCTGCCGACTTCTTCGCCGGCTAGGTGTACCTGTGCCTTGCCTACATCACTGATGCCCCAAAGTCCTCCAAAAACATGTTTCTTGCCGTGCAAAAAAGCAATGCGCTGTTTTGCCCCTTTTGCAAAGCTAAGATGTATCGACAATGTTTCTGGATGAAGAAGTACAACCATCCAAATCATAAACGCACAAAGATGTGGGCGCCTTCCCGAGCTCTTGCCCACCTTGATCTTGGAAAGCTCCTGCGGCACAAGGAGAAATGTCAGGTGGCAACAGCAGTGCGGTATGTTGACCGCGCAGGGAAAAAACGGTACAAGGGAAGCAAACACTTGCGCTCGAGTCAGCCTCTTGCCTAAATTCTCTTTTTGGTTTGCTCCGCGTGAAGGTGTCAACATTCAACGGACTTTGTTCCCTTTGTCGAAACTCAGCCAAGGGATTACCCTCCCAGATTCGCTGGTCGAATTCTAGAACTACGCAGTGCTTTTCTGGAAGAACAGCCTCTTCTTCCTGAAGCCGCTTGGTTGTCAAACCAAATCACCGGGTTCCACCAATTTCAAAGGCATTGAAATGGCATTCAGCGTGTGCCTCACAGGCCATGTTCCCTGAACCTTGTTTGTTTTAAACAAATCGTTGGCGTGTCTTACTCCCAAAAGTGTGACACCTGTACAAGGGGGACAAACGATTGAAATGCAATCACATGACATCACCCGTTACCAGCGCGCAAGCCGACTCCAGGTTGACATGTCGCAGCCGTTGCCCGACGTCCTTGGGCAAATGAGTCTCGGAGACACCTGGCCGGACGCGGGATTGACGGAGTGCTTTAGGTATGCCCGGGCGTCCAAGCTGCTGCAAATCCCAGCTGCTTTTAAGGACGTTTTGAAAGAGTGGTGAATGAATCAACCAGGATTCGTGCGTTTCTTTTGTACTGTGCTGGGTGCACGTGCGAACCCTGCATGAGTACTGATTTCGGCGGAAAAGACACTGTTGGAACTTTGTTTGCAACTTTTCGAACTTTGTGCAACTTTTTGGGTTTTTGATTTCGGCGGAATTCGGCGGGATTTCGGCGGAATTCGGCGGGATTTCGGCGGAATTAGGCGGACTCAGTTTTGACACACCTGAAACTTTGCTCGGAAGCATTTTGGCTAGGTAGCTTTTGTAGCTGTTCGAGTAGCTAGCTGCCTGATAGACCATGGAAACGCAAGGGTCAGGCCTGACACACTCCGACTCCAGCGCTACCCTGGTTCGTGGAGAGGGCGTGCTTCGCGCTGCAACCCTGAGCCTGGAAGCCGATGAAGAGTACAAACAACTTATAGCCGAGAAAGAACGGATACTTGTGCCTTGTTTGATTAGTCAAATATATTTCCTGCGCATGTCAGACACACGCGCGCTTGTGCTATAAGGCGCTGATGGAGCGTCGCCGTGCCTCAGCAGAGTCTTCAAGCCACACAGCCAAGCCCCCTGCGCCACGCCCGGTGGCAAGCCCGCAAGTTCAAGCCCGACAGGCGACTGAAGTTCCTGAGGCAGAAACTGTGCAAAGCAGCCTGGGGATGACACTGCGCTTACATTCCCCCTTACCACACTCCTTGCCCAAGCTCAGCGCAAAGAGGACCCTTCGTCTAGTTTGCGTGACGCAGTGAAACCTGTTCGTTTGCCTTGCACCCGTTGTTGCGCGCCCCCACTTGTCAGGACACCCCCGCGCCTACTGAACCTGTTCCTGCGCCGACTGACCACAACACAAACGCTATGCCGAGTGATGCTCCTGCTTCCCAACCCAAAGAGGCCCGTTTTTAGTTTTCGTGATGTAGTGTTTGCTGAAATCTGATCGTGAGCGACGCACCCTTGGTTTCTTGTCCCCACTTGTCAGGCAACTCCCGCGCCTGTTGAGCCTGTTCCTGCGCCGACTGATCACAACACAACCGCTACGCCGGATCAAGTTGCCCAAGATGCTCCTGCTACCCAGCCCAAAGAGGACCCTTGGTCTAGTTTGCGCGATGCAATGTTTGCTGGAAGCTAGTGGTTGGCCTTGCACCCTTTGTCGCGCATCACGTGTCAGGACACTCCTGCGCCTACCCAGCCTGTTCCTTTGCCAACTGACCTCTACACCGTTGCTACGCCAACTCAAGTTGTCAAAGCTGTTCCTGTTTCCCAGCCTGAAGAGGACCCGTTCTAGTTTGCGTGATGTAGTGAATGATGAACCTGATCGTTTGCCTTGCGCTCTTTGTGTCTCATCCCCACTTGCCAGGAGACTCCTACGCCTACTCAGCCTCTTCCTCACACTCTCGAGTCGACTGATCGCAACACAACCGCAACGCTGGGTCAAGTTGCCAAAGCTGCGCCAACTGAACCTCTTGAGGAGGACCCTGTCTCGAGTTTGCATGATGCAGAGTTTGATGGAACTGAGCTCGTTTGCATGCGCGCCCCTTGCCTTGTCAGGAAACTCCTGTGCCTAAACGCACTCCGGACGCCATTCCCGTTGAGAGCGATTCTGAAATGCCTGACCGACAGCTCATGACCCATGAGATGGATCGACATGCTCCAGCTCATGTGTTCGAAACACCGCGTGGCAGCCCATGCAAGCCCCCCCCAGCACCGCGCGAGGCAGACTCTGACGATGCAATGGATGAGTCTGACAACGAGAACCCTCCGGTCAAAATCACTAAGTCGGCCGTAAACAAGAGACTAAGGCGTGTTATGCAGCAGAGGAGCAACGGGTCCTACAAAGTGCCGCGTGAAATGGTAGATCAATACAGGGACTTGGACCAGCGGGACAGTGTCTTTGCGCTCTTTGAGCGCTGTGGCTTCAGTGCGGACCAGTGTTTGAAACATCTCGGGTTGTAGTTGTGTTTCTTGTTTACAACAGGGTTGCTTCCAAAGAGGTGGCCGAAAGTTTGACGGCTACAGTTGCAAACAAACCCATTTCATTCTGAGGCAGTTCCTCAATAACAGGTTGAGGGCCCTTCCTGTCTAGGAGCGCTTTGTGAAGAAGGTGCGCAAGATCTACCAGAAAATCGAGGAACAGTCCTTGGAGGTGGATCACGAGTTCCTTTCGGTTGAGGCAATGGAAAAATTGGGCTGGTCCGAGCAGCTTGTCGCATCAATGGTTCCCTCCTGGTAATTACTGGTGACTTTTGCGTTTCTGTAAAAAATCGGGCAACTGCAGAAAAGAGTAGAAACACCACTGCGAAGTAAAGCAGAGGGGTCCGCAGAAAAGCGCAACACAGGTTTCAACTTGGCGCACGCTTTGTCCTCAAACAAAAGACCCATGGTATGTCCCTGCCAATCCCTCCCTGCCTTGCCACTTTGCTGGCTCTGGCTGCTGCTCTGTCACCTGAGGAAGAAAATCAAGGCAGTGATCAAGTACACGAAGGGCAAACCCGGCTTTCAAAGGCTCGAATGTTTTCGCGAAATTGACTCGCTTTGGGGTTGTCTGTTCCAGGAAGTCGCTCTACGGGGAGGGGACCTTGTACTGGGCTGAGATTTCCATCAAGGGGAAGCAAAAGAATCTCGCCTCAATCAGGTTTGATTGTGAACGTTTTTTACAAAATGCACCGGGGTCTTACTAAGGAACACCACGAGATCCATCTATGAGGAAATGCTGGATGAGGAACCTGAAGATGACGGTGAGGTGAAAGAGGTTAGTCAACGGTGGGAACTGTTTGATGACGAAAAGGGTGCGTATGCAGGACACAGTGCCTTGATCGGCATCTCTACACAAGCATGTGCCCCACACCGTTGTTTTGAGTTTTTTTACCCAAGCCATCTCACCGGTTAGCACCATCAACCTTGCTGCTTTCAGGGACGCTTTGCTTGAGGGGCCCGCTTGAGGTCAAGGCCAGACAGAGTCTGATGCTGAGTCGTCTGATGACGCCGCTACCGAGAAAAACAAGCTCCTCAAGCAGGTCAAATTCCCTGAGATTGAGAAAGGGATCAGCGCGGCCGAGATGTGCCCCAAGGCTTCGAAAGCTTTGCAAAAACGGCTTGATAAGCTCTCCGACTTTGAAACCAAGCTTGCCAATGATGGGAAGCTGTCGGACATGCAAGCCACGAAGCTTTCCTCCCAAACCGAATGATGCAGCTCTTTCCCTTTTCTTTGCGCGATTATGTGTGCTACAGTTTGTACTCGAATTGCACTCCTGCATGCATCAAAGGATCGTGAAAAAGCTCAAGGAACTGAAGGAGAAACTTGTGGGCCTTGACTCCCGGATCAATGATTCCTACAGCATGGCCATGGTTGGGGACTTTTCAAAAGAGTGCCTCGGTTGATGCTGAAAACGTGTTCTGTACCAGCGCTTGCAACTTGCGCGTGCCCAGGGAACAGAAGGCCTTGAAGAAGCTTTTGGAGGAATCCCGCACTGCGTGCCTGCCCCGAACAGGGTTTTGTTTTGTGACTTTGCTTGAGCCCCAATCCGAGTTGCAAAGGGTCTTGTGTGAAAGTCACTAAGGGCTATCGAAGCACTTTGCCTGGAGCCGCGATGCAGGCTTGCCCTCACATTCCTTATTCCCAATTGACAGCCCCTGCCTCAACCGAAGCTGTCAGGATGGCCGTGGCTGCGACCCAGAAGCCATCATCTGAGGCACCTGCCCGGAAGCGCAAGGCCAAGGCGGTTGCAAAGAAAGCAGCAACTCCGTCAACACGGCGGAAGACAAAGCGATTTAATTTGGGGGTTCGCAATCTTTTCACGAGCGTGTCCAGCGGAATAGGGGTCCAACCCGTGACAATGCCAAAGTAAAGTTTGAGAAATATCCCCAACAAGCAGTTGAACAGTCTGGCACCCTTCAAATTCCCCATTGTTTGCTCTCCACATCGCAGGAGGAAGCCGTGATTGGTTGCAATTAGCACTAGGGAATGCCGTGGTGATAACCACGCAGCTCTTGGGGAAGTAGCCGAACAAAAGGCGCTGCGCAATCACCATGTTGCAGGAGTATTCCAAAAAGGGTTGAGCCGAATCGATCCAACAGATCTCTGCCAGGTGTCCCGGCGCCTCCTCCCGTGTTGATGGCGCATCTCGCAGAGACCGTCGGCGATGGCGTGCCGTGGCTCTCGGCGCCGGTGTTTGTGTTAGTGTGTGCGTGTGTTGCGTTTGTATGTATGTTGGTGTGTCTGTGTGCGCGTGTTTGCTTTTAGGTGTGTTCTTCTGTTTGTGGGTGTGTGCATGTGCGTGTGTGCGGGTTTGCGTGTGCGTGTGTGTGCGTGCGTGTGTGGATGCGTGTGTGTGTGTGTGTGTGTGTGTGTGTGTGTGTGTGTGTGTGTGTGTGTGTGTGTGTGTGTGTGTGTGTGTGTGTCTGTGTGTTTGTGGATCGTGGATGAGTGCGCGTGTGGGTGTGGGGGTTCGGAAGTGCTGCATTTTAGCTTCTTTGGAGAAGGAGCCTGCAGCGGAATCCTGTGTCTCAGAGGGGCGTAAAAAACACAACCCTAAACCACATAGGGGCACCTTACGATCCCCTGTTGCTAGCGAGCGCAGTGTTTGGAAACTGTTTGTCTAAAATGACCACTGGTTGACCAGCCTAAAGTGCGATAGTATGACCATTATCTTTAATTCCCCAGCCTTGTGTGCGACAGATTGCAACTGCTTGCCGGCTGACTGCGCGTGCACACACAGAGCACCCGCACACACACACACACACGCACAAAGCCACACAAAACGAAGCTCATCGCAGCATCACATGCAGAGACACACAGAGAGATACAGGGACACACAGTGACACCAGAGCCCCCACACACACAAGCACAAAGACGAGGGCAGGCAGGCAGGTAACCTAGGCAGGCAGGCAGACAGGCATAGACAGAAACAAACAGACACAGGCAGATGAGCGCACAGACGCATACAGAGACACACACACACACACGCAGACACAGACACAGGCACAGACACAGACGAAAACACATTCCCACACACACACACGCAGACAGACGGACAGAGAGACAGACAGAGAGACAGACAGAGACAGGCAGGCAGGCAAGCAGGCAGAGGAAGGCAGGCAGGTGCAGGCAAGCAGGCAGGCAGGCAGAAAAACAGACAGACAGGGACAAGCGCACGCACACACACACACAATACACACACACACGCACGCAGAGACGCGCACAGAGACTCAAACATGGATGTAGTGTGGTGGTTTGTTGTTTTGTTTTTGATTGTTTTGCATTATTTTGTTTTGTTTTTGTTGTTGTTTGGTTTGCTTGTCTGTCTGCTTGCCAGTATGTCTGTCTGTCCATTTGTTTGTGTGTTTGTTTGTTCGCTTGCTCGCTTGCTTGCTTGTTTGCTTGTTTGTCTGCTTGTCAGCTTGTATGTCCGTCTCTTTGTTTGCGTTTGTATTTGTGTTGTGTTGTTTTTGTTTGTTTGTTTGTTTGTTTGCTTGTTTGCTTATTTGCCAGTTTGCTTGTTTGTCTGTTTGTCTGTCTGTCTGTCTGTTTGTTTGCCTGCCTGTGATCTGAGACAAGCAACGCATTGTTTTCTAAACATGTTTTTGTTTCACATCTAACATCGACTGTTGCGTTGGTAGACCGAATGACTTGTCGAGCAATCCAAGGCTACTGCCGCTGATGCTGAGAGATCCTTTCATGCTGCAGGTGGCGGGCAGGAAGCGCAAGCGAGGGCCAGACCCAACGCCCAGCGGAACATGCACTTCAAGCTTGTGAAGTCTAACTTGACCCTGCCGATTCCAATTCACAACTACACCCACGTGGTTGGCCGAAACAATGTGGTTGTCGCCCCTCACACTTTGGTGTCTGACTGGTTGGCGTACATTATTGCCAAATGCCCTTGTCTGCTTGGAGGAGGTGGGCCCGATTTAGCATCACAACTCCGTGCCTTTTGGGGCATGTACCGCTGGCACCACCCATCTCATGAGGTGTTTTCTGCCCGCTCAGAACAGGAGCTTGCCTACACAGTGCCTGTGTCTGTCTACGGCGATGAAGGTCGAGGCTTGAAGCGTGCAAACTTTATGGTGGTTTCTTGGGAGTGCCCACTGGGAGTACATGAAGGTCCAGATTGCCCCCCTTGCGATTGTGCTGCCTATACCCAAGGGGTGCCTGCCAACATGGTGCCTTCTTTCGCGGGGCCGATTCAGGAAATAACTGACGCCAGCGTTGCTTCACTTGCAACTTCCAATCTACGAGGGCATTCCTACCTTTTCATTGCGCTTATCGGGTGCAAAGGGGATTTGAAGCAGCAACGTGAGTTCTTTGCGGAGCTTACGCGTTCCTACGCAAATTTGGGAACCAAGAACGAGCTGATGATTTGTCAGCATTGCTACGCTGGCGCCCCGGGCTACAACTTCGACAACCCTCTTGATGACCCAAATTGGGCGAGCACGCTGTACGTCGCCCGCCCGTGGCTGACCTTGCCGCCTTTTGGCAAAGTACCGTTTGACGCAATCAAACCTGAGATGCTCTACGTCTTTGACCTCTTCCACGTCTTCAAGTTGGGCATTGGACGGGATTTGGTTGGCAGTTTGATAGTGTGCCTCTGCAGATTTGGCTTTTGGGACAGCGCAGGCGACTCGCAAAACATACATGACCGTTTGAGCCGGGCGCACGGATCATTTGCATTGTATTGCCATACAACACAGCGCAGCGCAGCCCTTCGAAGCTTTTCAGTGCACTTCATGAACTACAAGACGTCGGCGGCGTACGCATGGGCAAATTGCAAAGCAAGCGACACAGTGCTGTTGCTACAGTGGTTATCTTGGTTCTTGGCGATTTCGCTGCGGCATCCACCTCCTGCTGCTCATGGCTTGATGGGGTTTCTACAAACGGCGCACGCCACTGTCAAAACAGCCATTTCGATGACCTCGCTTCCTTACAAGCACGGTGTTTGGCTACGGCGTGCATGTGCTGCAGCTCTTTATGTGCAAATAATGGCGGTGCTTCGCGGCTACGCCCACCTAGCGGAGGAGTGTCTTAACCTGCAAGTTACGGGCTTTGCTTACAAGCCCAAGTACCACGCTCTGCATCACATCGCGCACAACATCCGGATGGCCCTGCAAACTGCTAGCCCGCGCGTGCTGTCGCCAGTCGTTTTTTCTTGCGACTCGTGCGAAGATCTTGTGGGAAGGGCAAGTCGCCTTAGCAGGCGCGTGTCTGTACGCTCTAGCGGGCGACGGGTGATGGAGCGCGTATTTCTGAAGACGCGGGCCGTTTTGAGACGGCATCTAGCACAGCGGCGACAGCAGAACAAGTGGGTGTGAAAACAACAAGTGCGCGGAAATGGTGCGCAGGGGTCCTCTGCAAGAGTTAGATTTGTTTCATGCTTGACAGGATTGAAGAACCTTTAGTCGGCTACTCCGGGAGGTTTCCTTTGAGTTGGTCAGCGCTGTTTGAAACATGTCGGCGTTTTGTGCAAGCTGTTTTGTTGGTCGGCGTTTTCCTTGGCGGTCGGCTTTTTTTTCGATGTCGGCGGATATTCCCTCTGAAATGCAAATCGGCCCAAAAAAAAGCTGCCGGATGTTCTAGGTATTTGTAGCGCAGCCAGCAACAGGAAATGACATTTCTAGAGTAGAATTACAAGTTGGCCAAACCGCGTGTTCGGTTAATTCCCGGTAGTATTTCCTGTAGCTGGTTTCTTATTATACATATGTATATATGTATATACTATATACATATGTATATATATATATGGTCACCCCCCCCCCCAGGGCCTACCTTTGCCCTCTTCTAGTTGAAGGTGTCAACTCTACTCTGTGTGCCTCTTTCTTGCAGATGCCTGAAACACTGTAAAATACAGTGTTTTGTTGTTTTTTTACCTTCTATATGACAGCAGATGTCTGATTCTTTGAGGCTTGAAAGGCAGCAAAGCGAAAACGGATTCCGTTTTCAGATTCGAGCCTGGCTTTGATTGAATCACTGGTTTTTACAGTGGTTTTGAGTACACCAGGGAAAAACATTGAAAAAATGATGTTTTTGGCAGCTTTGAGCTCTGCAACCTGCACAGACCCAAAAGCACAAAATCTCCTGAAAATGAAAGCTCTGAGACCTGCACATGCCAAACACATCTCCAGACCAAGTTTGGGAGTCTGGGGATATGTGCCCTTTATTTGTTTAGCCACATTTAAGCTAAATCATATTTGGGAATGAGTTACTATTAAAATTTGTTTGCAAAGGCCAAGTGATTTCTTTCCAGAATAAGCTATATTCCAATTCAAGTTGTATTTGGGGATGGATTCTTAATCAAATTATTATGTTCAAAAGCTAATTGAACTCTGTCTGCATTAAAGTATATTTGGATTCTACTGCAATGATATTTTCCTTATTTGGAAAGGTATTCCTGTTCAAATTCTGATCTAATATAGACATTATGGTGAATATGAATGGTGGTGAACTATGTGCTTACTAAATTCTATTCAATATGCAAATTCAATTCGGATCAAAAATCGTATTTGGAAAGGAATGTGTACTTGGATATGTTGGACTCCAGGCTCCAAAATATGAGGCTTGGAGAATCCAACATTAGACATCTCGAGGATTCTGATCTCCAGATTCTAGGTTTCAGGTGCTTCACCATGGACATTTCAAGGGATTGCAGGTCCAACAAAAAACTGTAAAACAAAGTGTTTCGAAGAAATTGCCCAGATTGTGTTCCCTTGGGCCGAAGATTGTTCGTTTCCCAAAAAACATTTTGCCCCCTTCAACATTCCAATTCAATTCGTGTTGGAGTACTCCAGGCTCCAAATATGAGGCTTGGAGAATCCAACATTAGACATCTCGAGGATTCTGATCTCCAGATTCTAGGTTTCAGGTGCTTCACCATGGACATTTCAAGGGATTGCAGGTCCAACAAAAAACTGTAAAACAAAGTGTTTCGAAGAAATTGCCCAGATTGTGTTCCCTTGGGCCGAAGATTGTTCGTTTCCCAAAAAACATTTTGCCCCCTTCAACATTCCAATTCAATTCGTGTTGGAGTACTCCAGGCTCCAAATTATGAGGCTTGGAGAATCCAACATTAGACATCTCAAGGATTCTGATCTCCAGATTCTAGGTTTCAGGTGTTTCAAATTGGACATTTGAAGGGATTAGAGATCCAACAAAATGCTGTAAAACAGAGTGTTTTGCAGCAGTTGCTCAGATTGTGTTCCCTTGGACCGAATGGACAGCCTTTGATATAACAGTGCAGCAGTGATGACACACACACAATCATCAACCTTTTAGGACCACATGCCCAAACCACATCAAACAAGGCCTCAAATGAGTGTCCTTTTTTTCCCAAACAACAGTCTCCACTTGCTGCGCAATAAGCCTACAGAAGGTTTATAAACTTTCAGGAAAGTTTATAAACCTTATTGAGTGTTTGACGAGTTTCCCGCGTCAAGGTTCATGGTATCGTTGAAGGATGGGGGGGGGGGGTTGGTTGGAAGTCTTGGGGGGGAGGGGGGGGGGGGGGGGGGGGGGGGCTGGAGTGAGGGGGGAGGGGGGGGGGGGGGGGGTGGCTGGAAGTCTTAGCAGTGAGGTGACTCAGCCAACTTTGTAAAGACTTCTCAGTACCCCCCCCCCCCCCCTCCCCCCCCCCCCCCCCCCCCCCCCGTAAAGAGTTCTGACCCCCCCTGCCCTTGTTGCAGGGAAACCGTCAAACCCTTGACATGGTTTATAAACTGTCTTGAAAGTTTATAAACTCTTTGCTGTTGATACTCAACATGACTTGTCACCCACAAACAAATATGCAGCAACAGCACACTTCTTGCGTATATATGCTCACACCCCCTGTCTTTAAAAATAAGAGGGTTTTGTACATTTTGAAGTGGAAAGGTAGGCCCTGGGGGGGGGGGGTGAGCATATATATATATATATGTAAGAAAACATACGCTCACCCTCCCCCCCTCCCAGGGCCCACCTTTTCACTTGTACAGTCTGTAAACACTGATCATGTCCAAAGAAGGGGGTGAACGCATGCATATTATATTTACATGTTTCGGTCGTTTTGATGTTTTTGATCTATATTTCATGCCCAGTTCCTTTTACAGATTACTCTGCTGCAAGAAGCTCAAACAAGGTCATTCAAGTTGTTTTTTTTTGAGAAGCTGTGATGTCAGAGAAAATGCTCGGCAATCCGTCTCGCAGTCTTCAGAAACAAGTAAAGACTTTGGATCTGTTTTGCATTGTTTGATTCGGTGCATGCTTTAAGAACCCAAAGCTCCAAAACCTGCACAGACTCAAAAGAATGCAAGCAATCCAAAGCTAAACGATTTGAAACCTGCACAGGCTCAACAAAACAAACAAGTACTAGCATTTAGACCAATCAATCCGTGACCTCTGACACTGCGGCGTTTGTTGCATTTGTTTGAGCCTGTGCAGATTTTGGAGCTTTGAGGTTTGGATTTGTTTGCATTGTTTGAGCCTGTGCATGTTTCAAGATCCCAAAGCTCCAAAGCCTGCACAGGCTCAAACAAAATGCAAACAAATCCAAAGCTAGAAACTCTGATAATGCAAAACATACAAACATCTAGACCAATCAAGCCCTGTCCTCTGACAGTGCATCTGGGTTTTGCATGTTTGCATCAGCCTGTGCAGGTTTTGGAGCTTTCAGTTATTGTTTGTTCGCACTTTTTGAGCCTGTGCATGTTTTGAGGATGCAACCATCACAAAACGCAAACAAATGTGTATTGTTGCAGTTTCTTGAAAACATACTGCAAATAGCAATGTTTGCAACACTGACAAAGTTGCATCTAAAAATGCTTTCCGTTTTCGTGCATTTTGCTTTCTTGAGTCTTGTTTACATCAAGGCACACAAAGAATATGTGGCACAATATAAACAGTCTCACACAAACAGTGTAAATTACAGGGTGTTCTGCAAGGCAGACACTGAACATCTGCAAATATTTGTTTGGTGCAAAAAGTAGAAAGGTGGGCCCTGGGGGGGGAGGAGGGGTGACCATATACATAGATATATATATATATATACATATTGTATATACACGTATGTGTGTATATATATATATATATTGTCTAAACATATAAATATATATATATATGTTATATATATATTTATATACCTTATACATATATATATATAGTGTATATATATATATGGGAAAGCTGTCCCAATTTCTTTGGGCATAGATTGCAGGACATGGATAGCGCCAGCCTGCTGGCGGTGGTGTCCCATGCAGAGGACTGGAATCGATTCTTTTCGCGCAAAATCTCCAGGGAAAAGCCAGCGGCTTGAGGCTTAGATCTGTGTCTCTAGAAGGGGTACACCCTTCTCCGTTTGGTCAATGGGCAATCAACCTTCTTGACCATGTTCCGGACACTGGATGATAAGAGGCGTCCCAGTTTGGTTCCCAGTTTTGTTTTCAGTTTCAGCCCCCTAACAAGGCTGTATGGGGCCTATCGCCTGAGTAAGCCTAGGATGAATAAGGCTATAAGGCAACTTAACGAAGGGTTTCATAGGTGATAGCACCCCGTCCCATAGCCCCCCAGAAGAGTAGTGCCCGACTTAGCATACCACAAATAATCCCGCTGGTTTCCTCCAAATCTATGTCTTTCAAAAGGTCATGAATCTGAGGGTTTTCCGATTAGACCCTGGGATTACACCCTCTGAGGTCTGAGGAATCACCCTATTTTTGCCCATGTCCAGAAGCCTGAAAATGGGTAGTTTCCCTAGAAATCCCACAGTAGACAACTCCGCAGAACCAATCGTTGCCTTTCCTCCCCTCCAAAGGCCATAAAGCAATTTCCCTAGAAAATGCAGGGTGCAATAGGCTGGGGTAGACTTAGGATACATTTTACAGTTTACCAGTGACTCCATGTGAAGCAAACAATAAATTATGCATTCTATAACTGGGCCCAACTCCAATCATGTAGGAACTTCCTTAGAATAAATCAGCGTCTTAGGGGGGACCCTACTGGAGAGCTCCAATTCCCAGGAGAGCCGGTCGATGCCTGGCCGCCTCAAGGCTGCAGCCCTGGCTGCTGCCGTCAGGCGAGGCAAGAAGAAAGGCAGTGGTATCTTCAGAGGGGGGGCTCCTTTTTTGGTCTGTTTCAATCAGAAACCACAGGAACAACATGTTTTGCAACTTTGGGTAGTCCTGAAAAGCAAGGACTAACCCGGAGGGGAGCAGGGGAAACCAAACCCAGAAGTAGTCAAAGGAATGTGTCCTTGGGGGCTCAAGCAAAATGAAGGGCTCCGGTTCTTCTCTGCGAGAGTCGGCGAGAAAGGCCAATAACTTTTCTTCGGAAGGCGCCTTGTGCACAGGCCGGGGCGTCGGGTTGGGACCATACTGTACCCACAGACTTTGGCGGGAATAAAATCCTATAGGTCTGAGTTTCAATGGGGGGACCTGGTGGGATGTCCCATGTAGAAGGGTTCCCTATGAACTCACAGCCTTTCAGAGGGCTGGTATGTGTTCTTTTTTGAAGGGTATCCATTTTTGTGCTGGTTTTAAAGGGGCATCACCAGGAAAAACCTCAGTGAGACTCCCAAGCGACCAAAATCGACGATGGCCTCGGCAGGCAGTGGTCGCGGGTGGCGGAGGCGGCTGAAGCGTCCACGCTGCCCTCCAGCAGGCGGAAGTCCTCGGAGGTCGACTCGGTCCCCCAGCGAAAGGGCGGCCTCGTTCTCGCCCCGTTTATTTGGTCACCCGTTCCCTTTTTGGTTGGGAGGGGCTTCCCCTACTAAAATAGACTAATTACGGAAAAAAGCCGTTCCTTTTTTGGTTGGGAGGGGCTTCCCCGACTAAAATAGACTAATTGCAGAGAATTTGTGGGTAGCCTGATTCGGTAGCCTGATTCGAACCTCTCAGATCTGGAGGAGCTAGTCAATGCCGAGTTTGTGCGAACCAGGGAGTAGACGTTTGCACGGAGTCTCCATGATCCTTACATGCGGTATGGGGTCGGGTATTCATATACTCAAAGGGGTCGCCCTGTTTGAAGGGTCAGGGAGACTCCTACGACCTTTTTTCCCATCATGGAAGTGGGTTCTTCTTTGGCATTTGGGATTCCCCTTTGTGGGAAAGTAATTGTGCAAAAACCCTTTGTGCTCCATTCTTTGCAAGAGACAATTGTTTGTGGACATGTTTTTCCAAAACCAACTTTTGTGCATAGAAGGGCTGTTCCCAGCCCACCCCCCAACTGTCAAGGGCGAAGGAAAGAGGATAAATGACAACCGATAAGGACACCGGTAGGTGTTCGGGTCCTTGGAGCACCTTTGGTCTCTCGTCTCTTGGGTCCTTGTTTTTACCAAGGGAACCAGCCTCGGCGAGTTTAGCAGCTATTGGCAGTTGTAGGTGGCTGACATGGGAGGTGGTTGATTGGTCGGTTGATCGGTTGGTTGACTGACTGGCTTGCTTTTGCTTGCTCGCTTGGCTGCTTGGTTGCGTGGCTGCATTGCGGCATTGCGGGTCTAGATTTTGCCAACCTCAAATGAGTGCCATGTTTTGTGTTTATCCTTTCTGCCCTTTTGCCTTGTTGGGTTTCTTGATCCTTTTAACCGGCACACAGTTTTTACTTGTTGTAGGCCAAGGAAAATGCTCCACATATCTCCACATGTATGTGTCAAAGGCAGCGGTTCACCTGTATGATTCCTTGGATCGAAAGTCAGCTTACATGCGGAGGAACAGGAAACGGCTTCTTTTAAGCCAAAGTTCGAAAACCGTGGGGAACCCACCTGTACTCGTAGAAAGTAACAGTACAACGACCAAGTATCAACTTCATTTGCTGTGATTGTGCCAGAGCCCTGTCAGCAACAATGAGTTAGCACATAGCCTTCAAAAGTTCTTGCCGACCCAATTTCCTGGGACATCTCGTGTGCGCTAGCTGTACCAATTGGTTATGCCAACTGAGTGTCACTCGGGTTTGTCGTGTTTTTAGTCCCCCTTCCCCCCCAAACAAATTCTGTTATATATTCCCTTTGGTTTCCACGTAAACCCACCAAACAAGGGCAACCAAAAAGGAAGACGCCAACTCAAGGGCACCACGCCACCAAAAAAAGAGACGCCAAAAAACGACGCCTCACTCACTCCAGGCTTTGGGATCTTCAGGGGGTCGGGTTGCGGGTGAGCGAGGCAGGCGGAGCTTGGCACCTTGAGCCGCGTGCGCCAGCGCGACGGCCACGTCTGCGGCAGCCGCGCGCTCGGCGCGCTCGGCTCGCCGAAGGGCGGGGTCCCGCACGCGGTGGGCTTGGCTTCAAGGGGGGTAATGACATGTTGCTTTGGCTGCAGGGAGCCAGAAGGTGAGCGGAAACTGTTCTCCGCAACCGGGCCAAAATGATCAAATGGACGTGTTTCTGCGACTTTAACTCCCCATTTGGTCAGTTTAGTCATGGTGGGGGGTTAAACTGTTGCCCCTTTTTTTTCTCCGCCACAGCCGGGCGGTATGGTGAGAGCCGTGAAAAATAGCCGGTTGCCGGTTGGAAGGTGGTAGAGCTAACTTTTCAACAAGCAGAAGGAACCTGAACGAGGGCATCTCAGAGATTAAAGCAGGGTGCGGAACAGCCCGTGGTGTCGTTCTCCCCCATTCTGTTCTCCAATTGAAAGCAACAGGGTATGTTGCTTCCCACCCCATTTTGGTAGAAACAGACTAAGGGGGTGCCTTTCGTTTTCAGTTCTAGCTAGCTTTCTAGGAGGTTGAAGCACCACGCACCGAGATCGGCCACCAGCTACCTTGCAACACAATGGCGGCCTTGCCAATCTGCTTGAGGGCTTTCTGGCAGGTCTTAGGGCTACTCCCCAGGCCAAAAGTTTCGGTTACCAAAGTTTGGTTCGGACAGTTACCAAAAAAATCCAACATCAGTTGGCGCAACAAGGGAACTGTCCTTCTACACCTATTTGTGAGCTCATGAACAGGTTCATGAAGTAAACCTGCACCCGAGATCGCCAGGAATATGCATGAACGCAGGACAGAAGACCAGCCATTTGGAAGTTATCTTTGACATGGGTGTCCGGCAAGATTAGGGAGATCCTTTTTGGATTCTTGTTCAAGGCAAACAAGGAGGAACTCACCCATGTTTGTCGGGTTCCAGTTGCTTTGCGCAACACCCACCGCCGTCAATTAGAGATGCAACCATGAGGCGCACTTATGCTCATCATGCCCAATACTGACCAGGTGGTTTAGAGACCTCACTCAGGATGAAGGCGTGCTTATAACACTTGTCAGGGATTCCTTACTCTAGGTTTGTGAATTAGATGAATTTGCCCAGACTGATGTGCCAAGGTCGAAAGACCCCTATACTTGGGGTTCACAGGAATGGTCATCCACCTGGTAATAGGGATTCTCAAGAACCATTACAATTATTCCCAGTAAGGGAGGCACTTTTGAGGACCGCCAATCCTTCCTCCATCATCGCTACGACCCTCAGGCGTATCCTTTGCAATAGTCTTAACACTCCTTTGGCTAGGTTCCACAAGGCTTTCACCACCAATTCGCACTGTCCGAACTGTGAACATGAACATGACGCTCAACATGTTATCTGGGAATGCCCTTGTTGGGACCATATCAGACAGGCATGGACTACCCCTTGGCGCTCGAACACTTGGCCACCGTTTATGAGACATTTGTCTGGTTGATTGCTCTCGTGCCGTTTGTGAACTTCGAGGGCAATGGACTCAGATCCAGACGTATGTGCCCTCGTTCAGGAGTGGGAGGAGCGCAACAGGCCATACACGAAAGGAACGAACTGCGACCTGGCCCTTCCACTTCTGAAGTTTGTTTGAATTTCTCTTTCAACCTCGGCTTCATGTATGGTTCCGCGGTCCAGCGCTGCTATGCACCTTGATCCTAAGCACCCCCCTTTTACCAAATCCACTCAATGGATCTCTTGGGGAGGCAAGCTGCGTGATTTCCAATTTATTGCCGTGTGCATGAGTTGGACTCGCTATGAACCCGGAACTCAGTTTGATGGTCGCGAACCCACTTGGGTGGAACTTCTCCTCTTTTGTATTCTCATTTGTGGCACGGACACTCCCTTCATGGACAATGCCAGAGCCCTCAAAAATACTTTTAAGGAGGTTACTTGGAAGTTCCGAGTGCTCTGGGAAAAAACTTGCTTTGTTGCACTTTCAGGACTTTGACAAAGAACTTTTGCATGGAGAACCCACGCTTGTCAAAGTTATCAATGGTTTTCCTGCCGTTGGAAGCATGCGAAAAGGCCGGAGGCTGGCGCAGAACGATGTTTTATCAGCCTCTTTCAGGTATCTTTGCAATATTAATGACGAGTGCATTGCCAGTGGCAAGCATCCTAGCAAAATATATGTCACTTTTGAAGATGTGGTGCAGGGTATTGCTAATTGGCGCAATCTCCCCTTCTTCAGCACTTTCACGCTTCAGCATAGGCTGCGTTGCAAGACTACTGCGCCCGCGGTTCTTGCCCGAAGGCGCCCCTTTTGCTTTGCTCCTCACAGTGATATTGTTCTTGATCCTCACAGCCCTACGGTCTGTGATGACGTTCGCAGCTTCCTTAAGTGTAAGCCTTTTGAGTCGGTCCCGCTTGAGTTTTGGGCACTTCTGGACAGTATTACAATCCGGCGCGCCCTTCGCGTCTCTGCAGTGCAATTTCGTGGTGCCATCACGAGATGGAACTTCATTAGACAGTCCTGGATAAATCGCAGAGAGACCATAGCAAAACTACACGCCTGGCGGCCACTTTGGCATCTTGACGTGCCTGTCTGTTCCCTCTGCGGGTTGGGCTGTGGCAGGAGACAACATCTTTTTCTGCCTCTTCAACATGCCAAGTGCAGTGCTTTTGCTTCGAAGGATCTTCAGGTTCAATGTATTGTGGATGCCGTACTTCAATGTGACGTCATTCTGGAAAAGCTACATATTCTTCTTGCTAAGGTGTCGGGGCAGTTGTCTCACCTCATCTTGAATCGATCCATTTGGGCCAAAGTGCCTTTCTTCAACCCGCGTGACAGCGACCGACGACCAAGGGTAAGGAGTTTTGACCAGCCCTGCTCGGGCTGCGCTGGCCAATCTCAAGCGGTTGGCATGGGTACAGCTATGTCATGGAGATGGTTACGGTGCTGCTCATGAGGTGGCTGAGCAGAGGAGGGGCCGAGTGCCAGGAAACGCTCGCTGTTTTGCAGGCAGCTTGTGAGGGCTGCGGCGCAGCTGAGCCAGTGGATAAGCCAGAAGGCGCTGCCAAGTTTGCCCGGACCAGCGGGTCCGGGGTCTCCGATTGATCGGCTAAAGTTTTTGAACTCGTCACGCAAGCATGTGCAGAATTTCTTGTGTGACGCAACAAATCATGAGCGATTGCGCAGTGCAACTTTGGTGGAAAGGTGCCGTTTGCATGGCTTGGCAATTAGCCCTGTGCCATTTGCGGAGGTCTTGACTTGCACATGCTATTGCAACATGGCCATGTGAAATCGCAGCAGTGTTTTCCCATAGCTAGGTGGGCTAAGAGGACCGCTTCAATGGGCAAGGCCAGCGCGCAGAAGAAACCTGCAGGCAAGGTCCACGCGAAGAAGCCAGTGAAGAAGGACACTTCCGAACTTCCGACGACAACCAATGAGCCATTTGTCCTGGCCGACTTCGCAGCGAAAATGGTTGCTACCTCCAAAAAGTTCATGGCAGAGAGAGGAGTCTCTTCGCACGCTAGCGCACAGTCTTTGGCATGGGGGTCGGCCTTCGACGGTTTCAGCACGGCAGCTTACCTTCTGCAGCACATGAAAGTGCGCAACGTTTGCGCCTGCTCCAGTCATTTTCTCCTTGACCAATGCAGCTCCTGCGCACCCGTTCGCAGATGCGAAACACGACGCTTGTGCGTGAAACATGAGAGGAGATGCTGCCCAAGGAGAAGCCTCAGCTCTGGATTGGTGGCTTCAGCTGCAAGTCCAACTCCTTGCAGCGAGCAGATCGGTTCACGAGCGATGCCCTTGACCCCAAAGACAGCAGCTTGAAGGGCTTCTACTTGGCAATGGCGGCCATCTAGGAGTCTCAGCCTACGCACTTTATCCTAGAGAATGTAGAGGGATGCAGGCGCGACAAAAGCGTAAGGGAGTCAAGTGAAACATGTTTTGCATGTTTGGCGCGCTGTTGTGGCGTGCTCGACAAACAGGGAGGCGGAGATGAATCGGTGAAGAACAGGGAGAGCGGTGCTAACAAGATGAGCCAGAAGGAGCGCGCCAAGACACCCGTGGAGCACTACATGTCAGAATTGAGAAGCCAGCTACCGGGTTTCTCAATGGAGGTTGTGAGCCTGACAGCAAGCCCGGTGCCAGAGTTTTCTCAGCCAAAGTCTGGGCTGATGCTGCCTTGCATCTTGAAAGCATGGCAGACGCGATGCCAAGGCATCATGTGAAGCACTTGACAAAGCTCAGCAGCATGGCGCCGGCAAAGGAAGATGACGACCAGGCCAAGAATGTCACAGGTGCTACGCTGCGGCCGTGCGCAAGGCTATTGCTGCTGGCCGAATCGACCCAAAGACGCTCAAGCAGAAGGCTTTGGACAAACGCGCCAGCAGGCAGCTCAAAGGAGCAAGCGCTTGGCAGGCGGCCAATGTGGACGTCTATGACGTCATCCTTGACCACTGTTCCGTGCAAATGTCCTGCGCAAGCAAGATGGCAGACATCAGCCAAAATGCAGGCAGAGGGCAGGTTGTGACTTGCGGTGTTGTTGGCACCTTGACGACATCCACACGTCTGTTTTGCTACGAGACGTCAATGATATTGCCCGCGGAGCAGCACCTGGCTATTCTTGGATGGGGGCGGGCCGTGTCTTTGCATAGGCTTTGCCCCAGTGAAGTGTTTGAGATGGCCGGCAACGTTATGAGCCTGAGTACCCTTTGCAAAGCACTTGCCCCATCGGTGGCTTTTTCCAACCTTGCACCAGGAACGCCGCAGTGAGGAGAATTTGAAGCTGCAGCTGTCCACGCGCCATCTGATTTTGGCAGAGTTTTGTGTAGCAAGATCGTTGCCGCAGACCAGACAAAAGCTGCGCCTAAGTTGGCAGCGCTTCCTTGCATGTGCCACAGATCCCGTAGTATCTCTTGTGCAAGGGTTGCACCAGCATGTAGAAAGCGCAAGGCGCCTGCGCGAAGATCAGCAAATTTTGTCAGCCTTGCCCGCGTTGCGTTGCTTGCGAAGCGCGGCGTTTGTTGCAAGGAGTAAAGAATCGGGCAACTGCTGTGCCCTTGCTCCGCTCAACAGCTTGGGTAGCCTGCCCGGACTGCCACGCTTTCGCATTGCTTTTTGCGAAGGGCTTACACTTTTAGCAGCGCATGTGTAGGCAATGGCGGGAAGCGCGATTGGGAACATTTGTCTTCAGCGGGTTGGCGCGCCAATCTTATTGTTTGCATCTTTCATCTGTCTTGCGCACGCCCATGTCCTCTATGCCTGCTTACGGAAAATTCTTGATTTCCAGACTGGTGCGACAATGCAGCATTTTGTGGAGAGTTGTCCGCTGAGTGCTGCTCCAACTCTGCGCCTGCTCCAGTCACCACGCGCCTGGAATGGCTGAGATTGTGTGGGACGGCCAAACGATTAATGTGGCTGAGCTTCATGAGCCCCAGCGAGAAGATTGTGCACCACCTTGTGGACACAGAGGAAGAGGCCAAATAGGCGGGCCGAATCCAGTACCGCGGCCAGTTCGCCTCCCTCCCGTGCACCATCAACGGCAAGGACTGCTCGCTGTCCTCAAGCCTCAAGTTGCGCAGTGGAAGAGCAATCTTCGCCGGCGCAATAGACGGGAGCGGTTTGAGCCAGGTGTAGGAGATTGCTGCTTCACACTCTGACATTTGCATTGTCGCTTTGGCCTTGCATCGGCCAGTACAAGAAAGACTTTGTGGTGGAAGTCAAAGAGCTGAACTGGGAGGCGCTAGGATCGTGCTACGCAGAGAGGAGCTGGGCTGTGCTGGCAGCCCGCTTGCGCGCAGTCAACCACGGGCAGCCACAAGTGGCGCAAAAGCTGGAGGAGAATGCCCTGGCAGAACAAAAGCTTGCTCCTTGCCAATACATTCCGTCACCCAAGAGCCCGCGGTCCAGCATGGTCATGATTGAGTGGAAGCAGCCTTTTGTGGACATTCTGCATTTCATGGAAAAATCCGTGACCCTCAGTGCCAGCAGATATGGTCAACTTGGCCGTCGGCGCAGGACCTTCATGTGCGAGGGTGTCGTGCTCACGCCTGGAAGATGAGAACCGCAAGATGGACGACAGGGCGAGCGCAGTATCATCGGCCCTCAGTCTTGGATTTGGCCTTCAAGTGAACGTCCTCGCATGTGTACCGCAGGCACGAGCCTATTGTAGAGTGTGCGAGGCCATGTTATTTGGCAAGCGGAGTTGCACCTACAGCGTGGCTGGTGGGTGAGTCGGGCCGCTTGTCAAGCGCAGTTGGGCAGAGCGTTGCAAAGCCTGTTCTCTTTACATCCGGGCTCTGGGCATGCTGGTCAGTGAAGGTTGAGATGTATGTGCCGGGAGCTTGAACCGAGGGCTGCGGTTGCACCCTCTGGCGGCTCCCATCCGCAAGACGTGCGTTGTATAGTTTGACCAAGCCAGTTTCGTCTTGGCGCGGAACGAGGAAGCCGCGCCCCTGGGGTTGATTCGGCTTGCTGTTGCGTGTGAGTCTTGGCACTTGTGGTTGTCATGGCTCTTCCCTTGGAGGCTGTGATGGACGGGGCTGCCTGCAAAGTCTCCATCCGATTTCGTGTCGGACGGTGCCCTGTAGTTCGGCCATCCGTTGCCGCACAGGTCTCTTGCCCAGCAGTTGGCTACACTGATTTGCGGGGCTCAGCCCCGCAGTCATTCCCGCAGAGGACGCCAACAGGCCGCCCCTGACTCGGAAGTCCGCGAAAAGGAGAACAGACCATGGTGCTTTGCTATAACTATCTATGATTTTTAAGAGTTGGAACCGCCTGAATACATAGTCCCTCACTAAAATGATGTCCACCAAAGGGTCCCGATTAAACTTTACCCTAACAAGCCTGGATTCTGACCGGAGGTCCCCCTTTAAATCATTTTCCTCTTCACTGTCTGGTGGGTTCCATGTCAACTTAGGTGAGGGCTATCCCGTTCTTCTTCAAAATTAGATTTGGTCATGATCATAAGGTCATAGTCAGTGTAGCGCTTTTTGCAAGCGCGGCCCCTTCTGGTGGTTGATTTCGTTTTGTCTTGCTCTTCAGCCTTTCCAAGACACCCATTCAATTTACTTGCCGGTGCTCAGTAGGGAGTGACGGAACGCCCTTCCAGGATTCCCTTAAAGAAAGTCATTCCATTTCTTATGCCTTGCCTATCGAACCAGCAAGAAAAGAGACCCAAATAGCGGCTCTTTAAAACGTTGGTTTTTGTTGGCTCCTTTTGGCTGGTTTTAAAGGGACACCAACAGGCAAACCACCCAACGTGGCGGGGTGAATAGCTCCTTGCAGCTGAAGGACCCCAAAGTTCCTGGCCTTGAGGCCTCGATGAGTACTTGCACGCGGCGGCGGACGACCTGATGACATGGGAGCAACTCGTCCGCACCCGGGACCCGCGACCCAGAGGATCTCTGCTCATCAAGTCGGAGTCGTGTTTGCTGAGTGCATCATGGTTAGAAGTTAGCTTTATGCATTTTAGCCGGGATGATTGGAAACTCATGGGGACTCTGCGTTCCGCGTGTTACATGCGGCCGGCGTCTTGCCGTTTGCACCATGGTTATTTGCGCATCATAGCCGGAAGACTGGGAGCTCTTGTGATTGGCTTACATGAACCAAAAATTAAGGAGGATAAATTAGGGCCCCCTGCCTTCTAGAAAGGTTCTCAGAGCCTACTTCTGAGAACCCCTTCTAAGAAGGTTACTTGCGAACCTTTCCTGGGGTTTGGTTCAGCCGTTTGATACCTTTACTATCAATCTTCGCAGAATATGGACCAGAAACAACACTCCACATTCGGCGGAGAACAGCTGAAACTCGCTTGTGGCAACTGAGGGCACCTGGTCTTTAAACCATTCAACATACGTGAATCTTTGGTGTGTGCCTGGTGAGATAAATAGATTGAGAGGGATCATAGATATCAGGGCAATTTGACACATTTGTATTTTCAGTTCACACACACATGCATACGTACATGTTGCATGCTCATATACGTGGACAAAGTATATATATATATATAAAGACCGTGTATACATATACGCATATATATATATATACACACGACAGTACGCCAATCACATATGGTTTGACTATCCCTGAAGATGTTCGTATACTTTGGTGTTCAGTGATATTTGCACATGTGTGTATAGAGATGTTTCTTCCTCATATCTGGCGAATAGACGTCGCTGGGTCGTTCGTTTTCGAGGAGCAACCTGGCACTGGACGCACCGCAGTCTGCAAAGCGGAACCTGGAAGGCAGGTGGGGGGATTTTCGAGAAGTGTAGCCTCCCACAGAGGTCCTGGAAGACCATTTTGCTTTAAAGGGACCCCCTGTCAGGTTCCATGTGAATTGGTGGGAGGGTGACCTAACTAATTAAAGGGCGCGTCTCCCTTTTCAGGTTTCTTGGCCGGAGTTTTGGGGCCAAGTCCGGCGCTTGCAAGTGTCCGGATGTGTCAGGTGTGTAGGTTTGTATCTTGGCGGGGGTGGGGGGGGGGTTCAAAGGGAAATCAAATTTTTGGGGATGGTAAGAGCACGCCACGCCCATTCTGAGACCTCACTTGCCGTTTTTGTTTTTTTTCCGCCACTTTTTTTCCGCCACGGTTTGAGGCGCTTGGAGGCACTGGCATCAGATCCTCTTCGAGTACGGCCACATCTTTGGGGCGGAGAATGCGGAGAGGCGGGCCCCACACCCCGGCGCTTTGGGCGCTTGAGGGGAGTCGGTGGGTTTCTTCGGAAGCGGTTTCTCCGGAAGTTTCGGGTGGCGCCAACAATCACCCCTTCCCCTTAGGGGCAACCAAGAGGATGTTTGAACAATGGTGCTTTAAACAAGGGCCTCGCCCGACCATGGAAATGAACATGTGTTGGCCCTGTTGGTGCAATGCCCCACACATTTTATGAGAGACTTTGAAGGCCGTTTGGGTCAAGGCTCATCTTTCCAGATTGGTTCTCCTTTCCCTTGCGGTGTTCCACGGATTTCGGGGGACTCGGAGTTCGGCCTCCAGTGCCTTCGTCTTCGCCAGGCTGCGGGAGAGGGTCCGCTCGAGGCGTCGCCAGCTCTGTGAGGAGCGAGCGCGCAAGCGAGGCGCGGATCGAGCGATCTCCGAGTCCATGGCGACGGCTCGAGGAGAAGCCTTGTTGCGACAAGATTCTGGGTGAATTATAACCACCTCACACGACCGAACTCACCCCAAAATGGTGGTTTTTGTGGGGAGTAGCCCCCCAACCACCGCAAGCTTCAGGTTGGTGAAATGTTATGATTCACCCAGAATATTAGTGAGGCCAAATAAGCACGGGCAACTGGGGAAGATGTTTGGACTGTTTGCGGGTGTTATCAACAAAAGCAACTGGGATTGTTTCCCTTTAGCCAACCACTTAGAGGGTGACTTCGGCAATTGAACCATAGTGAGGCCCACTGCAGCAAAGAAGCAACCAGTGTTGTTGTTTTGTTGCTGCAGTGTTCGGCGAAGGTAGTTGATTAGTACCCTACTGTATCACCCACAGTGGGATGGACAGGACAATTCATTGCAAGTGGCTTCATGTCCACCCTATTCGAGGGCCGAATTGAATTTCATATGTAGCCTTTCCGGTGTCCAGTTTTTGGGACGTGGGCTGTGGGTCCGTATTGATTTTCGCCGGGTTTCCCAACACAAGTCGCATGCGGTGCCCTCTCCCTTTGTTTGCTGTGCGCACTTTCGGAGCTTTTGGCAGGGACCCGACTGCCCCAAAGACCGCCCCGAACAGCTTGGGGAATGTGTCTGGGGATTTTGTTGGGGAATATGTATATGGTACCCCCCAAACAAACATAATATATATATACATACATACATACATAATTTGTATATATATATAATTATATACACGGTAACCTCATATATATACATATATATATATGTCTGTATACACACGGAGTGGGTGGCCTGCGCCTTTTTCCCCGCCTTCGCGCGGTCCGTTTGGCAGGCAGCGGCATGCGGCTGCCCGAAGGCCGAGTCTGGTTCGAGGCGCGCGTAAGGCGAAACTTCCGCGCTTCCGGCGATTTTTTCCGCCGGTGAAGCGAAGTTTGGTCACTGGATTTGCCCAGTTGCTATTTATGGCTGCCCCTTTTAAGGGGTCACTGGATTTCCTCAAAAAGGTTGATATCAATTGTCCTCGCGTCACTTTTGGAGCTTCCAAAAAGGCAACGTTGCAGAAATCCTGTCTTTCCAGTTAAGGAAGTGGCCAGGTTTTCTCACTTCCTGAGTTGGACTTGATCAACTATTGTGGGGGTACACAAAGTTCGGACTTTGCTTGGGCCATCCACTCAGGAAGTGTTTTCCTTGCTGGGGCTCAGCAGGGAATGAGGGAATGACCCCTATAAACCATCCCAATGGTTTCCTTTAAAGGAATCCCCAGGTTCATTCCCTCATTCCCTACTGAGCTCCAGCAAGTGTTTTTCAGTGGTTTCAGTTTGTTTTGGTTTACAATCATATATATTTATATATATATGTATATCATACTACTATCCTCTTGAAAAGGCCTCTTGTCCACTTCCATGATAAAATAAGCTTGTTTTTTTCCCCGGCATTTCTTGAGTGCCAAGTTGTTCTGTTTGGACTTACAGAACCACCCCCCGAAAAACCTGCCAGCACCTTGGACAGACTCTTTCCACTCGGCAAAAGTGAACTTGTGAATGCAAATGCCCATATGAGAGCAAGGCGAAACTCTTTGGTGGAGAGATATGTCCTCAGTGACGTAGTGAAACCCCAAAAGAGACGGGTGTCAGAAACCTTCAGGAACTATATCTAGGCCCCCAGCTAGCTGCCCTTTCTCACCCCTTTTTGGGGGCAGGGTTCCCCTGCTAAAATAGACTACAGAAAAAAGTTGGTGCCCTTATTCTAACCTCTCTACTGGAGGACCTAGTATACAGTGAACGAAATCGCCCAAAGTAGTCTTAGGTTTTGCCGCTCGCTATGCACCCAGCTTTGGCTTCAAGAACCAGCTCAAATCCCAATCCAAACATTTAGCTTGCGCCTGAAGCTGTTCCTCCACACCTGAGGCCTTACTAAGGCCTGGGTGTACGAATCAGTTTCTGACAGACAGAGGGAGCTCAAACAAGTGTATACCTTAATAGCTTTTGCCCCACTGTTGGATCGGTCAGATTCAAGCCCAAATGTAGCTCGGAATCATTTGTTGACCTAGGTAAACAAGCTGAGATCTTCGCATGGAGATCCCAAGCGATGGAAGATATGGGTTCCAATGACCGGTTCCCATGATCACAGTTCACCTTGCCCAGGAGGCGACCCTCAAGAACTCATGAAACATCCGAGCAGCAGTCCCAGTCATAGGCATCACTTTGCGTGATCGCCAATCCCAAGCAATTCGTCACAGTGCCTCATTGATCATCCGGGATAGGCAAAGTCCCAGTCAGAGACATCGGCCTCAATCCCATAGGATCAGCCTCCCTTTGCATTGTTTCCCATAGCTTTGGGTAGGCCACTTGATTTCAGGTTTTGATCTTCTTAGGGGACCGGGTGATTCGGGCTCCCGAGCTTTGGGGGGCATTGAACACCATAGCTCCCTGCAGGGTGCCACCCCGGCCGTTTTTGTCTGGGGTCCATCGACCCAAAGCTTGTTGGGGAACAAAACATGGGCAAGGGGTTGAATGGGGAACACCATGGACCTAAGGATCCCTTGTCTCTGACTCAACATGAGTAAGGCAGATGCCAAGGTGTCCTTCGGTTTTCCTTTTGCCCTTCGGCGTAGGCCACCGCAGAGTGGCAGGAGGTGCCAAAGAACGCCATTTGCCCCGCCGGGAAGCCTGGTGCACGTGGAACCCAAAGAACCGCTACTAGCATGCGTTTTTGTTTGTTTCTTCTTTTTTTTTCCCGGGACTCTCCTCTTTGGGGACCCGTTGTTTGTTTTTTTGTTTCAGGTTCCATGGTCATTTGCGGGGTACTCACCCTTGTTTGGTGCCCGAATTGGGTTAAGGACCCATGAAGGTGGGCACAACAAAGCACGGGGGAGGTTTATGATATTTAAACAATCAAAATTCGATATGATGAGAAGCCCGTTTTTCGGGCGGCCGTTTCGGGCCCAGGTTTTTCTAAGCCCCTAAGCCCCTGGTGGGTGAGTTGGGGGGAAACAAAACTTTGGGGAATCCGGGAAGCACAGCCTATGAAGCCACAAGGTTGAGCAGTTCGGGCACAGTATTCCCAAGGTGTTTGACCATGGCACCATTTGTTTGCCTCGAGGGCTCAAGCCAAAACAGGGGTGGCCCTTTGAATCAGCTGGCTGGCCCAATTCAAGGTGCAAGATTATAGTTTAATCATGGCTAGGTTTGGTTTCAATGTACCCTGCAACCTAAGTACTGTACTAGCGCCTTTAAGTTCATTTCTCGGGTCTTTATTTTTCAAGTCCCATTTTTGTCCTGGCCCAGTGCTTCCAGTTGCCGTTGCAGGTAACCAGGGCAAACCATGAAGCATCTAACCCTGGCTACCTATGATAACTGGAAGCCCTTTTTGTCGAATGCGTGTATGGAGGTACCGAGGAACAAGCCTTACCACCCTGTTTAAGCTAAGGTGTTACATACCCCTTATACAAGTGGTACATTACCTCCCTCCGAACACTACCTGAACATGCTAAACATCGCCTTTGAGGCCGGACTTGAGTACCGCCTGGACATGCAGACCGGCAGGCGAATCCATGCGATGGGCTTTTGTGTCTGTTTTTTGGGGGGGAGCGCCTCTGGTGGAGGCGTCTCCCAAAGTTTTACTCTTGTTTTTTTGTGGGTAGGGCATTCCTCATTTTTCCGTGCTTGATTCATTTTGATTCCCTATTTTGTGTCTCCCGTTTGTTGGGTGGACTTCTCTCTTTTCCTCCTAGTGAAAGGATTCCCCCTTCTTCCTATCTTCGTTTTCTTCTCTCTGTGGTTTTCTTCAACATCGAAGGCCGGTGGAGTTTTGGGACCCACGATGTTTGTTGGCGTTCCCTTGGTTTACTCAATTCCATTTTGGACTTCGACTCTTGGGCGAGGCAAAGGGAACAGGTAAGGAACCTTGAAGCTCTGGCAAGGCGCGCCTGCCTCTTGTTTTGCCGCTGGGTGCTCTGGTTTCGAGGTTTGCTGTTCGCCTAGAGACCCATATCAATCCGGTCGACGCGATCAAATCTGTTTGCTGTTGCGGACGGCCACATGTGGGTGATGGGTGGATCAACGCAATCCGCCAGGCAGATTGCGCGCCTGGCGATGTGAGCGATGCACACACCGCGCCGAAAGCTCGGCCGCGTCATTCAGCAGATGCGATCTCGCACCCATGTACAGCACCGACGCAAAGGCTGCAAAAAGCAGGTCCGGATATGAGTTGTTGTTGCGACGACCCGTTTTCGGGTGTGGAAATGCAACCCCATGGGGGTTCCTGGAGACCCAAGTCATTGGGTTTGACTGCATGTGGCTGTGTGCGTCAGGAAGCATGCGGCGGCTATTTGAGCGCATCTCACGTGTCGAATTGGAAGACCTCAGCTTTATGTCAAGGGCCAAACCGTTTGGCCAGTGACCTCAGCAGCCCTGGCAGCCTCCGGCGAAGCCATCTGACGCGCAGCTATGGCAACCTCAAGCACGCCTCTCTCTTTTTCGCGAGAGTATATGACAAGTGCTCGGAGAACTTGAATTCCATTTTCTGTGATCAGCGAATCCCTTGCTCAGAAATGGATCACCAGATCACCATCCAGCAGCGCAACCCTGGTAACTGCGAAGAGTGTTTGGTTTTCCCAGGCACCCTACTTACTTTAGAGAATCAACTGCACCAAAAGGGCATCCATTTGCAGTCATGGTCAATATTGACGGTTAACTGGAGCAGAGGGGGTCAATTGAGTTGCTAGTGACGATCTCCAGCTATTTCCCTCAAGAGCTCGGGGACGGTGTGTGGGTTGAGAATCAGCCTAGGTCCCCCAGTAGTACCCTTTGACCAACTTTTTTGGTGGAGGGTTCCCCTAGTAAAATAGACTACAGAAAAAAAGTTGGTACCCTTATTCTAACCTCTCTACTGGAGGACCTAGAAGCCCAACTCAAGGCCCCACCTTGTGCAGTCCGCTTTGCCCATGTCCTCGCCATGAGATCGCCCATGTCTTGCGGCTATGCTACTGGAGGGGCCGCGGACGGTGCCCTTGCCTCGGAGTGCCAGATATTCGGATGGGATGTTGTCTGGTGCAAACTCATCAAGTTCCACTGCTGAAATGACACATTGCGATTTCCCATCTTGGTTTTAAAGCTGGAATCGATTTCACGACTGGACATATGGTTTTTGTTTTTTCCTGGGGACGCAACAGCAAACGGAGGTCCAAGGGCACCAGCCACTGCTTGGCCACTTCCGTGACTTTGGGAAGCAACGGCTTGGGCCAGCTCCCTGAGCTTCTGTAGGGAGGCATTCGAAACGAGAGCCAGAGGCTTGTGACATGAAAGAAGCCGTCAGCTTTTGTGAACTCCGACATGCGACAAACGCGGCCCTGCCCCCTCCCCCTCCTTCCCCCCCGCTTCATTTCCCACCTCGGCCGCGTGCAACGAGGTGCCGCTGCGAGGGCCTGTCGAAGAACGCCAGCGTGGCGCCGGCAGCGTTGAGGGGCGGTCCACTGGCCATAGCTTTGGTGCCTTTTGCCAAGGGATGTTAGGACTTTAGCCTGTTGCCAACAAATGGGGTTTCCATCAAACGAAACGTTAAACTTTTAGCAGAGCAGAAAGCAACTGAGCCTTGAGAACAGCCTCCTCACAAAGAGGTGTGGAGTGAGTGGTTACCGTTGGTTTGAGCTAGACATCAAGCAGGCGCGCCAACCACAGTAGAACCATGCATGTTAAGCATGGGTTTGGGGAGGATCAAGCAACGATCTAGCAATTTTTTGTTTCGGCTGGATTCCCCTTAAAGACAAACCCAGGAGGACCTCAAGGATGTGGTCAGTTCCCTTGAGTTTTAAGGTTCTCCGTGTTGAACTATTTAGACTTGCGTCACAATCAAGCGCTGTCCCGAACGTAACGACACCACGACTGTAGAGAGGGAACTTGGATGTATGGAACCGCAAAGGCACGGCAGGGATGCGAATGCAAACTCATGGTAGATGCGAGTCTCATGACGAATTGGTTATCGTTCAGGTCGCAAAATGGTTTCCGTCAATTTCATGACAAAGCCATTCACGCAAGGGCGGCTAGCCGGTTTGGGATACCAGACACCCAGTGTCTCTCTCCCAACACCCATGCCGAGGCACAGCCGAAACTGAAATTGGCGCTTAATACGGGAGGCAATCCCAAAACCCCCCCGCCGCCCCCCACCCCCACCCACCCCCAACCCCACCCTACCCCCACCCCAATTCAGGGCTCCTGGGCAGACGCCTGGAGAGGCGCCGCGCAATCGGGGCGAGGGCTGGGGAGGCCCATCATGCAACCTGACGGGCGAGTGGTTTGGACACTTTTCGTCTCTCAGAGGCAGCCTTTGGTGCTGGATTTTCTCTTTCAACCAGCAAAGCGTGAGCCTTTCAAGCAGGTTTGCGCTTGGTCCAGTTCTGTTTCAGGTGTTTCAGGTGTTTCAGGTGTTTCAGGTGTTTCAGGTGTTTCAGGTGTTTCAGGTGTTTCAGGTGTTTCAGGTGTTTCAGGTGTTTCAGGTGTTTCAGGTGTTTGAGGTCATGGTTCATGTCAACAACGGGACTTGGTGTGCGACCGACCGCCCACGAAGGTTCTCTTGTTTCGGATTGGTCGACGCGCGGATGAATCACATCTTTGCGTCATGCATCCGCACGAATTAGTAAAGCCGCAAAAAGGGGGAAGTCGGCAAAAGAACATCATGCAAAGGGCGCCTCATGACTTCCCCATGAAACCTTTGGACTGAAGGGATCAGACCGGACTAAGCCGCATGTCTTTGCGAGAGCTGCGAATCCGCCTCCTCGCGAGGCCTTGCAGAGGCCGGGCGTTGCTGGGACGCTGCAAGAAAGATTCCGCCGGAAAGCCCAGCTAGGCTTGGCTTGAAGTTTGGCTAGGTCCCCCAACATCGTGCCCTTTGACCAACTTTCTTTTTTGGTTGGGAGGGTTCCCCTACCAAAATAGACAAACCAGAAAAAAGGAAGTACCCTTATTCCAACCTCTCTACTGGAGGACCTAGTTGGGTTTCTTGTTTTTTCCGTGGTTTGGTGTGTGTGTGTCTCTGTGTGTTGGCTTGTACGTTGTGGGTCTTTGCCTGTAACATTGCCCGCATCTTTTGCGGGCTTTTTAGTGGGTTGCTGGCCGTTTGGCCGTTGCACCGTGTTTTCCACGTTGCAGTTGCCAGGCAGTAAGAAGAAGTGCGAAGATTCTCGGAAACGAACAAAGACCTGCAGCCGTAAAGTGAGGAGTTTGGGGCGCCCTATTTTGCGAAGCAAAGCAACAAATCCCAACAGTCTTCCACGAGTAGCTTTCGCAAGCACACTCATTGTGTCTGTATAGATCTGGGTGTGCCTTGTGGAGTTAGGACCCCTTCTCAGGTTGGTTGCAAAGGAAACCAAACATCGCAATGTTTTGGGACCCCTTCTTTGACACATATCCATTTGCACTTGCCACTGTTGCGAAGCCTTGGTCCATGTTTTGGGGCCCAGGGTGGCGGAATTTGGCCCAAGTGCGTCCATTTGCTGAAGTTGTTTTTTGAATTTGTTCGCTGGGTTCAAAAGGCCAAGCTCAATAACCATGTTTTAGAGGTACCTTCGGAATTCACAGACTATGGCGTGCTAAACCCTGACGCGTGGACCTTCCAACCCAATCCAGGTGAAAGCAGATCACCAGCGCATTTCTCGCAACTGTACCACAGAATATGGTGGAATGTGGCAAAGCTCAGGCAGGGTCACTGGACACATGGTAATTGCTACGCTGTGCAGGGGGTCAAACACCAGCCCAGCTCAGTACAATATTCACACAGACTGAAATGAATACAGGCCACAGGGAACACTGAGGATGAGCCGCGCCTCTCAGACTGGTGTGCACTGAAGGAGATGTTTGATGCGTTCACTTTCAGTTTTTAGTGTAAACTTAATTTCAGCGATGTTCTGAAACCCCTGCATTTGAAAGTGGCATGCGTGAGGAGATGTGTTTTTCTTTTCAAAATGCTGTTTGTACCGCAGGCCGCGAAATGTGTTTTTGCGAAAGGGGTTTATCATCTATGTACTCGCGACAGGGTCGTGAAAGCTACCGTATTTTTCCAGTGGCCGCGCAAGCCGACGCGAAGCGACCTTCACAATATGCCGGACGCTCCGTGGGCATCTATCTGCAGCGTTGCGGCGACGGCGCTTTTCCTTGGCTCGGACGTTTTTTCCCCATCCCCCGCGTTTTTCCAAAACAAAGGCGAAATTTCCGCCTTTGCGGAAATGGGCAAAAATGTCTGCCAACGGAGTTTCTAGGAATACGTTGGTTTGAACGTTATTCTTTTTGCGCTCGGCACTGCGGCACCTACGCGGAGTTGTCCCTAAGGCCAGAGCTCTACGCAGCTGCGCACGTGGTCTACCAGGCAAGCGAAGCTTCCGTGTCGCGGGGACGGCAAGTGTTGAGGCCTTATTCTCACTTGCTGTGGCCATGGGCTTTAGTCTTAGTACGGCAAACAACCAGTTTTGTTACTTTTTGTGGAGAGGCCACGAAAAAAGTATTTGAGCTTGGCGATTTGTTGATCTTAATTGGCTTATTTATGAAGTTACCCTAGTTAATTTTGCTTGATCTTCTTGTAGAATTATGTCTAAATACGGGGACCGGGACCCAGAATGGATTTCGGCTCTTTGAACCAGCTTAAAAAAGGGCAGCCTCAAAAATATCCATTCCTTTCCTATGAACAAAAGTTATTCAGCCCTTCACCCTTGCAGATTTTTTGTTTGGGGGCCCCTGACAGGTGGCTCCAGCTTTCTTAGGCAGGAACCTCCAGCTGCTGACAAGCTTACTGGCCTCTGGTGGGTGCCAGCTCCCTGCCTTTGGTCCGATAGGTTGTTTACAGGCTTGTTCTGCCGGTTGTCGCAACCCAGTGCTTGAACCCGCTGCAAGCATGCCACCAGTGCTTGAACCCTTGAACGATTGCCTTTGGCACATGATTGAGCATGATCTCGTTGGAACCATCACCGCTTGACCGCGCGAGAGAGGCGAAAAAAAAGACAGAGAGAGAGAGAGAGAGGTGGGTATAGACCAAGACATGGACACAGACATGGACACGGAGAAGGCAGAGACGCATTCGCAGGAAGACGCAGAGAGACACAGACACATGGAGATATGCAGGGCAAGCAGGCAAACACAGCCACACACACACAATTCTTAAGAAACAAACACACATGATCCTCTACTACGCACCTGGAATCCAATAAACTTCCTAGAATGGGCGCAGCTCCTGGATGCCCAGAGCAAGACAAACAGGACAAACACTTGCTTGGGGCGATGCGGTGCCACATAGTCACTGATTCAATATTATTGGTAGTCCACTGTTGGTTTGAGTCATTGAGGAGTACGAGGGGAGGGGGGGCAATCCAAATCCTTCAAAGAAAACCAGGGGACAACCCAATTGTCCATGTCTTTTTGGGTGGCAAACAACATTGCCCAAGGCTGACGTGGGATGACTAATTCTCCGGCACAGCTAATCTGTGGGCTCAACCACAGGAGGTTTTGCGCTTCGCTTCTTAGATTCTTGGGGCCCTTGGAATTGGACCGTGAATATCAGACATCTGCACCTGTTTTCACAAACTCCAAGCCTGCATTATTTGAGGGGAGGTTTTCACAAACTCCAGGCTCGATAAAGCTAGTTTGTTCTTTTCCTTTTTTTCAAAAAGCGCAATGTTGAGTGTCTCAAGAATGGCTTTTCAACATCCCAATGAATCCCCAAGGACCTACATGGGGCTTGCTCGTGAGCTGGAAGCTCGCATAGAATAGGCAGAGCCCAGGCCTCGAGAAGGCTTCCCCCCAAACCCCAGCTCAGATCACATGAGCAGCTGGCAAGATTGCTACGATACATCGACGGACGACCCAAAACCGACACCCATGAACGGGCGATAGAGGACCAGCCAAAACTGATACCTTGGTTTGAGGAGCTGGTTGCTGCTTTAAGCATAAGATTGACTTTCTGAACTTAAAATAATCGTTATGTTGGCAGTTGAGATTTTTGGTTATCGGTT
Source organism: Effrenium voratum (assembly GCA_963377175.1). NCBI lineage: Eukaryota > Dinophyceae > Suessiales > Symbiodiniaceae > Effrenium > Effrenium voratum. The sequence continues at coordinate 637,541 of CAUJNA010002079.1, read as the reverse complement.
TAAGGGCTCAACCACCCACCCACATACCCCAGGTAAAAAACAAAAAAACAAAGAAGAAATGGTGCCCTAAATGGTGCCCTCATACATGCCTCATACCCAAGCAGGCGAGGTATGTACCAGGCGCAGTCATTTGGTAGGCCTTGCAGGCAGAGGCGGCCGTGGGACAGGCGAGCTCGGGCGGTTCTCGTGAGGACAAATTGGTGAATTTTGATTAGGGACCCTTTGAACATCAGAATTCGCTGCTAGGTCCCCCAGCTAGGCGCCCTGGAGGACCTAGGTGGAGATTCATTATCATGTCCACCACTTGTGTGGTGGGTTCCTAAGATAAAACAGCCATTTGGGTTGGGGGACCTGGGCAAAAAGACTGAGCGAGCTAGGTCACCCGTGATGCGGATCCCTTACTGGAGTCCTTGTCCTCTCCGTGTGCCCAGAATCCAGTTATGTGAGTTTTGTTACAATCCGATGATGCGAGGTAGGGTCAAGCTCGAGAGTTTCTGGCAACAAGGGGACATCAACCGCCCCTAGGTTGTCTCCAAATGCGATCCACCCTCCCCCCCACCTAAAAACACTGCTTGCCGCCTGTGGTTTCCTTTCGAAGCAAACCCAAGACGGGTATCACGAAGACAGCCTGGGCTTGGTCTCATCTTCGCTGCCTCTGGAAAACCTCTCTGGGGAAACCCAGGACTAGCTCGAGCCCTCCCAGAGCCCATGGCGTGGAAAAATGACTTTGGATGGTTGCAACCCCACCCCATGGCATGTCTAGGTCCCCCAGCTAGGCGCCAACTTTTACCCACTTTTTTGGGGGGCTCCCCTGCTAAAATAGACGTCCTGAACGAAGTTGGTACCCTTATCCTAACCTCTCTACTGGAGGACCTAGCTGGAGATTCATTGTCCACTTTTGAGGTGGGCTCCTAAGATCAACAGCCATTTGGGTTTAGGGACGTCGGCCAAAAGTTTGAAGCCTTTCTAGCCAGTTCCAGTCTACTCAGCGGGTCATTCTGGCCCGTTAGTTGCCCTACCTGCAATAGGGAGTCCACCACAACCCCATCTCTTTCTTGGTTGCTCCAATTAAGTTAGGCCCTCCTGGCATGTTGTTTTGAGCACTGCGAACCTCAGATCTCTCTCCTTTCAAGTGCGCCTCAGACTCCAGGAGCCCAGCCTGGCCGTGGCTGGCTGTGTGCCTGGCGCCTTCACCGCCCTCCTGGCCTCTTGGACTTCCATGGATTTGTTTGACGCTGCTCGGTTTTTGCGGCTTTTCCTCTTTATTTTCCTTTCAATGGAAGAAGGAAGCACCATAGGTGTCCTTTTGAGGTTAGTATGGCTGAACTTAGAAGGCACTGGTTTAAATGGGTTTCATTCCATTTACCAGGGCCATCTATTTTTCCATCAGGACACCTATGGGAAGGACACTGAACAACTTTGGAGTGTCCCCTTAAAAAAGACACCCCAGTTTGGGTCTAGGTGGATTCATATTCAATATTTGCCACGTGTTGAGGCAGGGTTTGCCACGTGGGTCAAGGTTCCTTTCATAAGGAGCCCTTTTAACGCTATTTCACCCAGCTTGGGGTGTTTTTTGAGGGTCGCGGGTCCTGGAGATGTTTCAAGGGAATAAAGCTTTAGCATGCCGAAGGGAAGCCACTCATTTGGCTTTTTCAGGAACCAAGATCAATATGTTCATTTGATCGGGGCGTTCTTAATTGTCCATGTTGGCTTTCAAGTGACATGGTTCGCCGACTGGTGCATATGTTACAAGCGGAACTGCAAACCCAAATGCAAGCTGAGTAGTATACCCCACCAGTGCTTCATCCACCCGCACTCCTAACTGAGGGTTCATTGATATGGGGTCAGCATGTTTTTGTGGAGTTCTAAGCTACATGCGAAGAACACATGATGAATTACCAGCGTCGGTGTTTTCAGTTGGTTTAGGCCCAGTCACCATGGGAAGCCAGTTAATGACTCAACCAACCTGGGACTTTGCACAGCCAAGGTGCTTCTGCTCCTGTCAGAGGCTCAGTCTTATTGGAAAAGACCTGGCTTCGCTGGTGGAACTTCCCCCATGGGTCCCTGGATCCAACTCTATCGGCGGCAGGGCGGCAAAAAGCGACAAGTTTGACACCCCCGCCCCTTTTACTAAGGCCTCAAGGAGGGTCTGGGGCAGCGAAGGCCGAGTGGCCCGGTTGACGATTTGGGTCTGGAAGAGAACAGCGGCTTAGGTTGCGAAATATCAGCCTGGGCTTTGAAATGCGCTAGGTGGGTTGAATTTGAAGCCAGTTCTGGAAGAATTACATGGAGTTCAACCCCCCTTTCGACGGATGTATTCTGAACCCGGAGGCTTAGCCGTCTTGGCATTGGCTGAAAACCCAAAGAGTCCTAGTTCTCAACTGGGTAAACGCGTCATTTTTCCCCGAACTGCGACAGCCTGGAGTCTTGCCCCGCCAATTGGTTTGCGGCAGGTTACTTGTTGAAAGAGAGGATGGTTGTTGGAGGCAGGTGTGACTCCAAGGGTAAAGCCACCCCTTGCGGGTGTTTTGAAGGGAAGCCAAAGGGCCATCGGTGTATGCGATCTCTCCAAATGAAACCAGGGGCAACAACACTTTATTTCTATGTGGTTGGATGTTTTGACTTCAACTATTTGGTTGAAACAGGGATGTTCCATTTGACCCACAAGAAGTTGAAGACTTTTGCAGAGGGTCTACAGCAACCAGGAGAAGGGAAGCGTCGTTTAGCAACGGAACTGACCCGTTCGCAGAAAGCTGGCACCAGCAAACAGAACAACACAGCCTGCTGGTGCTCAGTAGGGAATTCCCGAGGGTTTTGGGAACGAACCTAGGGATTCGCTTAAAGGAAACCATAGGGGATTGTTTACAGGGGTCATAGTGGGGTCATTCCACCTCATTCCTGCTGAGAACCAGCAAGACAGAAACACCATCAGGTGGGAAGCACATGACGCCCCGGAGCCGCTCTTTGACACGGCCGAAAGCTTGGCATTTCGCGCTGACGCCGCTACACGTCTCTGTTCTTGCCAGACTGTTCTATCATTTGGCGCCTTTTCGCCTCAACCCGCTTGGGGTTGCTTCATCCCCTTCATTGTAGTTGGATGTTTATACAAGCCAAAAGGAAGCCAAACAGTTTTTGAGGTGTAGCCTAATGCAAGACTTCCGTATGTAAAGGGTGCTGATGAAACACAACTTTGGAGTCCATACTATACCAATGGCTCATGAAACTTTCTCCTGAGTTCTCCTGTCATCCGAACTCTATACAGTTGGGTGAAAGTAGATGGCACTCCCCACTTAGGCTTCATCATCCTCTTTACTTACAGACATACAACGGGAATAGTGTGTTGAGAATACACTATCTGTCATTTTCTTTCCTGATGTAACCCACTCGTCAAGGAACACGTTCTTCCCGCTGGCCGTCGGCGAGTCGAGGCTTTGGACATCATGCTGCCCTTGGAGCGGACGGTGGTGGCGCCCGCAATGAGCGCTCTGGCCAGCGCGGGGGTCTTGGCGGGGCCCTCAGATGCGTCTCTCACAAGCTCAACTTTGGTGCAGTTTGCCCGGACATTAGGACTTTACCTGTTTCCATTGAACCACTAAAAGTTAAACTTGTAGCAGGGGAGCAGAAAGCAGCCGAGTTAAGGTACGCGCTCATATTGAGCCACAATCACAACTCCGGTAGATGAAGGGTTTAAGGGACAATCCCAACCATCAGATGTATCACAAATAGGTGTGGAAGCACTTTTTGTTCTCTTTCGGGGGGTTTTGGGCAGGCCACGCGGTTTAGATTGTGACTCCAGGCTTGGCTCCCACTGCAAACCCCGAAAAAGGAGGTTTCGTTTCGCCGGTCCCGAAGAAAAACCGCCATGGAACCTTTGGCATGCAACAATTGCCACCAAGGGGGGCCAAATGGGCATGGGTTCTTATGACCTGTGAATGTATACCCTCACTTGAGACCCAAAAGCCAAACAAACCGGCAAGCACCTGCCTGATTTCAATGTCAAAGGCCGGTGTTTCTTCCTCGTTTGCATGGAACAGCTGGAACATACTGTGACACAGACTATGTGGATGTGTTCCTAGTTTTGACACAACCATTTTTTGGTGCCCAGGCCCCTTATACAATTCACAGGGTGGGTGCGACAGGCAACTTGTGTCTTGGGGCAGCCCCGTGTTGTTCCCCTTGCCCACAGTTCACCATCAATAGGACATGTTGTTTTGCTGCTTATGGGCTTGTGCTCGCTTGCAAGGGACTGATGACTGCCGAAGCCAACGTGTAGTTGCTTGCTAGATTGTCTTGTTATTCGGTTTCAGCGGGGTTTGGAGGCAGGGCTGTCCTCTTTAAGAATTACCTTCTTGTAAACGGTGAGGCTGCCGAAGAGTACAGAAGCTCTTGACCAGGTAGGCCACTCTATTTTCGAAGCTTGCAAGAGTTGCAGGGTTTTTGATCTGGCCAGAAAAATGAGATCGGACAACCTCAGTTGTGGCACCGCAAAGGCAAGATCCCTATCTTACCCCTGAAAAACACAACTTTTCAACTTGTGGGGGTAACATGAGCTATATGTCTGTAAAAGATGAGAGCTTCCCCAGGGCGCAGGGAGTTTTAAGGGGAAAGCCTATGATTTCAGGTTTGGTTTCCTCGCGTTTGGTTGACACCTGGCTGCTGAGCCGGTTGGACCGAGGAGTGCAGCGCGCTGGGGAGCGGCGATGGCTGGTGGCCTGGCGTGGCTCGCCCACGGTGCGAAAGGATCAAGGGGTTCCTCCAACCACTTCTGTGATACGCCTAGGGAATCCTTCCCTTATGAGCAAAATCGTCTTTGGGGTTAGGCCCTTTCTGTTGTATCACAGAAGTGGATTCCATTCCCAGCCCTGATCCACCTGGTGAGAAAATGTTTCCGCACTTCGAATCCCTAAGGGTGGTCCAACGGGGGGGGTGCCCTGAGGCTCCCGAACCAAACCCTAAGGAACCCGAAAACCTCAGGCCACTTCGCAGCAGGTAGATGGTTCAGGCCATATGGCTTCATAGATCCCACTCAAAGACCAGGACGCCTCCAGGTGGTGACCTGCGGGTTTCCTCCTGAAACCATCCCCATGTTGAGAGTGACACTGATCTTGGTTCTTGTCCCATTTGCTTCATCACATCTACCAATTATAAAATTCTGGCATTTCCAGCTCAATAAAATTCTGGCATTTCCAGCTCACCCTTGAGCTGGCAGATGGGTTTGTTCGAAAGTCTTCCAGTTCATCAACCAGGGAAGCGAACTCACAAACGGAACTGGTAGAATCTAGTCTTAGTTTGCGGAGGACGAGAATGGTGGGCCCTCCAAGTGTCCTGCAAAGCCAGGCCGAGCAAAATGTTCCATGTCTCGAGGTGTTCTTATTTTTTTTGTCCCAGGTGTTTTCCTGCGACTCCCTGATTTCAAGTGACTTGGTCACTCGTTGGTAAGACCATGTTAGTGATAAACAAAAAGTTTGGTTGCTTTTTGGCCGAGAAAAACAACAACCATGGGCCTTTTTGGGCCCATCCACTCGTGCGGAAGTGAGGAAACGGGTCTGTAGGCCTGTTGAGGGCAGACAAAAAAAACACTTCAGCGCAGGTCCTCGACCTGCGCTGGCTGCGGCGCCTGACCACGCGCCTGGCGAGGAGCACATGTGTTTTGCTTGTCTCCGGATTATTTTGCTTATACTTGGGTCCATTGGGAAGCTCTGTTTCTGGTTTGTGGAAACTTACTCAAAGTTGAGTTTCAATGGCAAACCAAAAGGAACCCAGGAATTGAGTTTTAAGAGTAGCTTCTAAAAGGGGCCTTAACTGTCACGTTTGTCGGTGGGGAGGAAACACGGAGGAATAAGACTGCCTTGTTTTACAGAATGATTCCAATTTGCTCGTGGAGGTATGTCAAACCTGATCCAAAAGCGGGAGAATGCAGAATGCGCAACCCGTCAAGTCTTTGTTGGGGTGGGTTCTTGCAACTTAGACGTTTTCTGGGGGGTCAGTGGACCCGTATTAGTATCGTCGGATTGGGATTAAAGCCGGATGGTCCGAAATCGGAGTGTCGGGTCACTGCTTTGTCTCAAAAGCTGTGGGCGTGATTAGGACACCTCCCCTTCCTTTTTGCTCTTTTCTGGAAGAGAAACAGTGCAACCTCACCCAAGAAAGGAACGAAACTTTCAACACATCATTTTTGGCGTACCCCAGGATGAACCCATTCCCTTCATGATTCTCTTCAGAAATCACCCATTGATCCCGGGGCTTGGCACATAGCAGTGCCCAAAACCGATCCACTTTTGCTATTTGAGGTGGTTCCACCTTGTTTCACACAATATGCAAGGCCAACAAAACGATATCTTTAAACCCCCCAGAAGACCATACCAGTAAGTGGTTCTACCTTGTTTCATACACGTCGCAGGCCTATATGGGTCTGCTTTTTGATTTGTTTGTTTTGGGCCGGACCCCTTTAAGAGTGGTTTTCACGGGCTTCACCAACACACCGACGCTTTTGGCGGGTTCCCCTTTAAGCCACACTGCCGGTTGCGCTAGGAAGCGACAGGCCTGGCAGAGTCTCGCCGGGCGCCCCATTTGATGCTCAACCGCCGTGGCCATTTTGGGGTCCGATTCCTAAAATAGGACGCACCCATGGTTTTGATCGATTTAGAGGTGTGAAAGAGGATGCCCATTCAGTCCTGTACAAGAACCAGGTGTTCAATTTATTCCCCTTGGCGTGTGTGTGTGTGTGTGCGGAGTGACAGAATGCCCTGTCACCACCATTTCGGTTTATCAGCAGGGGCGTGCAGCACCTTTGGCATACTGCACGCAATGAAGCTATTGCCAAAGGTGGGAAGGGTGTCCAGACGTGGACACCTGTACTTGCTTCAGTGATTCTGTAAGTCCTTTTGGCCCCTTGGTTGCGGCGCTGTTTGTGCTTCTTGTTCTTTCGGGTAACGTGTTCGCCGCTAGAGGGAAGCCGAGTGCATCGCGAGCAGAACCCAGTCGAGACTCATCAGTTGTACTCGAGACTCATCAGTTGTACTCGAAAGATTAGCACTCTCCATTTGGAGTTTAAGTGTGTACACCCCATTCGTGGGGAATCCTCGGGTGTACCCATTGTGTGACCCCGGGCCGGCTCTGTCGGAAAATTTGACCTCAACGTGCGTATCATAGAACAGCGGAATTTCACATTTAACCAGGAACGAGGTCTCACTAAAGGGAAGACAGCGGTCAGATCATAGAGACGTCTCACCTTTGCTTATTGCTTGATATTGGTTGAAGTGGTTGATATCTTGCCGTTGATTCCTTGCCGTTTCATGAATTTGCTTGTGGACTGATGCGTGTTTCTCAAGATGAAAGCGTGACGATTGAAGGTCGATTTTGTGACCATGTCTCGACGTGATGATCGTGATAGATCCAGGACTCGGCGCAGACGTGATCGGAGCACTTCTCCTCAGGCTCGGAAAGCACACCGACGTGAACACAATGAACACCACGTCCCGGATGGCGTGGATTGGAACAATCTGGTATCTTGGCAACACAATTCCGGCTACAATTCTGCCAACAACTTTCCGATGATGCCCACCAATTTTCAATCGACTCACAGTCCCACACAGCAATTTCAACATCCATCGATCAACTACATGATGCCAATCCCTCCGGAACCCACGCCAACGAAGTTCATGCCGCCCGTGATGCCTCCACCGGTCACTACTCAGCAACCTACAGCGCCACCTGGACCTCCTGCGGCTCTACCGGTTCGCCCTCAGAAAGCCTGGCTTACACCGTCGCCTGACTGGACACCTGGAGATGGCATGTTTGATGTCAATCAGCTCTACAACTTCAGCTTGCCCATGACCGTTGCCAACACGCCGCATGGCAACCTGCGCGACATGTCAGGCATGGACATTCGTGACGTTCGCCTAGTTCAGGTCATTCATGGGGGGCTCACCAACTGGCTCCTCCGACCGTTCGCTCACGGCAGATTCGTGACGTGGGAAGGCTTTCGCACCCGCACCGAGGCCTTACTTTGGAGTACCTGTTCCAAACTACTACGACGATCACAGTCGATCAACCTGCTCACCCTGGAAAAGGACCTTGCCAACTCGCTGGGTCTCAACATCGATGACTTCAATCAGCGGATCAAGGTCCATGAGCATTTGGCCAACTTGGTACTTCAATTTCTTCAGCAACACCAAGCTTCTCTCACGCCTTCTACACAGACAGATGACATGGTCAAGAAGTACAATGATCTCAACCGTGCCCATGAACTGCTCCAAGCTCAGTATTCAGCATCACTGCGCGCTTCGACCTCTCCCACGATGGCAAGCCAGAAAGATGATGCAGAGTTGGTTACACCTCCACCGGTCAACCACACGCAATCCTCTTCACCTGCCAGCTCCCTTCCTACCGCCAGTGCAGCGGCCCGTGATGGCAAGTCGTTTGATGGCGCGGTGCAACCCCGGATCATTCAGTCTCTTCACGGAGTGTCTTCACCGCCGTCCAAGCCGGCGGCGTCACAATTGCTCACCATGCACAGCACGCCGGAAGAAGTTGTCAAGTACTACACATGGACCAGTGACCAACCACGCCTTTATCTCAAGCAATCGCCCACAACCACGACTTTGACGTCACTAGTCAAATGGGCTAATCACCCGTTCCGACTCAACGGCAACAAGTCATTGGATTCCATGGCGACGCAGCTCCTTCAGGCGCGTCAACGCATGCCGAAAGGTGACGCACCCACTCTCGGGGCGATGGCGGCTTCGTGGGGACTGGAGCCTGGCTATCTCACCAAGCTCACTGAGAAGGCATTGAGTCACCTCATCGTGACCGCTCGACTACTCAGCTGATGAGCAGACATTTTGACGATCTTCGTTATCTTATGAGCCCGGAGCGGCACCCGTGTCACGGATGAGTCAAGGTTAAAACTTGTCCGTCATCTTTTTGCGTGACATCAGTTTGATCTTGTGCTTGGTTGTGCTTGCATTGCCTTGTACGTGCTTTTCTGAGCAGCTTGTAACCATGTCGCCGCCTCATAGTTGATTTCATTGGTTGCAATTGCACCATGTTGGATGAGCTTCGCCGCTGTGGAATCTATGATGATGTTGCACAATGGCAGTCTCTCGACAATTTTCTACACTCGTTGACCATGTTCTCTACGTGCTGGCAGTACTGCTTCCCTGGATTACCACCGCCCTCGATACCAGCTGAGGAGTACGAATCAATCACACAGCTACCGTGGTTGGGCCTCATTCTGGAAGTATTAGTCGTGGTCCGGATTGCCCTTCAAATTCCGCATCATGCTATGTCACAATCTCAACACACTGTGGCCAACAGGTATGAGCTTCATCGATGCCGGTGCACTGCCTATTTATTGATCAGTTTCCTACAACGTCTCATTTCCCAAGATCATGGCTGCTTTCCGCCATTCTTCGAAGTCCTTCACTTCTACAAGGCATCGCTCTTGTGTGAAATCATGCACTCCACCTTTGCCGATACGCGGCATCTTCGCTCATTGCGGGCGCGATTTCCGGACCTCTATGACTTCATCCACGACCCAGGTCATCATCAACAACCGTGCGTTTACATACGACTTTCCCCATGGCACACACCTTACTACGTTGGTGCGACTGATCAGGATGTTCTACGACGTGAACACTCACGCAGTCGCAAATTTCTACAACTACTTCGGGGACGTCATGCATTCTTTGAACCCGCGCTGCACTACTGGAAGCGATCCAACACTTACTGGCTCTTTTGTGCTGTTCCAGTTGAGATCAAACTTCCCGTTTCCTCGGTTTGGGTTCAGGAAAGCAAATGGCAATACCTGCTACGCCCGCATTTGAATGCACCCTGGGTACACAGGCTTTTGCGAAAGGTGGGCTTCCGAGAACACCTCGTTGATTTTCGACGTCATTCGTTGTCGTCTCCCACTTCCCTCGGCTTGCACAAGCGGTTTCGACGACGACTACATCCGGATCTTCAACGGCAACTACGTCCTAATATGCTGGATGACATTCAAGCCCATTATTCCATTCTCTATCAACTGGGATCCAATACAGGTGCATCGTTCCAAGTCATGCGTGACCTTCTATCGGCGGCTTTCCCTCCTACTCAGCTTTACTACTTTCTGCGACTCTCCGTCTTTGTCAACGAGCCCTTCCGATCCAAGGCACAGAAGCTTCTCGCCCAGGTGTTACGCAAACGACAGCTACAATCACCTACCACTTTGACACAACTACTCCTACCACCTCTACATGTCCGGAATTGGAAAGCTCTACTTGGCACATGGTTACAAAGCTGGATTGCTTCTCATCGAGATTTGTTTCCTTCCCTTTTCCTCCCAAAGATCCGGGTGGTGGAGACTCGCAGCGCCACATTGGGCGACAAAATCTACAACTACCGCAAATGGCAGCGCAGATGGACTCCTGAAACATCCTTCCCGTGTTGTTGTTTGGACATCGAAGACCACCATGTACACCGTGCACATGGACATGTTGTAATTGTTGATGAGTTCTCACGCATCAATGCAGACATTGACATGGAAATCATGGCCGCATCAATGAAGGATCAGTACTTTGGTGATGTCGATTTGTTACATCAACGTTTCACTACACAGCTTCGCAAACTTGCTCGTCGTTGGCATGTGCATGGGTCCAGTCTTCTTGTTGACTTGCAGCCGGTTTTGACTCAGTTGATGAACAATCATCGTGCTAACCTTCAAGACCGTGTTCATTGGTCATCGACATCGTTGCAGCGCACCGTGGCTTCTTTGTCATCATGGGTGGTAATCCCCGCGGATCATTTTCCCTCACGTGCACATGTGATTTGTCCGTCTCTGTTTGCTATACTGATGCGGAAGACCTTTTGCTCGGGAGATGTCTTTTCCCTTTGCCGTGAATCCGCAGCATCGTTTCGCTCTGAAGTGGTAACTACGGTACCTTCCCTTCTACGCCAGCGCTATACATGGGGACTTCGACTTCAAGCACCGTTGCCCACAGCTCGCATCCTTCCAAAGCCGACCAAGGACTGGCAGAAAGCACGACCCATCATCTCGTTCTTTCGCACGTGGGCAGCTCCCTTCCTCACGGTCTTCGGCGCCCTCATATTTGAACTCACCAAAGCTACTTTTCCTGACATTGCAGGTCAACTTTCAGTACAAGAACTTGTCCAGCAGCTGTGGGAGTCGCTGTCACAGGCAGATCCCGATGAGTACATCCACCTGGTGTCACAAGACCTGTCAGGCTTCTTCACGTCCATTCCTACGGAACGATTCCATCAGGCACTACAAGTGCTTCTTCATCGGTACGATCAAGTTGTTGGCCTTCGTAGATCCTCTCAATGGTCAGTGTTCGAAGTAAAGTCTGACCATAGACGCCGCATGTTCAAAGGAAAGTGGCGCCGTCAGACCAAGATCCCTAGAACTTTTCATGAGCAAGATCTCCGACACCTTCTGGACTTTGTCATTGACAACAGTCACTTCGAGATCAACGGATATCTGTTCCGCCAAGAACGGGGAGTCGCTATGGGATCACCAGCCGCACCGCCGCTCTGCAATTTGGTTGCCACGGTTGAAGATTTCTTCTGGCATCAGACAATGTGTTCTTTGCGTTTTCGCATGCCCGATATCGGTGTGATCTGGCATGAGCGCTACGTTGACAATCGTTTCATTCTGCTACGTGATTCTGCCCCTCACTCGCCCGTGCTCATGAATTTTCTTTCCCTTGAATTTTATCGCCCACCAGTGATGCTCGAGGTTCAGCATGATGACAAAGTGCTGGGCTATCGATGTGATTCTTCTTCCAGGACTATTACACCACAGCTACCTGATCATCCCTCCCAAATCAAAGGAATTCGGAGTGCTAATGACCAGATGTTTACTTATTCTTCCTGGTCTTCTCGCTCATGGCTCATCATACGTGGTGCACAACCTGCGGTGCAGCAACAGCAAGGACTTAACGCCCTTAAGCGCCTCTATGAGGACAAAGGCTTTGACCCCCGCCTTCTCCGTGACGTTCGGCGTCGGCTCGAGAGAAAATCTGCATGTGAGCTTGTCATGTTGTACCTTCTTGTGTCCCCTTGTGATTGGTGTTGATGTATTGCGTTGTGTCTGCATTTAGCTGGCTCAGAACCATGGCGGAGTACACGGTCACTAGTCTCTTGCGCTCAGACGGATCAGTGCAAACTACGAGCCGCGTGACGTTGGAGCACCTTCCCAACTTCATCAACGGCAATGAGATACAAATGTTCATCCGGACACACGGACTTGCACATCAGCAAAGTGTACAACCCCACGGCCCCTCCCGTGATTCTTTGGCACTTGGAACCGGAAGGTCACGTTCGCGTTCGCCCAGGGCACATCAGTCCCGGATACAGCTCACACCGGGCCCGCAGGGAAAGTCAGATGAGGAGGAGGACTGGGGTGAATGGAAAAGTGATGGGAGGCGTGCTCATGGTGATCAAAGGAGGCCACGTTCGCCTTCGTTCCCTCCCGCTCGAATCAGTCCATCCGAGACCCGCATCGGGATGATACCTCTCTCAGTTCGACAGCATGTACCCGATTTTGGCAGTCATCGCTTCAAGCTGCGCACTGGTAGCCGGGTCGAGGAGATTGCCATCGTCCTGAATGATGTCCTTTACTACACCTTGCCCTCGATTGCCGCCTTAGAATTTCCTGATCCTGAACAGTGGAAGAAATCGTGGGAGACGGTCTACAGGAGCCTCATGCCGCATCGCCGCAGCATCATCGAAGATGAGCAGCGGGTCAAGTCCATTTCGGAGTTTCCGTTTTCTCCACCACCTCATGGCGTCCCGGGACGCTGGACGCATCGAGTGGTTCAAGACATTTCTGACTACTTCCAGATCTCCCCGAAGTCGCTGCCACAGCAGCTCGTCATACAGCTTGGCATCTGCGAAGAGAAATGGCCATATATCAGCAGGACTGCGCGGACGTATCACCACTTCTCCACGGACAAAAAGAACTCCCAGAAGAACCTCTTCGGGATCATCTTCTCGTTTGAGCCACGCCGATTGTTGCCGGACAAGCATCGCACTCAGTCACAGTCGACATTTTTCTGGTCCCATAATACGAATATGCAGGCGGCCATGAACATCCTGCGTGATGAGGAGCTGATCAGGCCCTCAAAGTGGCAAGAGCATCCTTCTCCCAACCGCGAGTGCTCAAACTGGAACCAAGTCTGGTTGCCTCCGATTTTTTTACTGCAGGGGCAGCCTTCAATCTCAGGAAGCGGCAATCCAAGCAGCCGCGCAGTTCGCGGGAATTCGCACAGATCGCCCCGTGTGCATTGGTGGGACTGCGCGTCTCCGGCAACCGCACGCCACTATACCCCGTGGCGGAGTGTACGCTGACATTGCTGCTTCCCATTACTATATGCATTCACGCCAAAGATGGCAGATGGAAACTGCGATCGTCAATTGCGGTGCCCAGCTACATGGGCATGTTCTGGTGAACGGCCATGACAATGCAGGCTCACGACCCCCCCTTGTTTTTCATGGAGTCCACCATGACGCTCCTCTTCCGGAAAAAGCGCATCGGGTTGTCTGCGGCTTAAGTTTTGATGGAGTGTGTTGCATGCTTGTTGCGTTTTTTGCCGTTGCTGCCTTTTGAGTAGATTACTGATTGCTTTGGCCCCTCTCTGTCGCATCTTCACCTGCATTGTGATGGTTCACGGGGATCTTCTACGTGAATGTCGGCACATGTTGGTCGCCATTTCGTCACAAATCAGTCTTCTTCTGGCCGGACTACAGCGTCTTGAAGGCCAGCAGCGGCATCCACAGCCGCCGCCACCGCCACCGATTCCCGACGGCCACCTACCGCCACTACCTCCGCCGTCTATGACGCCACCGCCCTTGACGGCAACATCAGGCCGCCCGGACTACATGACTGCACCGGTCACTCTTGTGGCCACATCAGACAACCGCACGGAGCACCCGGCTCACGTACGCACGGTGAGTGTCAGCACCTCCTGGGAGCACAGACGGAGGAGAAGGTCCAGACATCGGGAGCCTCATCGGCGCCGATCTCGCAGTCAACATCGACGGCTTCCTGGCCGACCTGATGACGCGGTTCCCACATCCCGCCGCCATGCCTACAATCCAAAGTACCCGCCGGCAGTCAAAGCCATGCCGGCGTGTCGACCATCTGGTCTGTCGTATGACCGTTGACGGAACACCAGCGGCAAAAGGACCTCAGTAGTTCGGCGCATGCATGTGTGCAAGCATCATGTCTTCACCGTTCCGCAGCCTTACTTGCTTGATTTGTACTTGCTGTGTGTTCATTTGCCATGCAGTTGTCAGTCGAGTTTGTGAACAACCTGGTGGCGGTACTCAATGTCCTTGCATCCCAAGTTGCGACAGCGCTGGACACTCTGAACTTTGCCCTGATGTCTGAACGAAGCCATCCGTCAGATGCTAGAGTGTCTGCCAGGGCACCACGGAACTCCAGGCACGGCCTGCGCCCTCGCATCATCACAGAGCGCCTTTCGTCTGACCGATCCCGCTCTCCTACTCGACTTCGAGCCCGCCCTCTGGACACTTCCTCAACCTGGTATATACCGGCCTTATCCCCGCCCCGTGCGGCACATCGAGATGCCGCCGACAACAATTCTGGTCGTCGGCCTGAATCGATGTTGGATCACTTGCCATCACCGCGGCCACTTGCCCCCTCAGCCCCACACGGCGGACGAGAACCAGGACAGATGACGCCTACAACACCTGACTCGGATTCTGATGGTTCCGTGCGTCCACATCCAGATGCCTCGTCGTTCAGACCGTCTCCTACGGTGGTTCATGGACCTCGTGAACTTCTACAAGAATTCACCATCGCACTTCGCAATGCACACCGTGAACCTTTCACGGCATGGACACAGGGTGAGCTGGATGAGATGGTGCGACGGAAGAAAGACAAGGATTCCAGGCCCACGTACAAAACCATCGCTCGGTTCCTTCTGAAGCCCATTGAGGAAGTCAAGCAGGCATGGAAGGTCTATCAGCAACTTGAGGCCCGCGGGTAGGAACCCGGTCATCAAATGCAGCAGCGACCACAGGAGGACTAAATGGTCGGCCGAGGCGGTGTATTTGGCTAGTGTTGCAGGTTGCTTTCACTTGAGTGCCATTGTGTCAGGGTAATTTTGCATGCCGTTGTGGTGTTGCCGCTTATGTGAATTGCATTCATGACTGAGTTGCTCAAAACATGTCGGAACAAGTCGTACAGACGTACATTACTTGGACTCATGGAGCGCAGCCGACGTGGTTACAGTTTCACGGACCTGGAGCCCTGCTGGACAGACCCATTCGGCAGACTACGTCGCCTCCGCCCCCGCCAAGTTTCCCACTGCTTCTGCCACCCCCGCCTCCTCCACCACCACCACCACCGGTGATTCTACACCCGCAGTTTATGCCCTCAGTACGGAGCCCCTCGATCTCAGCTCCTCGTGGACAATCATGCCCTGCTACATCGAAATCGCAGCGCACACGCCGCTCGGTCCACAGCACTAACCATTCCCGTGATGAAGAGCTACACAGTCCAGGGCGTTCATTCACACGATCTAGGACAGCATCCGCTTCAGCACCAAGGCGATCTCGGCGGCCGTTTACCGTGTTTCCCTCCAAACGAGCTGGCCGTCAGTCGCTGTCCCCATCGGCAAATTGCAAGCATTACTGTCATGCCTTCCTGCACAATGGGCGGAAATGTCTTTCCCCTTGTGTTCGCAGACGACCAGGACATTATCATTGCAGGTGTGCACGGCATCAATGGCGATGAAGCTTAGGGGCCGTATATTACAAACCTCGCTGCTGTGTTTCACCTTGAGTTTGAAAAGTTGCCTTGCATTCCGTCAGCTGAGCGCGGTTGTCATGGCATGTGTGTTTTAACCGCAGATTTTCGCTTGCTTGAAGCGGCCGCGTGATAGCTTGTCTTGCCGCTATGAACCCTCACTATTTCGAGTACCAGATCGACAGAGGAGTGGAATGGATTCGAATCTACTCACCGGGCACGTGGCGACCCGTTCCTGATGATGCTCCAGTGCTCGCACCGACCTACGCTTCTACGTATCGGGAGTGGCGCAGGTCATATCGCTTCCAAGTGTACTGGTCCGAAGACAGCACCGGAGGAACAACAACGGATCCCATTGTCACGCCTAGTTCGTATGTGTCCTACCACGTGTGGGAGTACCGAGACTGGCAAACACGAGGGTATCAACGACTTGGAGCTCCTGTACCAGCCATTGGTCTCGCGATGCTCGTGAATGCAGACGACAATTATTCGGCGGACTCATCGGTTCCGGATGGGGCATGGCGTGAACCGTCACCACCACCATTCTATGATCCTTGGAACGACTCGGGGTGATACTGGAGCAACATGTCGGATAAATTGACGCGGTAGTGCTTGCTTTGCATGCGATTCCATGTTGGGTTGTCTTGCTTGGTGTTGTGTGTCCCGCCTTCAGCTGTTTGCCGCTCTCATTTGACCCTGAGCGGCTTGCCTGGTTGATATGTTCAATTGTACAATGTATGGCCCAGCACGTTGGGCCCTACCTCGCTACTTTGACTACGACATCGTCAATGGCCCCGACAATACGAGAGTGGAATGGATTCGGATCTATGTTCCCGGTCCGTGGCATCCAGTCGCCGAGAACACCTTGGGACCAGCCCCGGATGACACAACCACCTATCGGGAATGGCGTAAGGTTTTCCACTTCGAGGTGTATTGGCCGAGGGATAGCACAGGCGGCACCAATACTGGTGCTGTTTCGCAGCCGGTGTCTTATGCATCCTTCTATACTTGGTATTATAGAGACTGGGTCACCAGGGGATACCAACGGCTGGGTCGCCCACATCCTAGTATTGCGCGGCCAGTTTTCGCTTCGGGCGCACCGGACCTCATGCACGCTGGTTTGACATCTTCATCGGCATCCTCCAACTCGGATGGTGGCTGATGCTCGGTTTCGCAATCCTGGGGAGTCTGTTCAGTTCAATTAAATGCGGGAGATTGACTTCGATTTCGGAGCCGTGCATTGCTGTAAAAGTGATTTCTTGCATTGCGGCAGTTGTGTTGCTTTCAGCAATTGTTGTCTGAAGCCGTACGCATATCAAGTTGTCTTTCCGGGTTTGCGGTGTCATGGCATGGCTAGAATGGTGTCCGGATCCTCAACAACCAGATGCCCAGTGGGTCAAGATCTTTCATCCGGGATCATGGACTCCACATGAAGAACATGATGCTCCACCTCCTCCGCACACGTATCGAGAGTGGAAGGAGTTCTATGATCGCAGCCCGCACCAGGACGGTGAACAGCTCAATGTCACCAAGTGGTACAAAAGAGACTGGGCCACGGAGGGCTATCGAAGAGTCGCAGCACCTCAAACAGGTCATGACTTTGATTCTATGTCCTTTCCGGATCAACACAGCGTGGCCACACAATCCACACCATTGAGTATGTCACCGCAGTTGTTGGACGCGATCCTTAGATCCTCGGATGCGGCGGATTTCTCTACCGAAGAGCTCACTCGCCTCCAGGAAGGGATTTCTCAGCAGCTGACGACTCGTGCGCATCACGCTTCCCAACTTCATCAACCTGTACGTGCATCACGGGGAGTTGCACCACCAGAGACGGTGGGGATCTCTGAACCATATACCGGCCTGTTAACTCCTCCGACAGCTGCAAAGCCAAGGCGAAACCTATCTTCGAGCTAAATGAGGACTAGATGCACGCGAGTGGGGCATCGGACAAAATAAGGGTGGTTTTGACGCTTGCGTGACCTTGCTTGGTTGTTGCTTGTACATGGTTGTGCATCGTGCATGTCCCTTTATCAGCTGGATCGGAGCCCGCGATACGCTTTGCCTCTCACTTCGACATGGACATCGAGGATTCGCAGCAGCGCCCATGGCTCGAATACTCGGTCTGGCAGGATCAGGAGTGGGTGCGGATCTACACTCCAGGACAGACTCAGCTATGGCAACCCGGTGAACCGTACCTGATCTACCAGACAACTCTTTTCGGGAGTGGAAGCGGGAAACTGATCCCAGTGGTGGGTTTGGTGAACATGGTCAGACATGGGCGATTCGCGACTGGCAGCATCAAGGATACCAACGCATTCTGTCTCGAAGGGAGTCCTTCACTACACATCATGCCCGAGATCCAGCACTTGGGAATGTGCGGAATTCCGATGCAATTCCAGTTGAGGAGACGTTCACCTATGCTACTCCGTTTTCTCATGGTGATCGCTCGACTGCTGCACAACTCACTTCAGCCCTCTATGGCGACACTCGTAATGCTCAACGTGGTGACCTTTCGTTCCCGTCTTCTGAGCGGTTAAGGGCTGTTTCTCGTTCCCCTCGCCGCGGTGGAATTTTTGGTCAACGATAGGGACACGGAGTTGAGCATGTGATCTTCCTTCGGAAAAAGTGACTCCTCGCCCCTCATTGAGGGGCGTGTGTGTGCGGAGTGACAGAATGCCCTGTCACCACCATTTCGGTTTATCAGCAGGGGCGTGCAGCACCTTTGGCATACTGCACGCAATGAAGCTATTGCCAAAGGTGGGAAGGGTGTCCAGACGTGGACACCTGTACCTGCTTCAGTGATTCTGTAAGTCCTTTTGGCCCCTTGGTTGCGGCGCTGTTTGTGCTTCTTGTTCTTTCGGGTAACGTGTTCGCCGCTAGAGGGAAGCCGAGTGCATCGCGAGCAGAACCCAGTCGAGACTCATCAGTTGTACTCGAGACTCATCAGTTGTACTCGAAAGATTAGCACTCTCCATTTGGAGTTTAAGTGTGTGCTTTTGGCAGGTACCCTGTTCACCCTTGCTTTGAGTTCCTCTCGAAGGGGCCGTTTACACGCCAGGTGCTATGTTTGTCAAAGGATATCAGGAAACCAGTGTGTTTTTTGTTGGTTGACTTTAGCGGGAACCAGCCACATCGGAGAAAAGGGTGCTGGAATGTGTGCCAACATAGGCTTGGATTGAAATATGTGTGAAGGCTCAAAGTGCCCGTTGTCCAAGAGGGAACCTCTTTTCTCCAGCTGAGTCGCAATCAAACCCCGGGAAAGTGAAGGTTAAGGGACCAACTGGAGTCCCAACCAGAACTAGGTGCGGCCACCAACCAGAACCACATAGGTGCCCCCGCCTTTTTTGTTCTTTACATTGGTTCCATGGGTAGAGAATTGATTAATACCATGTTTTGTTTTGTTAAAAAAAGGTTCATTGGGTCCATGCTTTTGTTTTGTTTTACATTAATACCAGGTTTTGATGCCGTGACAAGGCGCAATGCTCCAGTCAGACCTTTTGTGAGAGCCGTGAAAAGGGCGGGGGGACTGGTGCCATGCCATGCTCATTCCCGATGGCCTCACCAGGCCGACCATGCTTACCAACCCATGTCATAGTTTTTTAAATGGGTCCCCCCAAATCCACCCCCAAATCCCCCATATTTATACAAACCCAAAACAGCGGGAGGAGTCAGGGCACGTTTCAACAAAAGCAGCAGTGAAAGCTACTTGGTATGGCATGGCTTTGTGCCTGGGTGAAAGTTACTTGGCCTTCCGATGCTTATGGTCAAGCTGTTCACCAGCGTCACTTCTTGGTATGTGCTCCCTCCAGGGTGCTAAAAGGGGCCATTGGTTTGACAAATTCTCAACTTGATCCGCGTGCCGCCAAGCCCTCAAATGTTGTTGCTTGGTTTTTGCGGCATTTCTTGGGGTCCACTTTGGTTTCCCTTTGAAATTACCCAACGGTTCCTTGTTTCCTTCAAAACAAAGGCCAGACAATTATCTCCCTTGGGCCAATGACTTTTTTTTTTAATGGCCCAACACCTCCATGTGGCCCTGCTCACACCCAGGAAATGCGTTCTGACACGGGTCACACCCAGGAGTCTTAGTCATACTTCAACCCTTATTTGAATAGAGTTGATCAGTTTATTGATTTCGTCAACGACGCAACTTCAGTCACTTCTGGCCGTAGCATCATTCAGGTCAGTTGGTCTTTCTGGAGCCATTCTTATGACCGGCCGTCTCAAGTCTTGCTTCCAAGGCTCACGAACCTCGAAAGAACCAGTGCCTGGAGCCATACCCGAAGCAACCCTACTTTGACCTCGTTTCGGACGCCTGCCAAAAACCTTTGGGTTTTTGCTCAAAATTGACAAGCCTGGGTTGCGCAGGTCTTGGTCTTTGTTCCCCTTGAAGGGGCCCAAAATCGGGTACCACTTTTTTGAGCCACAGCCCTTGGGCTCCGAACCTCTGCTTCCCTGCGGGCGCCCCAGTTAACCAGAGGCCGAAGGCGCCGAGCCCTGGCACGAGCGCGAGGCGACTCGAGCGGCTCGATTTGTCCGAGGGGGGGGGGCCCAGGGGCTGGGGAGGGGGTTGCCGCCTGGCGCCTGAGTGCAAGCGTTTGGCCTGATGTTTGCACAACGTTGCACAACCCTGAAAAATCAAGGTGCAGCGGTTGACCTAATGATGTTTGCACAACCCTGAGCCGGTGTCTAGGGTGGTGGGACGGGATGGTGCCCGCCTCTGTGGCGGTTGCCTTTTGATTTCACAAATTTGTGCGGCAAGCTGACCGATTGAGGGTAGAACGAGCGCTCCCATGATGGATGTGTGTTTTTGTTTCTCCGGGGAGGAGTACTCCTGGCGACTTCGTACTTTGCCCAGATCCTTGGTCCAAGAAATTCGAAGTTTCTTGTTTCCAGTCTCAAAGCTCGGAGAGTTCAAGTACCCGTTCAAACCATTGGATGCATAGGTGTCCTTTTTGGTTGGTTTGCTTAAAAAACAGAGGGCCCTGGTTTAGATGGTTGGTTTATTCTATTTACCAGGGCCATCTATTTTTCCACAAGGCCACCTATGATTGGATGCCTCGAACGGCCCTCGAACGGCCACCTACTGCTGGGATCTTCCCATGTCGACTCGCCGATTCGGCCAGCTCCTGGAGCGGCAGCACCTGGAGGCGCGGAGCAAACAACTTGCACGCGCCAGGGCCGGTGTCGCTGTTTCTTTCCCCTTCTTTTTTTTTTTGTGTGTGTTTTTTGGGGGTCTTCTTTGTTTTTCCGGTTTCTGCGGGTTTTCTGGTCATTGCCAGACCCCTCCTCCTCCTGCATCAATATTTTTGGGTGACATGACTTCGTGCGTTTTCGGCTGCCGCCTAGACTTTAATTGCAGCTGGTTCTATGTACTCTCAGTTGTGCAAAGCCGACCTTTGACCTTTTGGTTTTCCCATTTTGGTGCATTTTTAGTAGAGGTGCCAAAAGGCTAACCTTTTAGTTCTGGGTTTTTTGGGCAACTGAGTACTTACTAGATATACATGTTTACTCAAGTCAGGAACTGCACTCACCAAAGTGGCTATGGTTGTCAAAACCCAAATCGGTTTGCCCCAGTGAACGGGACCCAATCCAACCGATTCAATCCAACCACTAAAATAGGAAACCTAAGATGGGTGGTGAATTCACCGAAACCCCTAAAATGGAATCCCATTGGTGTTGACCCACGGCCAACTGGACACGGGACACGTCAAGATACGACGATCATTAGATTCAGAAAATGGATGGCAGTCATGAGTGTTGGCTTTACCGTTGCACCCTGCAAACGACTGGGTTCTCTGTCTCACCGCCGTGCAAGCAACTCCAGCAGGCACTGCTTACGAACTGACAACTTAGCTTGTGTTGTTTCGGAGAACATTTGCTTGTTGCTGACAATCTGGTGGGTACTTGTTTGCTTCTTGGGGATAACTGGATTCCTTTCATGCTTTATTTCAACTGTCTGTGGTTAAATGAGTCAGGATCAGAACTGAGTTGGGACCTGGACCCAGTCCTCGGTGCAACACAAGCTGTGACAAGTTTGATGTGAATGCGGACCCTGTTTTCTTCATTTGGAGCCAGCGGTGCTTTTCTTCGACCCCCAGCATTCCTGTTACGATTTCGACGCAACCAAGGTCCCCTCATCCATTTTTCCGACACCATGTCGGGTTCAAATAATCCACAGAGCTTGCTCCTTCCGAAGTTCCTGAGACTCACATCCAGATGGGGATACAGGGTTGGTTGCAGCATGTGTTTCTCCAATTCGGTCTTGTATTTGGAAACCAGGAGGTTGCTTAAACAATATGGTTTAACCAGGTTTCAACAAGAGAGATTGGCGACCAGTTTGGCTGATAAGAAAGCAAGAAGAAAAGCTGGTAAGTGTGCTCCAAAATGAGTGCCATATTTTTGTTTTGCGTAGACAAACCAATTATGGGTGGCTCGTGTTTTTATTTAGTGAACCTCCCCAAAATGGCTTCAGTGTTCCGTTCTTTTTGCTCTTAACGCCAACCAAAAAGGTTTCCCTAAAAAGAGACGTACAAAAATGGATGTGTCTCCTGCTTGGGATACCCTGTTTTGTGGCTTGACGGCGCTTCCTGGCTTGACCCTCTGCATCAAGATCTCCAGCGGCGAACCTTGGAGCTCGAGAATCTTGTCTCGTTGGACGCCATCTATCCTAGACCTTGAAAATAGGTTTTCCTATTTTGAGGGGTCGCCTAACTAAAGAAAGTCACACCCAGATTTGAACCATCTGAACATCGCTGGCCGAAAGCTCGCGCAGGCCGCGGATGACAGGCGGCGAGCGGACACACGGGATGTGTGTTTTTTGTGCCACGCGGATTGGTCTCAGGCAACCCGTCAGGTTGGTTTGGGTTGGTTTGGGCCTTTGAACCCCTGGTGCTTGTACAGGGTAAATGGGAAACCACTCCGCAACCACCAAACCACGAACTCCAATGACCAATTTGAGGGATGCTGATGGTCCGAGCAGAGGAGTCCCAGGTTTGGTGGCGGGTTCTACTTCCGGTATGTTTGGGGAGGCAATGAAGGGCATGCCAAACTCTACCACAGACATCCAGTGGTGCCCCTGTTTTACCGTTTTTGGTTTGGCTTATAAGCCCAAACATCCAGTGACTGGAGGCGTTTCCCTGCAAAACCACCCAAAGAAACGGTGCCTTTTTTGTTTTTTTATTCTGCTTTCGGCCGCGGGAGGTCTCAGCAACCAGCTTTCTATCAAAACTCGGCTCCTACAGACATAGAAAACGCCTGCCTACCTACCTACCTACCTACCTACCTACCTACATAGCTACATAGCTTCAAAAACCACATACCTACATACCTACATACCTGCCTATCTAGATACCTGCATACCTACATACCTACATACCTAGGTACATACAGACATGCCGACATACAGACATACAGACATACAGACAGGCGGACAAAAAGACATACAGACAGACAGACAGACCACCCATAGAATCAAGAAAGAGCTATCAATCTGTCAATCCTTACTATGTCTGGACCTGGTAAGTTTCCCTGTGTTGAGTCAAATTAAGCCGCAGGCTCCACTCCTGGTGGTGCCCTTCCGTCAATTCCTTTAAGTTTCAGCCTTGCGACTACGGATGGCCAGATTCATATGACTATTTTATCAAAGCCGATTGCAATTTTATCAAAGCCAATGGCCATTTTGTCAGGGCCTGGCCGTTTTATCAAGGCCAGCGGCCGTTTTGTCAAAGCCAATGGCCGTTTTATCAAGGCCAATGGCCGTTTTATCAAGGCCAATGGCCGTTTTATCAAGGGGCGCGACTTTAGAGACAGACAGACAGACAGACAGACAGACAGACAGACAGACAGACAGACAGACAGACAGACAGACAGACAGACAGAGAGACAGACAGACAGACAGACAGACAGACAGACAGACAGACAGACAGACAGACAGACAGACAGACAGACAGACAGACAGACAGACAGACAGACAGCACAGACAGCACAGACAGCACAGGCAGACAGGCAGACAGACAGAGACAGGCCGTCAGACAGACCGTCAGACAGACAGACAGGCAGACAGACAGAGACGGACCGTCAGACAGACCGTCAGACAGACAGACAGACAGACAGACAGAGACAGACAGACAGACAGAGAGACAGACAGACAGACAGACAGACAGACCGACAGACAGACAGAGAGACAGACAGACAGACAGACAGACAGACAGACAGACAGACAGACATTCAGACATTCAGACATACACACATAGACTACGCACATACATGCACACATACACACATCACGACGCATACACACACACATACAACGTACATACATGCATACATACATACAGACATACAGACATATATATATATATACCCATACACACACATAATTATGGTAACCCCTTCTACGTATTGTAATACAATTGGAGTGATTCTCCGACCATGCCAGGCTCTGCTTATGCATCTTACACAGCGAGGGCGTCGAGACTTTGCGCGCTACCCTGGAGCCTGGGCCCAATCTGCAGACCGGCGCCCTGGTTCCTTACAAGCAATTCAATCGCCAAGCACGGTGAATTTCGGGGATGCATCATGGTAAATGGGTGTGTCTTTTTTTAGGGGACCGCCAAGAATTTGAGTTTGCTTTGGGTTGTCCTTTCAAACCATAAAGGGCACCCTTATAAAAAAGACAACCTACATGAACCTTGCTGAGTTTCATCACACACACACACGCACGCAATCATTGAATGACTGGGTTTCGCAAAACTGCAAGCAAATGAACCAGGAACAGCATATTGGAATCCAGGGCTCATAAGCCGTTGGTTGCTAAATTATATCAAAGGGGTTTCTCCCATTTGAGAGAGACTCCTCGACTTGTTTGGGAAGCATCCCCTATTATTCCACCGCGTGGATCAATCCAGCGTCGAAGCTGAATAGGGTGTCCTTGCAATATGTTGGGCGGCTTCCAGGGAAACAAGAGACACACCATCCATGTTGGGTGAATCCCCCTTTCCCCAACGAAGCTACACGGAGCCCACGGAGCACCCCTTTGTCCAGGGGTTTCTTTCCAGAAAGGGACAAAATGCCGGGGTGGTGTGGTATTGAAGACCATGGACGTTGAAGACGGAATCCTTGAAGCGGCTTCCAAAAGCAAGTCGGCTCGGGCAGACTGGCGGAACCCTTTCTTGCATCCCGGTTTGGGGGCAGTGGGTTCCCCCTCTGAGATTGCTGTTCCGGTGTTTTCGTCCAAATGGGTCTGAAGACCACCCATTTGCCCCGCAGCCAATGAATGTGGGAGGTTTGCGACCTCCACGAAGCTTTCATTCTGCGGGCCATTTGCCCATTGCTGCCCTTGCCTTGCCCGCCCTAACTTACAACGTGACCGTAAGTTGTTTGAACTCCCTTTGCTTAAAATGGCGTTCTTGCCCCCCGAAACACGGATGGCGAATCCGGGTGTCGAGTTTTTTTGCCGAGGTCGTACAAAGAAGGCGGCTTGCTTTGGCCTCAGCTTTTTCGCTTTTTGCCTTGAATGCCTTGTCAAAAATAGAGTAACCCCAATGTGGCAAGTGCCCTGGTACATGGAAAGGACTGAGACCGGTTTTTTGCTCCTGAACCCAAAGCAAACCCCTGGTTCAGGGCAGATACTCCTTCAAGGCCCGAAACGGCGACGGGAAAAAGCTAAAGCTTCAACTCGGTTACTCCTTGATTTGATCTTAAGAAGATTTGACGTTTTGGGAACAATGACTATTCGCCCGCAAACGGCTTGATTTTTTGCAGGGCACGGACCAACTTAAAAGGAAGCCAAGATCTTCAGATCTTGCGGAAGCTGAATGGTTTACCTGCAACTTTCGGGATTTGCCGCAGGGTTGGGCATTCGCTGAAACAACCAGACTCTAGCCTTCCCTCAATCGGAACTCTGGACACGCGTCCTCTGGATTTTGCGGGCTCCCCCAGAAAAGCGTGCCTTCTGGCCCTGGGAACACCACGTGCCAAAGAAATGAGCTACCTCTCAGCGCAAAATCGGGCACCGCGCTTTCCCAGGGGCACGATGGCCCTCTCGAATTTTCCCGTGTGATTTTTGCTTTCTTTGAGCAGGCATGTACTAAAGGGAACCAACAGGGTCGTTTGACACCAAGTGTTTGCACAATGGTGGTCTAAGGATTGGCCCCGTTTGGCTCTTGACTCATCTCCATGTGCCTATGCCATTGGCTATGGTCCTTCCTCTTGCCCCACTGGAATTCCGCTCAGCGGCTGGTTCATTTGTGAGGGGGGGGGTTGGAGAGTGTACTTTTTGCCGAGTGTTTCAAATCTCCACCACGCATGTTGGACGTCTTCGAATTTTATTCTGTTGAACAGACAACATTGTCAGGGTATCGGTCTTGGGTGATTCCGTATCGGTTTGCAGGTTGACGAGTATCACTTTTGCCTATGGTCCCCCCGTCTTCGTCATTTTCAGGTTGGGTTTCCCTCTGATATCGCTCGCCCATTGAACGAAGAGGTTGGCTGCTCTTTGGTGACCTCAATCTTGCGGACATATGCGGGAACAAACTATTTCCTCGCTGACTAGCAGCATGAAGGGGGGTCACGGCTAATCGAGAAAGGACAACTCTTTGGGCACATATTTGTGGACACTTGTTTTAGGCCGCGATTTTCTGTGAGACCAGGACAATTGCCTGGAATGTGCCAAAGTAATTAGACAGATTGTTGTGTGAGAAGTCTTATCTTGAGGGATCCAAACCGGGGGGGGGGGGTTGCTAATGCTTCCTTCTCTGAGCAACTTGGTTTGGTTTCCTTGGGCTACCCTCGCGGCGAAGATCTTTGGTCTCTGCAGAGTGAAAGCTGACAGCACTTTGGAGCTTGCGATCGTCCGCTTTTTTGAAGGCTCTCCACTTCCATGGAACAGAGGGTAGGCTCCTCGGAATCCACCTTAAAATGGTGAGCCAAGCATGTGGCGACGTCTGCTTTTGTTGGCGAACTGCGTTGGGTTTTCCCTCGGATGATCAGCATAGGGGAGTCAATCATTGTGTCCTCTGCGTGTGTTCCCTTTCCACGGCCACTGGGCATCTGAGCTTTTGTTCGTTTCCGGGTTTCTGGGGTATAGGATACATTTTACATTTTACCAGTGACTCAAAAAAAGAAACAAGCCATAAAATATACATTCTATAATTGGGCCTATCTCTAATCATGGTGTGTTCACTTTTCCTGGGGTGAGATGTTGAGAAACGATGTGCCTTCCAGACCTTCCAAGGCTGGAGCTGGCGCGCCGGCGCTTCATTGTGTTCTTGAACGAGCCGGAGGACGAAGAGGTGTGCCAAGCAATGAAGTCGCAGCTTTGTTTGTGGGGTTTATAGATGTGTTTGGGATGTGTGTGTGTTGGTATGTGTATGTGTGGGGTTTTGTGTTAAAAAGCAAACGTGCACCTATAGTATATCTATAGTTTATTTATGTGATACATAAACGTGTCACAGAAAGATATTATATCGATGTGTGTGTCTTTGTGCAAACAGATGCATTGATTTTGTGGATCAAAACGTGATGTGTAATTCTGGGTAGCGATTAATCAAAGGGGTGTTAATACGCAAAAAGCCGGACAATGATTCTCTCAGCCTGAAACACAAGGGTAGCAAATACTCAAAACACATGGGGCCAATAATTCCGGAATGTTTTACAGGTGGATAAGAAACAGTTTTTGGGGCTGGTAATGTCTGAGCTTGTTGCATTCAACCTGCTCAAGGCCAAAGTTTGTATTGGTTCTAAGTTACCAAACGGATATCAAGAAGAGCCAACCTGACGGAGGTCCCAAACAGCCAAACTCTTGTGACAATCTGTACTAAAACTGCCACCCGGCCAATTGTTCAAGGGGGTTGGTACGGGAAAGACCCAGGAAGGAAACCATAATACGGTTTGCTTAAGGGTAGGGAATAGACCGGGATAGACCAACAAGTTTTGTACCCTGGGCAGCGTAAGGCATACTAAGCCACTACTAAGCCAATTCTAAACAGTACCGAGCCAGTACACAAGAATGCTAACCCAATACAAACCAATTCTAAACTGTACTGGGCCAGCTCAAAGGAATGATACTCCAGTACTAAATCAGTTCTAAACAGTACTGAGCCAGGCCAGAAGCCAATGCTAAACGAATACCAAGCCAATACGAAGCCAACACTACCACATTTACTTTAGGGTGCTATTCCACAGGTGACATTGTGGTTGACTGTTCCTGGTCAGGACGTGAGACACCCTACCCAGACCTACCAGCCATTGAACGAAGCCACCAATCGTCCAACATTTGTTGTGTCAGTCGTTGGAAGGCTGGGCGCATTCAATTCAACCCCTGGAAAGTCAAGGATTACCTCATCATGGCTTCGCGCCAAAAAAGCCGATCGCCGGGTTTTGAGTGGAAGTTGCCATGGATGCAAAACAAAGGACAAAACCACCCATTTCACGTGACAAATTGCAATGGATTCAAAACAAAGGACCCTGGCAACCGCATTTGGCGCTTTGCATTTGGGTGTCCTTGGAGGTGAGCTGCTGGCGTCGAAAGGCGGGGCCAACTGGGCGGGGTTGGGGGCTGGGTCAGGCCGCCGCCGGTTTATGAACAAATCTGGAAGTGGCAAATGGTCGGTGCCTTTGACGAGGCATGTTGATTTTTTGCGCTGCCTTGTGGCGAGGCCATGAGTTCGACACTTCCCCATCTGAAAAGGATAGAAGGTTAGAAGTAAAGATCCCACCCCGCAGTACTCATGGGGCGCGCTGGGGCCCGGATACAGGGCGGCCTGCAACTTCGCCGCCATGCATTTTCCAACAGTCATGGTGTTGGGCGGTTCTTTTCAAAAGGGAGTTGTAATTCAACTAATCAAAGGGCACTACACTCCTTTCAGGACCCTTTTTAAGTACCCCTACTGCTTGTGTTTCGGGGCTGCGGGCATTTCGTGCTGGGTGTGGGCGAAGTGAGGCATGGAGGGGCGGGGCCAAAGGTTGTAGCCTCCAACAAGCAGCGCCAGACCCTTTGCCACAATGACCATCAAACGACAACTTGATTTTGTGGCTACGGGGGAGGGGCGGTTGACAGGCGAGCCGAATTTCCAAGTGCATTTCTTGTCAAATCTTTGGAGGGGCCTTAGTATGTGAGGTGCACTCAGCTTCTTTGTCAGGTTGGGCTTTCTTGGTGTTCCCAACCGTTGCAAGGTAGTGAAGCGTGTGTGCGTGTTCGCGAATTCGGCGAGGAAATGGATTCGGAGCATCTTCCTACATGTGTTTGCTTTTGTTTATTATTCCTTTTTCTCTGAGCCCCCTTGTGGCATCAAGTTGGAATTTTAGATTCGTAGGATACGCACTTTTTTAGTATGTAGGGCAAAGCCGAGGTAGATGTGAGCATACTCAATTTGTTCCATGATGAGCCGATACAATGACTCACACATATTTGCACCTGCAGAGTACGCAGCAAAGCTTGGGACCCATCAGATGATTGGAGTCCTGTTAGTTTCTTTGACAAACAGTCTCAAGCAACAAAAGGACTTGTGACACATACGTACGTATGCTAGTGAAAATGTACAGTATATATATATTATAAGTACGTCTGCGCATACGTAGTCACACACATGTATATGCATATGATGATTCACATGTATACATACTGACCTAGGCACAAATACATATATATATATATACGAGACACAGACCGACCGCTGGACGGCCGGGCGGAATGACGGACGGACGGACGGACGGATGGATGGATGCATGCATGGATGGATGGCTGGAGAAAACGATAGATAGTTAGGTAGATAGTTGCATTTAGTTGTGTATATATATATATACCCTTCCTCAAACTAACATGGCACCTGTGGGAAGGTACCTGGAAGATGAGTTTCCTTTTGAAGGGACCCCCTGTCGGTTGCCATGTTAGTGGGAAGGAGGGTATATGAATGATCTGCATGCATCCATGGGCCCAGTGGAGTCGAGCAACGGCCCGAGACAGGTGGCCGGGCTTTACGCGCTGGAGCCGCTGGCGGCGATCACGGACTGGCCGGACCCCTTCATCAGGACGGGCGGTTTCATGCGGGTTTTGGTCCCGGGATGTGTCATGTTGGTTGGTATTGAAAGGGAAACCACAAAGAAGCTAGCCACTCAAAATTGTATTTTAGCAATTGGTTGTCAGGGCCCCAAAGAGGGGACGCTTAACAGAAAGTTGCCGGGCTGATAGACTAAATTGTTTTTTTCAATTGCGGGCGGAGGGGGGACCCTATTAGACCCCTGTCAGGCCATAGTCGCTACTAGCCCCTATTGGGATTGGGAGGGCCCCTATTGGTGGGCCCTGGACAACCATAGAAACATTGTGTGGTTTTAAACGGCCCAACGCGAAGTCACTACTACACCACACCCACCCACCCACCCACCCACCCACCCACACACACACCCACCCACGCACGCACGCACGCACGCACATGCACAAGCACATCCCCTCCGAAAGATGTTTAGAGCCTGGGTTAGAAGACACTGTTCCCTTGAAATGTGATTTTGATAGTTGCCCCTCCTGTTCTCCCAAGACTCTAACCAGGCCTTAACATCAGGGGCAGGGCGGGGGTTGCATGCTCTCCTGTAAATTATCATAAAGCCCAAAAACCACTTGTTGTAGAGGAAACTGTGGAAACTCCGTTTGACGGCCTTTTTTGGGTTTTATGTCAATCCGCAGCGTAGCCAAAAGCGTGAGGATTGAAATGATTCCCCTTTAGTGAGGGTGCGACCCCAAATATTTGGGAAGGAGCCTGGTTTTCATGTATGAGTGTGTCTTTTTTACACCCGTACTGATTCATGGCGCAGCCCCAGCCACTCCCCAACGACTCCGAATTTCGGGGAGCCTTTGAGCATTTTCCTATGGGACCTCAAGCCCTGAAAGCCTTCCAGAGATGGCCTGGAAGGCTCGCTGACAAGCGACTGCAAGCTGGACAGACTCTTAGGTACCTTCGTGGTTCGGATTCGGATTTGCAGCCCTGTCTAGATGGGAAACCAGGCCTGAACCTCCACAGCACATCAAGCTACCGAAGGGAAGCTGAGATTCAGACTTCTTCCCAGGAAGCGCCAGAAGGGCAGCCCAGGCGGGAAGTGGGGAAGCGGCCCTGCAGCGAAAAGGGGATATGCCTGGAGACATGGAAAACCAATCCAGAATGTTGGTCTGTCGGTCGGTTTCAAATTGGAATATCCTCCACCCAAGTATTGACCTATTTTGTGAGGGAGGGCTTACAAAAGCAAACGCCAAGGTGACCAACTATTCATAGGGTTGCCATAGTTCAGGAGTCCTTATACCGTATTTCCCCTACCCTGCCGGGCTTGCAAGGGAGACACACCCATGTCGTTGGGGACATCATTTGGATATGAACTAAGGCTGACAGAGACTTGCGCGGAATGGACCGGCGAGGTATCCATGTGGACATTCGTTCGGATATCACGGCTATGTCCCCAACATAGGGTGTGAACGATTGTCCTTCGGCTGTTTTCCAATCACCAAAGTGGGGTTATGTTCCATTTTTCAAGCACTCACTATCTTTTTTCTGACTGCCTTGACCATGTTTTTGTTGTGAGGTCTTGTTGTGCAATCGCCTGGATGTTTAGGCTGAGTTGCAGATTGTAAGCCGATCATCCGCTGTTACTCTGCAACACGCCAAACAGACAGTGGTACATGGTTGTTGTTGGGAAACATTTTACATCATTTTACATTTTTGTGTATTGTGGTTTAGTGGTTGAAATCCCTACTCAACTGCTGAAATATATGTTTTGCTCCCCTTCCAACGTCCACCAAGGGTAGGTTTCTTTTGGATAAGCACCTTCGAGCTGAGCTCCTGATTTCATCATTCGCTTGAACAGGGTGAAACGCCAAAGTTATGATGACATCCCGGATGATGTTTGGGCGTCATTTCATTTCTCATTCCCTGCCTATCGCACCAGCAAGATAGCTCATCGTCACTATGTTGCGGTGGCTCCCCGGATCTGAATCACGTGTATATTCATTCGTCAGCCAGCGTGCATACCTGGGCTTGCATGTTGAGTTCGGCAACCCAAACGCGAGTCAACCAACTGAGATCCGAAACCGCATTTCAACATGATGCTACAAGGGAAGGTTCTCTCAATATGCATGCCAGATGATTTTTGTGTCGTTTTTGTTTTTGCTGTTTGGTTTGTTTTTCTTTTTCAGTTGGGCGCAACAGCTCAAGATTCAAAGCCCGGACCCAGAACCTTGGTCTTTTTCGGCAGGCGCGGCGATGGCGTCCTGCGCCAAAGCCTGCGACCAGGTGAGGGAGAGAGACATACCAATGCTTGGTGCGCGAGGTATGGAATATGGTTCAATGAGCCCAGGCTTTGGTCCATAAAGGAAACCACCAGTTGGATGGTTTATAATTTTATAAGGGTCATTCCATGTGTAATTCCCTGCCTATGGCACCAGTCTCGTCCATTGCCCTCTGAAAATGTGCTGGTTCATGAGACACATGAAGAGTCGAGCCGAAACCCATGCAGTGTGCAGACCTCTAAACATTCTCCGACCCTTTGAAAGGATGACCAAACACAAGGGTCGTCGAATAATCTCCAATTTTTCAGTTTACTAGCTTCTATTTGCTTTTCAGCCTATATATCTTTTATTTGCCCTTGTTGCCTTTAATGTTGGGATCTATCACTGGACATATTTTCTCATTTTTGCCTGGGGACGAACAAGCAAATGGGAGTCGTTCTAAATTGCCAGTCTTAAAATTAAGTACAGGGAGGTTCTGAAGGTCTAGCGCGAAAGGAGAACACTGCATCGCGAAAGGCCGGCGAAAGGAACGCGAAAGGACTTGAAACACAACGAATACATGGTAGAACCCTGGCTGGGGCTCGGAAACAAGCTTTTAAGGACTGGTTGTCAACGCGAAAGGAAAACATGGGGCCGCGAAAGGCCGGCGAAAGGGCAGGAACTTTTATTTTGAACAACCCCCAAATGGCGAAATCGGTCCCAAGTTGCCGAGGGGGTGAGAGACACTTAGGGTAGCTGACCCTGCGGTTGAACCCTAGGCTTGCTAGGGTGCTTTTTGGCCGTGCCGTTTTCCATACTGAATGCTGAGTTACTCACTTGAAAGCGAATCGACCTGAATCGACCTTCTGCCTTCCCCGTTTGCCAAAATTGCACAAGGTTGACCTTTCAGTCTTGGGTCAAGGGGCCACCCAGTATATTCTTCCTTGGTTGCATGAGCTTCGGTTCCCCTTTGGGTTTGGGGAACCGGATTGTGGACTCGGGCGTTGCTTGGCTTATCCTTCAGCCCTCTCCATGAGTCCGAAAGGCTTTTGACATTTGGCGAGAAGAGCAACCCAGAATTTCATGACCTATGAAGGGCTAGAGATTGGAGCAGAATCTGAACATGTTATTTCATCTGCTGGTGGTCTAGAATTATTCGTCTACAGGGCCCGTCTTTCAGGTTCCATATTTGGTTTAAAGAAGGGATGTGGGCCATTTACTTCCAGCCTGCTTTATCGGGCATCCCTCGTTATCCCCGCTTCCCCCGCCATCGCTAGCTTTTTCTCCCAACAGAAGAAGGCGAAGAGGTGGAACAGGAGGTGATTGCAAGAGGCACCGCGACACTTCACCTCTCAGAGAAGCAATAGCAAATCTGCATTCCCCGATCCCATCCTTGCTTCCCGCCGATTCCCCGCTGTAGCCTTAAAACAACAGCGACCAACATCGCCAAACTTGCACGCCGGCTTGGAGACGGAATATGTGCGAACCTGCATGAGGATCAGGGGACCTTGTACATGGTAACAGTTTTGAATCGGCCGAATTCAGGCCGATTCCTGGACAGGGAGCAGAGAACGAGTCCAAGTAGCTTTGACACTCAGCCACTAGTTTGGGTTCGGCAGATATCGACTAGAAATATGTGGGGCTCGGACTTCTGACACAGGATTGGGCTGGGTGTTGCGCATCCGCGACGGGACGATGTCATATCGGCAAGTGTGTCGGAATGGAGACAATTGCTATTTCACACGTCACAACAACAAATAATTATGTGTTTCGCCCAGGCTCTTGATCAACCTTCCGACACTCTACTAGTTTCACAACAAAACCGCTAGCTAGTTGATACTCAACCTGCAAAACCGTTTTCGGGGCCCGCCCAAGATCGACACGGGAATTTCAACCTGGTCTTTCGCAAGTTTTCCCAGGAGTTTGTGCTCTTCTTGGAGGACGACTTCCAGTTGATCACCAGGCAAAGGAATCAAGAGTTAGACTCGGCCCAGTGCCGCCTTGAAAACCAAATTGGGGGAGGATTTCGACCCAGAATTCCATTTGTCGGGGAAAAAAAAACACAAACACATTTGGGGGTTAACAGCATTAGAATGGGTGTATAGGGTAATCAGCCCCTTGTACTGCCCACAGAAAGTGTTTGTCGAACCTTTCTCAGAGCCCCTTCTAAGAGGTCTATCTTTTCCCCCAAAAGCATTGCGAAGGGATCTTCCGGTAAAATTGTTAGCCTTACCGCTCAGAAAGATACACGAGAGGACATGCAGAGCGAGATGCACGAAAGCACGGCGAAGCAAGATGCACAGCAGGATGCGCGCGAGATCATGCATAGCAAGAGACACGAGGGCTCACGTCGAGCTGTCGAGCGCCTTTGCAGAGCAAGATGTGCGAGAGCGCATGCATGGCAGAGACACAAGATCGCAAGTCGAGCGCGCATGCAGGGCAAGATTTACGAGAGCCCGTGCAGAGCAAAAGACACTGAGGTCTCGCTCTCCTTTTTGATTTGCTCTCGCGCGACCATCTGCGGGGATGGGTGTGGTCAAGGCGTAAGGATGTTTTTGAGTTGTTTTTTATCCGCGACCCTCTGCTCTTCGGGGGTTAGATGCGCAAAACCTGCGGACTTGTTCTACTTGTTTGTGGCTTGCAGAGAGATAGTTGCCTGCGCAGGAGGTAACACGCTCTGACATGGGGGAACATGATTAATGACCCCGCCCCCCCAAGGTCGACATGGCTTTGGGAGGGGCTAGCCTGGACCAGGCCTTTCCTGCGTGGATCCCTGTTTGGCCAATAGGACTGCAATAGGAAAGTTAAAGGACATTTCATTTGGTGTTTTCCCGGGCTGGAGAGGGCCAGGATTATTCAGAGGGCGGCTTGTGTTATTCGGAGGGGGGGGCAAGCCTTGAAAGGCCTTACATTTTTCGAGCGTGTCAACCCTGTTTTTTGAAGCAAACAGTATACTAAATTTGTTTCGGTTAGCCGTTGTTTGATTTCTGGAATGGCAACCTTTGAGACTACGCAAGGAGTTAGCATGGGCAAAAGTGTTGGCAATTGCTTTGGCAATTTCGACTATTGTGTTTTTGTATGTTTTGAACTTTGGGCTGGAA
Source organism: Effrenium voratum (assembly GCA_963377175.1). Taxonomy (NCBI): domain Eukaryota; class Dinophyceae; order Suessiales; family Symbiodiniaceae; genus Effrenium; species Effrenium voratum. The sequence goes on along the minus strand of CAUJNA010002079.1, from coordinate 602,416 downwards.
AGGGACGTCTTTAATCAGTCGGATTTTGGGAGGTGCCTCCAAAAAATAAGAGGGGTCTACTTGTTGGTCAAACCTTGTGTTTTATCAATCATGTGCCGACAGCAACTTGCGCAAAGTAGCTCGCATCGAGAACTTGGATAAACAAACTTGGGCAGAAATCCAGTTCACAAAAATAGGTCACGCTGGATCCCGCGTGAAGGCTTTGCCTTACAACGGATTCCAAGCGCCCCACGTGTGCGCCGGTGCGCCGGTGGCCTTGTGCTCCTTCAGCCTGGTCCTGGGGCTTTTGGGCTCAAAAAGCAAGTTCCTCTGCCCGAGCGCATGGAGTCAGGATTGTGGAGGCGCAGATGTCTGGCCAAGACGCAGTTGACGGTCTTGACAGATGACGCGCGAAACGCAGAGCATGGAGTCTCGGCCGAAGGTTTCGAGAGCACAGCCTAGAAAGTTCAGCTACTGTAGCAGGTAGCCAGAAAAAGACATGACGTGAAACCTAGGAGAAGCCTTGCTTTTATGCAAGCATTGGGAAGGATTCTCTCGTCCTCCAAATTGCTTCCCCTTGCAGCTCAGCTTTCCCAAAGTTCAATGGTCCTGGGTTCCTGTGCCTAGTTATTTCGGTGGATGTCAATATTTCAACAGTCGGTTCGATTGGTGACGAATTCGCTCTACTTAATCGTGGTTGTGATAGGATTTGATCCTTCCCCCAACCCACCCCTCCCCTCCGCCCGTTGCCTGTTTGTTGCGACCCTAATTTGCGACCGTTTTCAAGGCCTCATCTTGAGGAAGGGGGGAGCGGCACATCACACTTTGCCACGACCAAATTCCAGCCCTTGTGCCGATTGAATGTGTCTTTGGAGCAACCGCTGAAACCCTCACGCTGATTGAGTTTTTGAAACCTGTTTGTTTTTCTTCATGTTTATGTGTTTCACGCACCATGTTTGGGTTTCTATCTCGTTTGCTTTTCTGTTTCCTGCTTTCCTCCATGGTTGCCTGTTCTCCTTTTGTTTCCTGTTGTTTTCCACTGAGTTCACTTGTTTGGGGAACTAAATCTGGTCCAGAGGTTTGCTCCCAGCCGAAAACCCGCTGACGACCGCCTATGAGCTGGATAAGATCCTCGGACGAGGATCCGTCGGCTTCGTGTACAGAGCTAGGCGAAGAGCAGCTTGGCATCTTGGGGTTACCTAGAACAAAGGTGGTTTGTTTCTTTGGTTTTTGTTGTTTCTTTGTCTGTCTGCCTGCCTGCCTGCCTGCGTGTTTGTCTGTCTGTCTTTCTGTCTGTCTGTTTGTTTCTTTGGTTTTTGTTTGCTTGTGTGCTTGATTGCTTGATTGCTTGCTTGCTTGCTTGCTTGCTTGTTTGCTTGCTTGCTTGCTTGCTTGCTTGCTTGCTTGCTTGCTTGCTTGCCGTTTCATTGCTTCTTTGTGTTGTTTCTTGTTTGCTTGTTTGTTTGCCGTTTGTTTGGTTGTTTGTGTGTTTGTGTGTGTGTGTGTTTGTTTGTTTGTTTGTTTTGTTTGTTTGTTTGTTTGGTGGGTTGGTTGGTTGGTTTGTGTTGTTGTGGTTTCGTTTGGTTTGGTTTGGTTTGGTTTGGTTGGGTTGGGTTGGTTGGTTTGTTTTTTGTTTGTTTGTTTTGTGTGTATGTGTTTGTTTGGTTGATTGTTTGTGTGTCTGTCTGTCTGGCACGGTTGTTTGTTTTGTTTGTTTGTTTGTTTGTTTGTTTGCTTGCTTCCTTGCTTCCTTGCTTGCTTGCTTGCTTGCTTGCTTGCTTGCTTGCTTGCTGCTTCTTTGTGATCTGTGTGTTTGGTCGGCTGGCTGGCTGGCTGGCTGGCTAGCTTGCTGGCTGGATGTTGTGTCGATGTTTTTGTTCTGAGTGTGTCTGTTGGTTGGCTTGAAAGGCCATTAAAAAAATGCTCGAGGTCGCTAGACTGTTTCTTGCCGAAAGACGATTTTTTGTGCGCCTTACCCTGAATATCCAACAAATGGTGGTTTTTGTTGCCCAAGAATTGCTTAGGGTAAGGTCACTGACAGTCACGCCGCCCTCATCCTCCCAGCTGCAAATTGCTGCACCCAAGCCACTCATTCCCCGGCTTGCCAAATGTATGGCCGCATCACTGTTCAGAATTGCCAGGTGTCCCGCCTACCGTTTATGCGTGCATGAATTCTTCGCATGTTGGTACTGAAGTCCAGCTTTTGTAAAAAATGCTGCAAACTTAGTGGCTTCGGGGCATCGCTGCCGATCAGGCATCCTGGGGGTATGGTTGTCCACGCTTTTAAATGTACTTTCCACGTTTTTAAATGTACTTTCCACGCTAAAAAGCGTACTTTCCACGGTTTGTCCACGGTTTGTCCACGCCTCATTTTCTTTCAAAATTGATTAAGCAATCAACAAACAACACGCGATCAGACTCTGTGGAGCTGTGGACAAGAAGTGGAAAAGCACGCACGGGCATGTGAGGGACAAGCCAAATTGACACAGCATGGTGACGGCGTGTGAGTACAACGGGATGAAGCGACTTTAAGACATACTTAGCTTATTTCATACAAGGCAGCAATAAAGTTCTTCTTCAACCTCTCACTGCACAGAAGCGTGCGGGGATGTCAGGAGCCAGCCGTCTCAAGTTGCTTTTAATGGTCGAGGGACATGACTTTTATAGCCTTTCGCTTTTTAAATGGCCGAGGCTATTTGAAGAATAGTCGAGGAAGCATAGGCCTTTGTTTGGTTGGTTGGTTGACTGTCGCTGCCCTGGCTGTCTCTCTGTCTCTCTGCCTGCCTGCCTGCCTGCCTGCCTGCCTGCCTGCCTGCCTGCCTGCCTGCCTGCCTGCATTTGTTTCTTTGTTTGTTGTCATGACCTCTGGGGGAAACATTCGCTGTGTACGGGCTTTGAAGCTACGTGGGTGGTTATTACAGCCATGGTTATAAGGGGGCGTACCCCGACCCCGGATAATTGAACCCACCACATGACTTGGCCAGCCCCCACGGGTTGCCTGCGCCCCAGACGCCTCAACCTAAACCCTGAACCTGAATCAGATTCCGTAAGCCTGAACTCAACAACCTTAAACCTAAACCCTAAACCAACACCTAAACCCAAATCTGAACCTAAACGAAGTCCTAACACTCTAGGCCTGAAAGCCTAAACCCGGTCCTACACCTAGACCGCAAACCTTACAAATCCCAAGACCTAAACCATACATCTATATTCACACCCTAAGCCAACACCAACACCCTAAACCGGAGCTACATTTGGAGCAGCCCGGTTTGCGCAAGGCAGATCAGCGGGAGGTCGCGGTGAAGATCCGTCACGTGCCAGAGGCTGCGGTGATCCAATCCTGCCAGCAGGAGTTCGAAGTCTTGAAGAAACTGGAGCATCCCCACATCATCAAGGCCGGGGACTTAGGATACCTTCGCTGTTCTTGGCATGTTTGTTTTTGGCTTTTTAGTTTTATGGTTCTGGTCATGTTTACCGGGGGTCTGCAAAAAACAAAGTTTTTAGCTACCATGCCAAGAGAGATGATACATTTTACAGGCTTTATCAGTGACTCAAAGGGAAGCAAACCACAGAATATACATTCTATGGGCCCAAGTTGGGTTAAGCAGCAAAATGGCTGTATCTTAAACACATGCATTCCAAAATGGCACCTTGGTAAATGGAACCAAAGACCAAAACGTGCGTAACCCTTGCTCTTTAATTTTGAGCCACACCCAATTTCCCTTGGCAAAACCCACGCAAAGACATGGTAGCCCTGAAAAAAGACACCCAAATGACCCACACAAAACATCGTACCCCTAAAGGGAAGAGTCTCCTCCCAACTTTAACATGCAACCTGATGTTTGGGACCGGGTCCTTGTAAAAGGAGAACGACCCCCCCGAAACGTCAGGTTCCATGTTGAGTGGTTGGAGGATACTCATTGATTCAGAGGCCACAAGGCGGGATGGTCTCTAGGTCTCCAAAGGGACTTCAGCAGCTGAGGGATCCCAACACCGTGAAAACCAAGGGCATATCATTAAGACTGTGCAAACATGTGGTGGTTGTCTCAATGTTTCAACCCAAGTATGTCTTAAGCATGAACCAGGGCTTATATGAATCATCTGGGTTGGTTCTTTACATCCTCAAGGCAGGATGGTTCTGCCTATGTTATGGGGCTTTGAGCTCACCGATTCTGGGGGGGGGGGGGAATCGACTGAAAAGCCATGTTATGTTGGGCGTCTTGATCAGATGGGTTTCTTTCCACATGTTGGGTCCAAATTTTGATGCACCATCTGCAGATGGTTCTACTCCCGTCGAGCATGGAACCGGACTGGGGGGTCTAGCTTGCACCATGCCCCTCTAAACGCGGAAGGCGCCAGCTTGGCAGCTGAATTGTTTGGTTTGCAGTTGGTTTTTGCAGCTTAAGGTTCACTCAATATGGACCTGCATCCACATACTACTATTGGGGGGGGGGGGGTGCGGGGCAAAAATGCTGAGGTTGGCAGCATGGTTGAGGTTGAGCTGGTTTTCCCATGAAAAAAAACAATACGTGCAGACCTAACATCAAAATAGGTCCGTTTGCGTTAGGAAACGCCCATATTGCATGCAGGCAGGGGATTCCAACTAAATGAGGACAAGACAAGTGAGGCAGTGGTTCATCAATGAGCTTTCGTGCTTTCTTCGCATCAAGAATCCGAAGGGCGGGGGCTCACCAAGTATTCGTTTTTCATGTCAGGGAAGTGCTTTAGGGATCCAACTCCGCAGATCTAGGTTGGGACGCTTCAAAAGGCACGGGCCCTTGTTTTTAGCCGCAGATTTGCCTAGGGACCCAGAGTTGCCCAGAGTGACTGCGGCAGACAGCTCGCGTCTAGCGGGGCCTGTCATGCGTGTAAGGCGGCATCCTAACTTGCGTCGAATGCTTGGGTAATACTGGGGTCTCAGCATCCCTATTTGAAAGGGTGCCTTTTTGTGGTGGGTTCCATGGTAACGTGGACAGGTATGTAACTCACTTCTGATCGAGTGGACTGGTGACAAAGGTAACCTAAACTGGAGGATAGGTGTCAAAGGACACAGGGAAATCATGTTGGCCTCCTGTTTTAACACAGACCTGTGCCGGAAGCCCATCTTGGGTCCTGTTCATATATAAAGACAATCCCATCCCCAGGTCCGATGTTTTGTTGGGTTGTACGAGACATGTGTTGTTTGCCATGCTCCCTGGTTGGAATACACAAGAAACAACAGAACAGGCTCACCTTCTGAGAAGCTTTTGGTTTGCTCAGTTGCCCCTTGGGCCGCGCTTTTGACCTTTTGGTTGCTGGTCCATATTTACTCGTCCCAAAAGGTCAACTCACTCCCCGAGTTCCGCTTCCGACTTGAGTCACTGTTTGGGTTTGGACCATTTAGGTCACTTTTGGGGTTTTGGACTTTTTGAGTTTGGGCTTGGACTTTTGGGGTTTGGTAAACCAAAAGGTTAGGCCAGTCCACTCGATCGGAAGTGAGGTGTTTACCTGTCCACGTTACTCTCACCTGTGAAAGTCGTTGCGTTTGGTTTTGGCAGCATGTTTTTCGTGTAATACGCACACGAAACGCATCCGGTAGGGTCGTTGCAACTCCGTGTGCCAGTGGCGTTTGGTTTAGCATGTTTTCAAGAGACAATTGCTGCGTGATATTAGGTCATTTTCGTAGAGAAATACATGCTGAACGTGGTCCCCTGAGATGGTTTCATTGATCAAGTTGAGGTCTTTTGGGTAGGCGTTGAGGTGTTTTGGGTAGGCCAATCACAATGGCAGCGATGTTTTCCACACGGGCGTGTGTGTACGTTGTTTCCACACGGGGATTGCCTTCTTACTCGTACTTAAGCGTGTATGCTTAAAATGCGTTTAAGTGCCTTGTAACATGCGATGTGCCATGGGGATTGCGTCCGTAGTGGTACTCAAACAAAGCAGTTTTAGGAGACACTTGGGCGCCGTGTGCCAGTGGGGAAGGCTCAGTTGCAAGGACCCTGCCGGGACTACTCGTTGCGTTGTTTTTACTGGCAGGCTGCGGACTTTCAAGAAAAACACGAAAATGCAAGGACTTTCGCGTTTGGGTGTACCATGGAACCCACCAGAGGCTCGGTCCATCCCTTTTAAAGGAAAATGGTCCAAGCCAGGACCCCAAAACGTCAGCCCCATGTTGGACCGAAGGATCAGCTTTTAGAATTCATAGCCAAGTGGGTCGCAGCAATAGCGGACCATGATATCAATCCTACAGAAACGAACCTCATCAAGCGAGCTCATTGGATCCATGCTACCAGGAGTGCCTACATTTCATTGGATCCATGCTACCAGGAGTGCCTACATTTCCCCTTCTTGCCAGTTTAAGCACCGCGCAAGGCGTCAGGTCCCAAATCATGTGTCATGTTGGACAGGGCAATCAACTGGGTTTATGACTCCGGGGTTCCCTTAAGGCCTGCTGAACATCTTTGTTTTCCTCAGGAAGGTCAAGTCGATCTTTGAGCAGAGCCCAAAGTTCAAGGAGGGGGCTGCCCCTGCCAAGTTGAAGTTTCTGTTCAAAGGGTGCCGTTTTAATTCCAGCCCTTGCAGTGAGGTGATTGATTTTGTGGTGCTCGAGGGCCAGGCTGCCTTGATCTTCGACTTCTGCTGTGAGGGCACCTTACGAAGCGTGCTGAAGCCGCTCGGATTTTCTCGTATCGACCGGTGGTCGCTGGTTCTGGCTGGTTTTCTGGAATTCTAGGGGTTGAGTCCCCATTCTTTTTAACCATCGTTCTGTCAACAACCAGCCATGTTCCCTGGGTTTACGGAGGTTTTCTAGAAAGAAGAATCCCTGAAAAGAATGGGGAAAGTACCCCTAGAGGAACGGTCACAAAGTGACATGGAGGTTTCTCAAAATGGTGGACCCCTTTTTGAAGAGTTTAAAGGGACACCAACAGGAAACAAGCCATAGGATGGCTTTTGACCGGGGTGCCCTGTTTGCTTCATTGGCTGTGGTCAAAACTAGAATTGCTAACCCCAAATTGCAAGGCCCTGGTAAATGGACACATGGACTAAAACCGGTCCCTTGCCTTGGCGGTATAATTTTGACCCGTACCCACATATGCTTTTTGGTCTACGTATATACAGTATTGTGCAGACAAATGATTTGACGATTGGATTTCGAGCAATTGTTGGTTCTCAACATGCTCGAAGTTGCTCGAAATCCAATATGATTGGTTGCTCAATAGGTTGCTCAATCCAAAGCAAGTTGCTCAATATGATTGGTTGCTCTTTGGTTCGACTTTCGAAGTTATCCTTTGGGCATTCACCTCTGGTCATGAACTGCTATGGCTCCCCCCTTGCGAGGTGGCTCTGAACATTGTTTAGGCAATCCGGGGGCTTTCTCTTGGGTTCCTTAATTTCCCTTCCATAGTGCAGGTCTGATTTGGTGCTTTGGTTTCTAGCTTTCGGATTCAGTGAAAGCCCAATAGGCCGTCCTTGGAGGGTACTCATTGTTGGATGGTTCTTAAAGTAAAACCCAAAGGAAAATCGAAGCTATCTTGGGTGACCGATTCCTCAAAACAAACGAGCCATCCACGTAGGTGTGTCGTTTTTGGGGACCCCCCCCAAATGGCTTCGGTTTTTCTTCGGTGTTCCTTTCGGTTTTCCTTCAAAGCCACCCAAAAAAGGGAGGGGTAGCCGAAAAAACATCGACGAGCCCCAGCCATGTCATCTCTTCCTTCTTTGGCTTCGGTTTTCCTTTCGCATTTCCTTTAAACGGGGCCCAAAAAGGGGGGGTTACCTGGGTACCGAATAAAAAATCAATCTCCGAGGAGCCCATCATGTCATCGTCCATCGTCCCCCCCCCCTCCTCTTGGCGGCGCAGGCAGAGCTGGGCAGCGGGGCTTCCCGTTGCGTCTCTCAAGCCGCTGAGCCAGAAGCTCCTGGATGCGGTGAACTACCTTCACAGGTGAGCCGATGGGTGGGGGTGGGGTGGGGTGGGGTTGGTGGGGTGGGTTGGGGTGGGTGGGGTGGGTTGGGGTGGGTGGGGGTTGGGGTTGGTGGGTGGGGTGGGTTGGGGTGGGGGGGGAGGGGGTTGGCTGGGTGGGGGGGGGGGGGGTGGGTGAAAACTGCAGCAAGCAATGTTTCAATACTGAGTTAATGGACTTTAAGATTTTTCAGAAGATCCTTTTAGTGGAATACAAGCATTGTGGCTCTTTCTGGGCCATCCACTCAGGAAGTGAGATATCGGCCTTCTTCAACAGGGATTCGCTGAACATTTTCCACAACATAGTTCTGGTCCGCATCCCCCTTGCTGCATAGGGGTTCATTGCTTGCCTTTTTGAATAGGGACCTTCTTGAAAAGGGGAGATACCCAAGGAATGGAAGGTCACATTCTTGGCTCCCTTTTGAACAGTTTTAAACATGGCTATGGCCGAGTTGGGTGTGTCTTTTTTGGGGAAACCACATTTGGTTGGTGAGGGGAAAACCAAAAGGAGAATCACCCGCCATATTTGTCGAGAGATCAATTCTCACTCCAGCTCATGAACCTTAAACTGTTTGGGAAGGCGGGCAACACACAACTTGGATCTTGTTTTTTGGCCAGTCCACTGGTGTGAGAAGAGCCTCAGGCGCCGTATAGTGCACCGAGACATCAAGCCCGAGAACATCTTGTTGCAGGACGACCTCCAAAATCTCTGGCTCGCCGATTTCAACACGGCCTGCCAGCTGAACCTCGGACTCCGAGCAAGCTCTCGGATGGGGGGATGCGGATTTTTTGCGCCTGCACCGACAAAGCCAATTGTTCCGTTGAGCTCCGTGTGTGTGTGTGTTGGTGTTTTTGGAGGGTATCCTTTTTGGGGTCCAGTGGAAGGGACACCAAAGAGAACCAATTTGGGATTCCATGTGCAGAGCTCCAAGGTAGACTTCAACTTTTTGACCGGAACGTGAGCCAGGGAAGTCAAGACAAAGCTGTGACATCCGAATTTGCGCAGCCTCCCGCCCGGAACAAAGCGCATCTTGTGGTTGAAGCCGGACGACTCAAAACTTAAAGCGAGAACAAAGGCGCACCCCTTGCAAAAGGCGCCTCCCCCAGAAGGGACATTTTAAAAGGGGTCCCCAAGCAAAAAAACAAAACCCCTTCCACCCCACCCCCCCAAAAGAAACATAAAACATAAACAAACGCAAGCCCCTCCCTCCTCAAAGAAGAGGACACAGAACCTTTCCCTTCTCCCCCGCAAAAAAAGAAGAAGGAAAAAACAACTAACAAACACCTAGAGGTATCCCACAGCAACCCTGGAACAGTTTCCCCAAACACCCCAAAGCATTCTGCGAACTTAACCCTGCCAACAAAACAACAAAACAACACAAAAACAACAAAAACAACACACGCCAAAAAAACAACTTCCGCCCCCCCCCCCCCCCATACCGGAAAACAAATCCTACGCACCCTAACGGGTCCTGATGGATTTTGAGGCTCCTCAAGTCACTTGTTTTGAGACCCCTAAAGCAACTCGGAGCTAGCAACTCGGGGTGTTGTGCGGGGACCCCAGCGTTCTGCATACCAAGCCCCAGGACCCTTAAAGCAGCTTCTTTGCGTCTTTTCCAACAGCTGAAAGCTTTGGGGGGTCACTGCCCAGACTCCAGAGCAGTGATTGAGTCATGTTTGGGTTCCACTGTGCCAATCCAAAGCTTGAATGGCGTGTTTCAGGTTTTCTTTCAGGTTGGTTGGTGTTTTGGGAATTGCACCCGTTGCACCCCTGGCTTTTGTGGGTAAATGGGAAACCACTCCTTCACCATCAAACCAGCAGATTGTTGTGTTTTTTTCTGATGTGCTTTTGCCTTGCACGGGACACCGATTTTTCTGAGCTCAGGCTTTTTGGTCAGCCGCCATGGGCCAGGCGATTTTGAGACGTTCAAACGCAGAAAAACAAAGCAAAGCAAGAAACATAAAGCAATTAAACAAAAAGAACAGCCTTGTCTTGGGGGGGGGGGAGGTTGGGATTCAATCTGGTCTCAGAGGAGCCCCAACACTTCTGCCCATTTTGGTAGCGGGTTCTACTTGGGTTCTTGAGGCAATGAAGGAGATTATGATAAAATCTACCCCAAACATCCAGTGGTGCCTTTTCGTTTCTCCGTTTTGGAAAGGGTTATAACTCCAAGCATCCGGTGAATGGTGGCCATTCCCTTCAAAATCAACCAAAGAAAGGGTGATGGTTTCTTCTTTGGTCGACACCTTCCAGTCAGGATGACATTTCTTGCTGCTCAGTAGGGAATGTGGGAATGAACCCAGGGATTCCCAAAAAGGAAACCACAAGGGATGGTAGGGGTCATTCCATGTCTCATTCCCTGAGCACCAGCAAGATTTGGCCATGGGTCAAAATCCAAATCGTACCCGCAGTGAACATTCCAATCCAACCACTAAAATCGTGGTTCTAAAATGGGTGGTGAGTTCACCAATCCCAACCAAAATGGGATCCCAAAACGTTTTGGAACCACAGCCACATAGGCGCCCCATTGAAAAAACCTGGGTGCATCGTCTTTGGTTGAGGGCACCCACAGCAAATTTTGGTCCACAGGATGAGCGGCTGGTCCCTCACCATGACGGGCACCTTGGACTACGCGGCCCCGGAGGTGCTACAGGGCGAGTCTCCCTCCGAGACGCCCGGCGATGAGAGAGACACGAAGTCCCTCTAAGCTTCCATAGGGGTAGCTTTTCCCCATTCTTTCCGGGGATCCGGATCTTTCTAGAAAACCCCCCAAACCCCCTGGGAAATGGCGATCGGTTGTTGAAAAAAAAAGAACACGATGGCTGAAGAGAATGGAAAAGGAATCAACCCCTAGATCCATTGGCTCAAGAGTCGGGTCTCACACGACCGAATTCACCCCAAATTAATGGCTGATGTGGGGAATAGCCCCGCAACCGCAAGTTTCAGGGTGAAATATTATAATTCACCCAGATGGTTGTTGTTGGGAAGCATTTTACATGTTTGCTGGTTGTGGTTTAGTGGTTGAAATCCGCACTTAGCATGTCAAAATCATGTTTGCTCCCATTCCACGTCAACCAAGAGTCCCTCTAAGCTTCCATTGGCTTAAGACCAGGATTGTGGGATCAATCGGGATTTATCCCCACTTCGTGATACTTTTGGGAATCTTCCCCTTGTGGGTGGTTTGTCTTTGGGAAGCCCTTTTTGGTGTATCACAGCAGTGGTCATTTCTCACAGCCCTGCTTAAGACTATTTGTCATTTGTCTGATGGTTTTTAGAGTTGAAATCTATCACTGAAAAAAACTTATCATTGTTGTTCCGGGCTTAAAGCAAATGGAGGCAATTGGGTACGCTTTTTAAAGGAGAGCCCCTCAAAAATGGTTGGTGGACATCCATCCTTAATACCTACCAGCACCCCCGAACAACTGGTTTTCCAATGTCCAAATTCCCACTCACTGTCCAAAATAGCAGTTGTTGGGGGATGCTGGTAGGTGTGTGTTTTTCAGGGTATCCTTGTTTGGAGTGGTTGAAAAGAACGCCAAACATCATCCATTTTGTGGGTCTATTCTGAGACGAAGTCAAATAGGAAACTAGCATCAGAACCTGGAGCATCCTTCGTTACTAAAATTTCAGGCGTATTGCAGAAAACGAGGGGGCGTAACCAAAATATGGTAAACGTACACTTGTTCCTGCTTCGAGCGATTTTCCCAACACCGGGCTAGTCGGTCCTCCAAGATGATCGGTCGTTGATTTTCAAAAAGAGCGAGCAGAAATCGAAGTGCAAAACGAGCGCAAATATCCGCAAAGCGAGCGCAACTATCCGCAAACGAGTGCCAAACAAAAACACGTTACAATGCCCGCCTTCCTTTACTATTTGTAGGGATCAGTTGCAACAAAAACAAAAGGGGGGAAACAAAACAATCCCGAACCAAATCCGCACCCTTAGTCTGGCCCAGCTTTCGATGTTAGGAAGTCGGACATTTGGGGACTTGGCCTGAGCCTGCACTTCATGGCTGTGGGCAAGCTCCCGCGGAAGCTTGGCCACTATGCCGCTTGGCGCACCGAGAAAAAGGAAAAAACAACTGGACTCTCGGTGGGTGGCTTCTTGTTTCCGCTTTTTTGGGGAAGGATCTGGCTTCTTTGTTTCATCTTTTGGGGAAGGACCTGTTTTTTTTGTTTTTTTTTTGCGTTTTTTGGAAGGGGTTCTCCTTCAGTGTGAGATCGGGGCGGGCCACTGGAGGACTTTTCTAGGGTCCCAATCGAACATGTTAATCTCGAAACATAATCAGGACCCGGGTTGAGCAGGGTTGCTGAAAGAAAACATGTGGGCGTGTCTTTTTTGAGGGTAGTCCGTTTTGGGTGGTTTTACAGAGAACCAACACACAAACCACAGTTTTGGGGATTCCCTAAGGAAAAACACCCATACTGGCCATGCGAGACAACACACGGCGGAAACAGCCAGTTTTGGAAAAAGAAGGTGCACCACCAAGATCGGACTTTGTGGATTGTGGGGATTCATTTTTTGTTTTCCCCCGTTTGGGGCGGAAGGAATACCCTTCGCCGTCCACGTGCTTTTTCAGAGGACTTGCTTTGGCCAGGCATGTGCGCGTGCAGTGGACAATCTGTGTCATTCACGGGGTTATTTGGCATGCTTTACCTTTAAGAGAGGTATGCTGGGCCAAGAGTGCGCTAATCAACGTCATTGCCACAGATGCAGCGAATTGCTTCGGAGCCTGTGCCGCCAACCCCCCTCTTTGGTCTTTGTGTGAACCCTGAATCTCCAAATAAAAGGCTAGATTTGTCCGATCTTGGGCGCAGATAGCAATGCTTGGAAAGAGTAGTTATGGGCAGCCCCGAGATCCTGCAAAGCACTTGCCCATTTTTGGAAGCAGAGGACGCTTCCTACCACCAATCATTGCCAGACCAAGCTTACCCTTGTAACTTTTGGCCATCTTGTTCCTTTCTTGTGGTGCGCTTTATCTAGCAAAGGTTGTTTTGCACGAGGTCGGATCTGTTGAGACCAGGGATAAACCAGTCAACCACTCGTGTGGGGTGTCTTTTACCAAGGCCGACCTTGCCTCATTCGCGGCTGCCGTCGCATCCAAAGAAGTAAACCTTCAGACGCAAGAGTGGCAGGAGACCGATTTCGATTCAGTGCGGTTGAAGTCTTTGAGGTTCTCACCAAACTTTATTCTTGATGGAACCCTAAGCTTACAGCAACTCAGGCCCCCTAGGTTTTTCCTTTTCTTTGTTTTTGTTTGGAGTGTCTCTGTCAAATCAACTGCAAATGCAATGCCTTTTTTCCTCATGGCCACTGGGGCTTGGGTTAAGGGCAAGCAGTCTGAGCCTTTGTTCCCAGCGATGTGAAGGAGACACAGTCTCGTGATGTTCATTGCCGGAGGAGTTTAGACAAGGGTTTCATTGGCCTTAAAGAGTTTTTTAACCGCATGCCACGGGTTTTTGGTGGTCCAAGTTCTGCCGGTTGAGGTTGATTGGTATGGTTTTGGCTTGTTGCCTAGTCTTATGATCTGGTAATATGGTCAGCTGCACACCAGCCGGCAAGACCATGTGGCGCCATACCGGTAAAAGTGAAAGATGTGGCTGTGTGTCAAAAGGAGCGACCCCAAATGAGTAGTTGTCCTTTTGGTTTGCCTTTGAACCAACCTCAAAAAGGGTGCCGTCACGAAGGTAAGCCATGAGGGGACCGGGAACTGGAAGGTCCAGAGAGGTTCCAGACTCGGAGCAGCTCAGACTTCCAACTGGGAGGTGTGTCTTCGCTTAAGGGAGTCTTATTCATACCCTGCGCGGGCTGAATAAAACCGCAGAAGGCCTCAACCGTTGGGCTGTGGTCTTTGGGGGTAACACTATCTTATGATGGTCCCTTCGGGAGACCTGAATTCAGGTCGGTCGTAGACACATCACACATTTTTTAGATTAGCGGTCATGACTTGATTTCAAATCCGCAAGAGGCAAATTCAAGTGATTTTGGCCCGTCTCGTCCGCATAGTATGTAGTCCACATAATGTCTTGTGGGCACGTATCATGTAAACCCTATAAAGGCCCTGTAGGCAAGAGATTGTTGTGCTCTAGAAGCACTGGTACTCCCCGAAGTGGGTGTTCCTTTTGGTTTCCTGTGATTCTAGAAAAGGGTAGCCTCAAAAGACACACACACATATCATATATAGGGCTCTGCCCTCGAACCCCCAAAGACACCTCCAATTTTGATCTAGTTTGGACTTTCAGAGAGGGTTTGCTTGGGGTGTTTCGGGGGGTCCCCTCAACAGAGCCTTGATTGCAATATTCTGTTTGATTGGGTCAATGCTTGTTACCATCATATGTACATATATATATATATTTATATATATATATATATATATTTTCCTTGACCAAAATTATGATAGCAAAAATAATCAGGAGGGCATGTGTGAGAATGAGTATGTTGTGGGGGGTGGTTTGGGGGGTTTTCTCAAGAGGTGTGAACGTAAACCCCCACCCCAAAATGGAACGGGGGGTGAACACTGGAATTTCATGTATACTTCCAATTTCCCCTTTGTGAAAAACCTACGGTTCCCACCCACGCACCCCGTTACCTAAATTGTGTGTGTGTGTGTCTCACATGTTGGTGGGATTCGTCAGGAGGTGCCTTTAGGCTACTGCGACATCGTGGCGCAATGTTTGCGTCTGGACAAGACGCTGCGCCCGGCTTCGATGCTCCTTCTGGAAAGCCCCTGGTTCCGGGACCACAGCCTCAAGCGCGCCGTCTCTGAGACCTCGCCTCTTGTCGAAGGTCGAGTCGCGAGTCGCGTGAGCACCGAAGTGCTAGGTCCCAGCTGCCAGGTGCCAGCTGTTGGCGTTTTTTTTGGGTTGGGAGGGTTCCCCTACTAAAATAGACTACAGAAAAAAGGTTGGCATCCTTAGTCTCACCTCTCTACTGGAGGACCTCGGCTTTTTTTTTGGAGGTGACCGGGGGAATTCCAGTGCCATTCTTCTGGGAAGAGGCCGGGGTTGGCGGATTCCTGGCGGGCTTATAGTATCGGGCTAGCACTTAGAATATTTTTTACTCCGTCCGATCCTCACTTAGAATATATTTTACTCCGAAAATATCCCAAAACATCAGTTAGAATATTTAGGTTCACAAGTGACACTTAGAATAATTCAGATAGCATACACTTAGAATAATTCAGATAGAATATGTTTTGACAGACAGAATATTTCACAGAATATTTCAGCAAGCTGGGTCACAAGGAAATTTCACACACCAATTGATGGCGTCGAAACGTTTGATGGCATCGAGCCGCGCAGATGCATGGGGTCAAGGAAGAAGAAGTGAATAATAAAAGCAGATGGTGATGTCTCAGATGTCCATGAAGCATTGCTAGTGAGAAATGAGCTTAGAGGGGGGGGGGGAAGCTCGAACGCTTTCACGAAAAGCTCAAAGGTAGAAACTTTGCAGTTGCACGCGGGCGGTAAAATCAGGTCCTCCGAGCCAGGACTAATTTTAGCATTGCCGGTACTTAATTGTGCATTGCCAGTACTAGTTTGAGAATAGTACTCATGTATATTGTCAGTACTAATTTTAGCATTGCCAATAGTAAATTTAGTATTGGCAGGACATTCTTGCTATTGCCGGTACTGAATTTAGCATTGCCAATATAGACTTTGGATTGCCAATGCTAAGCCTAGTAAAGTTTAGCAAGGATTTGAACTGTAAAATTGTTTATTTAAAAACGTATCCTGGAAGGTTTTTTGGCTACGAGAAGAGGGGGTAGCTTTGCCGCAATAGTCAATTTAGTATTGCCAGTACTAACTTTAGTATTGCCAATAGTAAATTTAGTATTTTTATCAGATAGAATAATTCAGCAAGGGCCGTAGATTTTCAAAATAAACCTGTTCTGATAACACACTTCTCGACTTGCTTTGGGCTGCCAGGACTAAACTTAGTATTGCCAATACCTCCTTTCAAAGGTCATTTTCCAGACCTCGCAGCCTTTGTATCTGACACAGATTATTCTATTTGTCTGTTCCACTTCCAAGGATTTGCACAGGCATGTCAAGATTTGGGATTACTCGAACTGTCTCATTTATTCATATGTGGTCTCGGTACTGTTTGGGGTTGGGTTAAAAGGAAAGGAATGCCACCCCGTGTTGGGACATAGTGGGGTACCCTCAAAAACTAAGCAAACACATATTTACTTTCTCTATATATAATATGTATATGTTTATATATTTGCATACGATTGAATGCATGATGAAGGTTTCCTGGCCCAAACACACATATTCTAGCTGTGCCACCCCATGGTGGTCATTTGTATTTTGGGCTCGGTACCGTTTGGGGTTGGGTTAAAGGGAAAGGAAGGCCACCCCTTTTTGGAGAATAGTGGGGTACCCTCAAAAAACGCAAATCCATATCTACTATGTAAATTAGATATATATATATATATATGTTTATATGTGCATACGATTAATTGCCTAATGCAGGTTCCCGGCCCAAAAACAACTATTCTAACAGTGCCACCCCATGGTGTTCATTTGTATTTTGGGCTCGGTACCGTTTGGGGTTGGGCTAAACGGAAAGGAAGGCCACGCTTTTGGACCCTCAAAGAATAACCAAATCAATATTTACTATGTCTATATCTTTCATTATGCCTACGATTCATCACCTGATGAAGTTTTGCCAAAAACACATATTCTAACTGTGCCACCCCATGGTGTTCATTTGTATTTTGGGCTCGGTACCGTTTGGGGTTGGGTCAAAGGGAAAGGAAGGCCACCCCTTGTTGGAGTGTACTGAAGTGCCCTTAAAAAAAAGCCATCCAATGCTTGCTATCTCTCTCTGTTATATATATATATACATATGTATATGTATTAAAGTGTGGCCTGATGAAGGTTTTCCGGCCCAAAAACACATATTCTATCTGTGCCTCCCCATGGTGTTTATGTATAGCTTCGGCTCGGTATCGTTTGGGGTTGGGCTAAAGGGAAAGGAAGGCCACGCTTTTGGACCCTCAAAGAATAACCAAATCAATATTTACTATCTCTATATCTTTCATTATGCCTACGATTCATCACCTGATGAAGTTTTGCCACAAACAAGTACCATGGTGTTCATTTGTATTTTGGGCTCGGTACCGTTTGGGGTTGGGCTAAAGGGAAAGGAAGGCCACGCTTTTGGACCCTCAAAGAATAACCAAATCAATATTTACTATCTCTATATCTTTCATTATGCCTACGATTCATCACCTGATGAAGTTTTGCCAAACACACATATTCTAACTGTGCCACCCCATGGTGTTCATTTGTATTTTGGGCTCGGTACCGTTTGGGGTTGGGTCAAAGGGAAAGGAAGGCCACCCCTTGTTGGAGTGTACTGAAGTGCCCTTAAAAAAAGCCATCCAATGCTTGCTATCTCTCTCTGTTATATATATATATATACATATAGATTTGTATTAAAGTGTGGCCTGATGAAGGTTTTCCGGCCCAAAACACATATTCTATCTGTGCCTCCCCATGGTGTTTATGTATAGCTTCGGCTCGGTATCGTTTGGGGTTGGGCTAAAGGGAAAGGAAGGCCACGCTTTTGGACCCTCAAAGAATAACCAAATCAATATTTACTATCTCTATATCTTTCATTATGCCTACGATTCATCACCTGATGAAGTTTTGCCAAACACACATATTCTAACTGTGCCACCCCATGGTGTTCATTTGTATTTTGGGCTCGGTACCGTTTGGGGTTGGGTCAAAGGGAAAGGAAGGCCACCCCTTGTTGGAGTGTACTGAAGTGCCCTTAAAAAATAAGCCATCCAATGCTTGCTATCTCTCTCATATATATATATGTATTAAAGTGTGGCCTGATGAAGGTTTTCCGGCCCAAAAACACATATTCTATCTGTGCCTCCCCATGGTGTTTATGTATAGCTTCGGCTCGGTATCGTTTGGGGTTGGGCTAAAGGGAAAGGAAGGCCACGCTTTTGGACCCTCAAAGAATAACCAAATCAATATTTACTATCTCTATATCTTTCATTATGCCTACGATTCATCACCTGATGAAGTTTTGCCAAAAACAAGTACCATGGTGTTCATTTGTATTTTGGGCTCGGTACCGTTTGGGGTTGGGCTAAAGGGAAAGGAAGGCCACGCTTTTGGACCCTCAAAGAATAACCAAATCAATATTTACTATCTCTATATCTTTCATTATGCCTACGATTCATCACCTGATGAAGTTTTGCCACAAACACATATTCTAACTGTGCCACCCCATGGTGTTCATTTGTATTTTGGGCTCGGTACCGTTTGGGGTTGGGCTAAAGGGAAAGGAAGGCCACCCCTTGTTGGAATTTACTGGGGTACCCTCAAAAAATAAGCAATCCAATATTTACTATCTCTATATTTAGTAATTTATGCATACGATGAATCATTTGATGAAGGTTTGCAAAAGCAAATATTCTATGTGCCCCCCCCCCCCCAAAAGGTGTTCATGAATATTTTGGGCTCGGTACCGTTTGAGTCTCTGGAGAATTTGCTGTATATGAAATATTCTATCTGTTTGTGGGAGAGGGGCATGGCCCGTCGGGCTGAGCATTTGAGCTCCGAAAAAAGGAGAAGCCATGCATTCCTCTGGTACATGCGTGTGTCTTTCTTAGGGCGACCCCTCAAAACGGTTGGTTTCCGTTTGGTTTTGCATATACCCTTGAAAGAGAGACGGACCCAAATGGAAAATCATGGGACCCACAGCCACATGGTTTGCTGAAAGCCGTACATAGAAACATCTAGCAACAGGCTAGCAGCTAGGACATTTATCGCAGAGTAGTTGTTCATAGCAGAAACCCTTATTTTGAAATATTCTATCTGTCTGTGGGAGAGGGGCATGGCCCGTCGGGCTGAGCATTTGAGCTCCGAAAAAATGGAGAAGCCATGCATCATGCATTCCTTTGGCAAATGCGTGTGTCTTTCTTTGAGGGGACCCCTCAAAACGGTTGGTTTCCGTTTGGTTTTGCATATACCCTTGAAAGAGAGACGCACCCAAATGGAAAATCATGGGACCCACATGGTTTGCTGAAAGCCGTATATATATGTATATAAACATCTAGCAACGGGCTAGCAGCTAGGACATTTATCGCAGAGTAGTTGTTCATAGCAGAAACCCCTATTTTGAAATATTCCATCTGTTGTTTTCTTATTTTGAAATATTCTATCTGTTGTCTTCTTTTTGGTTGAAATATTCTATCTTCAATTTTTTATTTATTCTAGCTGACTTTTTCCCTATTTATTCTAACTCATTTTTTTGATAGACTTTTGAAATGTGCATTTTCATTTACTCTAAAAAATATATTCTAACTGCTAGCCCGATACTATACAGAGATCGAAAAAAAAAGCCGTTTGAGCTTTCGACACACGGAGCCGGTGGTTGGAAGGGAGCCAGGGAGCAGTGTCCAGCTTTTAAAGAGGGGAAGCTAAGGAGCTACCAGGAGTATTTTAAGGAAACGGTAGGATAGTTTCACTTTTACGAGGTCACTTTGACCAACCTGGAGAGATGGACTTGAAGCCCCCCCTTTTGGACTCTGAGGGGTTGGTTTACTTCCCAAAGAATCAACTCGCGCACTGGTTTGTATCCCCGAACCGTCAAGGCTGTACTTGACCCTGGATATTAGTTGGCACTACTTTGTTTCCTGGCTAGTTGGACGAAGGCCCCATACATGTGGGAAATGGGGGGTTTAGGTTGCCACTTGATTCGATACCAAGGGAGCAAGCAACGCCTGCTTGGAAAGTTACACTACCTTGTGAATAGGAATGGGGTCCCCATCTCGGTGTCAGAGTCCCATGCAGAGGAAATGAGCATCGCCTAAACCCAAATCCTCAACGCCGGGGGCTTCCACTAGGCTCATGTGCGCCTTTGTATCCACTTTGGTAGAACCAAACATCAATGGGTTTGGGCGCTGGGTAGATGACTTGCCGACTTTCCGTTGTTTTGCCCCACTCCACCTTCAAGCGAAGTGGATGAGAGACAGGTAAAGGTGTTCATTATTCATCCACTTTACCCCTTAGGCTTACATGGTCTAGAAGTGGATTCTGTCTATCTCTCTTACATCTTGGTTGGTTCGCAAATGTGTCCCTCAGCACCTTAATGCGGCTCGTGTTCCCCCGTTGTTTTTCCTGGCGCTTCAGGGATGACGAGGACGACATTGGTATGTGGGTGTGTCGCAACAGTTCAATCTGAGTGTCCTACCCTCAACCGCTCTGCAAATGTGAGCAATGATGCTACATGCTGGGTGTAGTGCCTTCTGATGGACGTTAGTTGATGTCCGTCAAGAGACACGCACGACTGACCTGTCATGAGCTTTCGCGGCTTTTCAGAGAGTCAGAGATACCGTCTCACTTCCCGAGTTCCTGGACGTACTTTTTGGGCAGACCATTTACTGACAACCAGCAATGGAATTTCATCGGCCAGTTCCCTCGGGAAAGGGACCTATTCCCTAAACATGGCAAGTGGGGAGTTCGAGGACACCCACACAACTTGTCTTCGGAGTTCTTTTTGCCATGTTTAGGGAATCAAATGCAACAGCGTTTAAGGCGGGTGAGCATCATTTTTGAAGCAGCCTTGCTGAATCGCTGTAGACCTCTGTTGCTTAGAAATAAGTTTTTCCGTCAGGGCACATGTGTCACAAAGTCAGCGCCTGGGTGGGTTCCCGCCATTTGGACACATGGCCACTGCGCCTATGGCTGGCAGATGGCCGGCCATAAAGCTTTTGCTCATAAGCTCATTTTGGCCAGACCTCAGCTTTCGGTTCCTGACTTTGGAGGTCCCGTTGTCCCTTCCCAGAGGGTCCCTTGGCACCTAACAAGGCACTTAGACCCAATTTGTTTTTCCCCCTAAAAGCCATCCTCATGAGGTACTTGAACCCTCTGGGCTTGAACAAGCAATCACGAAGTCGGTTCAGGACAGGTAAACAGGGAGAATCACAAACCTCAGATGGGACAGGTGGACAGGTGGACAGGTGTCCTCCCCAGAACTGGAAAAAGTGTTTGCGGGGGTCTGGAGCTGTGACTTGCACATTCACATCCGCAGAGGTATTGCCCTCGGGGGCATGCACATGAGCGACTGACTTCTTGTTTTGATAAACTAGGTCCCCCAGCTAGGTGCCCATTTACCCTTTCTTTTTTGGTTGCGAGGGTTCCCCTACTAAAATAAACTGCATATAATGGTTGGTGCCTTTATTCCAGCCTCTCTACTGGAGGACCAAGGATACTTTTTCGGGGGAGGGGTTGAGCTCCAGAAGGATGTTTAAACAGTAGCTCGGTTGAACGAAGCCGACCTCTTAACCTTTTTGGCTTTCCCTTTTTGGCCCATTGTCGGTCATAGCCTCAAAAGGTTAACCGTTTATTTCTAGGCTTTTGGGCAAATGAGATAGTGGTCTGAACTTTGTCAAAAGGGGTGGCCAAACCACATTCCTGGGTTTGGGCATATGTGAATAATCGACCGACTGGTCTTGGGGATGAGACGGACCACGAATTGTTCAGGGACCCAACTTGTCCATGTCCTTTAGGGAAGCAAGTGACCAGAACACTTAGAGAAGGTCTTCCCTACAGCCGGAATTAGGAGGCAGAAATTGCCGGGCGCTCATGTTTTCGGATCCGATGTGAGATCGGCACACGGAGACATCTCACGGAGGCATGGTCTTCATCAAATGCCCCAAGACCCAAGTGATTCCATGGGTCAGGGGGGGGCTTTTTTTGAGCGGTGTCCCGGCTCGCCTTTTATGGCGTGGATGATGGGATCTGACCATTTCAGCCGAAGCTCTGCAATGGTCGCAAACCGGTCAGCCTCAGTGGTGTACCACAAGCAAGACTTGCGGGATAAGCGACCAAAAATGCTGCGCTAAGCGGCCATGGCCCGACGTGCTGCATGAGAAGGGCCGGCTGACCAACCAACCAACCCACGAGCACGCACCTCTTTCAGGCTCGTCTTTGCGAGCGGGCAATATTTCCAGATGGTCGGTTCTGGAAATCGTTTATTATTTATCATGGCAACTGCCGAATTCAGCTGCTCGTTTTTGGCTGGTTCCAGGAGCAAACCAATAAGACAACCGTGCAAAGGGCCTCGAACCGAACATCCTCGGGTGTGGTTGCATGTGCGTGTTCTTCGACCATGTTTGCTTTCTTTGACCAATCTTACTTGCGGTTGTTAGTGAGGGACCCATTGTTCGGCGTGCAATTCCTTTTTTGGAAGCCCATTTGCTTCCGTGGGGGGACCGGTAGGGATACAGCTAAAGAGTATACCCAAAGGTGTTTAGCCATCTTAAGGAAGTCCGACTAAGGTTGTGTTCCCACCATGCAAATGTGTCCACAAACTGGAGGAACACCAGACGCAAAGAGAAGTCAACCACGCTTAGGATTCTCATCTACTGCTGTAGAGCGGTATGTGTTCAAGTGGTACCGGCTTTCCTCCATCTAAGTGCCAGGGTTTCATCGGCTCTACAGTGCCGCTATAGTTCGGGCCAAATACATTGATTCGTTTATGGTCTTATGCCTTTGGGACATGGAAACTCACCCAGACTTTCTGCAAAAAAAAACACAGAGGGCGCTCATTTTCCCAGAAATTCTCTTGGGACTGCCAGTAACTTTGAACCTCCAAGTCCGCTGCTCCGAAGTTGAGGGTGGAAATGGCCTGGAAGAGGATTGGTAGATCTCAGACCTTCAGTGGGCCGCTTCCATTTGCTTACGAATTGTTTTGGTATTTTCCCCCTGTTGGTTTTAAAGGGACATATTTTTGCATCTTTTCAGGGGACTGGAGCAAATGGGGAGTTGTGTCTTTTTTGGCGGTGCCCCTTTTGGATGGCTTTAAGGGAAAATCAACAGGAACGCCACCTGAGCCACGTGCTCAAAACCCGGGTAGATGAAGGTTCGTCAGGGACAATCCCAACCATAAATAGCTGCGGCCGCCTTCATAATTATTCACATGGTTCTGGGTAGACCATTTTGCTGCCGGGTTTTGACTATGACTCACCTTTCTTGTGGGGGGAATGATTTCCCCCCCGCAACAAGACACAACCACTTGTCTTTTCAGAGGGAGCTTCCCTTCATCAGCTGCCAAACAAGAACAATGGCGCTGTTGTTGTCCCATGGACGGTGGAGGTACTCTGTAATTGGGCGCAGTATTCCACTGTTCAAAGGGTTGGGTCACAGGACATACCAAAAAAAGCAGCTTCTCTAGGGTGCTTTGGGGTGTCCTTGTTTATTCCTATAACACCCCCCCCGATCGTGGCACCTTGGACACATCGAGTGGATACGGGTGTGAGGCTCCGATCTCACAGGGCCGCGCCCAAGTTGATGCCGAGGGCAGTTGCCCAGCGGCGGTTTTTTTTTCGGCACGTGTTGCTGCTGGAGCATAGGGGTGCTTTTAGGGCAAGAAGAGATGGCCCTGGTAGATGATTAAACCACCAGTCAACCAGGGCCATCGATGTTCTACCAAAACAAGCAAAAAGGACACCTACTGTGGATGGAGGAATCCTGCACCACCCAACAAAGCTTGGGATGGTGATTTCCCTGCAAATACCAACAAATACTTGTTTCCCATTGTTTCAAAGTGGTGCGAAATGGATTCCGTCCATCCACAGTATGTTCTGGAGGGGGCTCCCGCCCTTAAATCACAAGGAGAAGAGAACCGGGTTGAAAGCGCTTGCCGCATGGCCTGCCACACGGCGTGCAGGCCTGCGGCCTTGGTGCGACACCGCTTTCAGGCCTGGGGCCTATGTATCTCAATAGCCTCCATTTGCTTAAGAATATATTTTATTTTCCCTTGTTGGTTTTTAATGGAATTCATCGCTACTGGAAATATCCTTTATTTTTTTCCTGCGGCCTTAACCAAATGGAAGATAGGGATTGGGACCACCAAAATGTGCGGTGTTCCTGTTGGCTGCTCTTTAAACCAACCCAACACAATGCACTTTCAAGGGTCGGAACGTGTGACATGCTGGTGTGTTTCCTTCCTGTTCATGAAGTTCCCTTTGTTCTCCATTCATTGTCATCGTCCTACGCAGGATTGAATCCAGTGCCGCTTTTCCGGGGGATATCAACTCAAAACTTTTTACTGCCTACACCTTGTCGATATGGAATCTAGAAAAACCAACAGGACACCAAACAACCTTTGGCTTTATGTTTTGACTTTGTTGAAGAACACCCTCAAGACATGCTTTTCCTAGCCTGTGCACCTTTAGCCTGAGGCCAGAAGACGTAAACCAATCTGGCAATATGTTTTTGTTGAAGTACCCGGCATGGGAAGCTTGACGGCTATGACCGAAGGCCGTGGCAAAAAAAGACTTTGGCGCATGTTCCTGACACCAATCCCCTTTTCAAGTGATGAATCGCCGACTCGCCGACTCGCAGAAAGGGTCACCGAATCCTTCACAAATTATGTTCGGCTGCGCTCAATCCTGTGACCCTGGAGGTTCGAGAAATGGGGGTTCCAGGGGTTTTCGACTCTCGACCATTCTTTTTCCTTAAGGACCCGCGTTTTTGTTTCTTTCTTTTTCCCCTGGCGCTCCGAGAAAGTTTCTAAGGATTCAAGGTTCCAAATGGGGAAGGTTCCAATAGGAGGGATGTTTGGAACCCGACGTGCGGTTCTTCCTGTTATTCATAAGTGTCCTTTTTGGTTGGTTTGCTTGAAAAATAGAGGGCCCTGGTTTAGATGGTTCATTCCATTTACCAGGGAAACCCATCTATTTTTCCAAAAGACCACCTATGTTGCCATCCCTTCAAACCACGTTGGGTACCGAGCCTCCACACACCCAGTGTCCTCGCTTCTTGGCAGGCGGCGGTGGCGGCACTCCGCCAGGAGAGACCGGTGAGTCCATGGAGAGCATGGAAGCGCAATGGAGTTCCTGCGAATTGTAGTAGGGATACTTTGGTGCATCTTGCCACGGGATGTTAGGACTTTAACTGTTTGCCAACGAATGGGTTTTCCATTAAACCACTAAAAGTTCAACTTTTAGCAGGGGAGC
>CAUJNA010002079.1:500000-572500 GCA_963377175.1 Effrenium voratum | reverse complement strand
GCTCTTCTTTGGGCCCCCGTTCTACGAGCCTCGGATGCAAGTCGCAAGATTTGTTTTTCCCACCTAGATTGGAGAGAAGCGCGGCAAACCGAAAAGCCTCAGGCCAACAACCGGTTGAAATTACACCCTGTGGCGCAGTGGCCACTAGACGAGGGTGGCTCTTTTTGGGGAGTAGTTGAATGGGAAACCAAAGGGAAACTCCCCGTGTTGGATGGGAAGCCAAATTCAACCCCCTAGCATGTGGGGAATGTGTTAACATGGGGGGGGACCCCACGGATGGTGTTCCTTGCTTCCTTTATGTATGTATGTATGTATGTATGTATATATATATCTAATATACGCATATGCAGACTGACATCCTGATTCCAGATTCCACATTACTGCCATTATTGTGATTATCATTATTGCTATCATGATCATCAGGCTCATCATAGTTTATCATGATTGGCGTTGTTTGTTTGTTATATGTTAAGGGCGCTTGTCAAGTTTGACCCCACCATGGCAGTACCATAAATCATATCAACAATCAACAATACTGATAGCAACAATATTAATAAACATAATGGTACCGTGATGAATAATAGAAGCACGTAATAATAACTAATAATCATAATATTGCCGGGATTCACAAATATCAACTCATACACGGAAAGTAATAAACAAATATTAACTTGTTTCCTTTACATATAATATGTGCAATATGTACGTGTATATGTATATATATATATACGCATATGCAGACTGACATCCAGGTTCCAGATTCCATATGATTGCCATTGTTGCTATCATAATCATTATGTTCATCAGAATCTATGAGTTATGTTGTTCATATTGTTATTGTTGTTTATCATTGCTCCGTCGTTACTTTCTATGTAAGAGTTGATATATATATATATATTAATCCTGGTAATATTATGATTATTATTATTTGTTAGTCATTATTTGGTGCTACTAACATTCATCATAGTACTATTATGCTTATTAATATTATTGCTATCAGTATTGTTGGTTGTTAGTATGATTTGTGTTTCAAAGGTTTGACTCACCATTCTCTTCACCCATCGTTCTCTTTGGAAACCACCCATTTTCGAGGGTTTTGGCCCTTTCTTTGAAGCGAATGATGCCTGAAGAGAATGGGAAAAGTACTGCTATCTTAGAGTGTTATTGCCATGTTGGGGTCAAAATTGTTGGTTTCCCTTCAAACCTACCTGACATCTAGAAAACGGTTTGGATGCGCTTTTTGTGGATTTCACCAGTTCTTCCCCTTGTAGGTTCTTTTTGGTACTTTTTTGGTACTCTTTCAATATCGTACAGGGGTGGATCCACAAAAGCCGCATCTAAACTGTTTCCTGGATGACAAGCGCACCACGTGAGAATCCGTGCCAGGAGATGCTGACAGCCAGGCAGCACGGCGAGCCTCCCTCCCCATACACCGCTCTGACCTCAGCGTGCTTTCCTAGATCGATTTTTGCTTCACTGTTGTTGGACCCCGTGTTTGTTTCTTTTTTGGAAGGGTGGTTGTTGTTTTTTGTGTGTGTATGTGTTTTTTCCTCTTCATGTGTTGCAACCATACTGTTTTGTGAAGGTTGCCCTCCTGTTGACAAACATGACACCCACACGAAGCCCCTCGCTTTGAGGGGAGAAAAATGCGTTCTCAGGGACCTGCCAAGTTGGAGGTTACCGGGTGAGAGGGCAATGATGAGTGTCGAGCAAGCTTTGCGGCTCGCATGGCTCGATTTTATGGCGAACTCACCTTGGGTGAAACGAGCTAAACATGATAAAGGCTCTTTCCTTGGGGATCCCGTATTTCAGGTTTGCAGTTCTTGCAAAAATTGCAGTCGGAACGGAAATGGCTAAATACTGTTAGATGGGCAGTTTGCACCAAATTGGGTTGGTGGTTTATCCCAGCATTCATAGGGTTCCGTCCATTCCAACTGGTGCAAAGTTGATTTTGTTCATGCACAGTAGTTGCACACATTATTCTCTTCCGAGCATGACATACTTCGGGCTAATTCGGTTTCCGCAGAACCCCATTCTACTCCCCTACAAATTAAGATGGACCCCAGGAGAGGTGTCCCCCAACAGGAGATTTCGCTAGAAATGCTGGGTTGTTGGGTTCCATGTGAAAGCGTAGCGATTATTTGCGCCGTGAGCTCATTGAATCCTAGCCGAGGCCGCCAGTTGGCGCCTAGCGAAAGTGCTCCTCTTGCCTTTGAAGCCCCCCCAAACAGGGCAGCCTCGAACAAACGATCGAACGAACGCAAGAAAGCATGAAAGACGGAAAGAAGGACAGAAATAAAGGAACAACCCAGCAACACACAAGCAACTCAGCAACAGAAGCAACCAAGCAGGCAAAGCAAGCAAAGCAAGCAACCAACCAATTAATCAATCAAACGAGCAACCAAGCAAAAGAATCAGCCAAGCCAACACAACCAACCGACCAAGCAAGCCAACCAAACCAGCAACCAAGCAAGCAGACACAGAGTCACGTCCGATTCTCCGAGGCTTGGTACTTTAGCTCCGACCCTGTGGCCAGCTCTTTCCCCGACAACCTTTGGGCCAGGCACCGAGTGCAGACTGGTTTGATTCAGAGGGACCCTCCAAAATGGATTTTGGGGTCCTTACGGTTTCCCTTCAAAGCCTTAACCTAATAACGGGTACCCTGGGGAAACACACACAAACAACAGCCCCATGTTGGACTCGGGCGGACCCGGGTTTCTTTACCTCACATGATGGGTTTTTGTGATGGTTGGTTAGGACATACGGCTCCCAAAATGCCCCAAACTGGGCCAATGCGGGACGAAGGGCAGCTTGCTTTGTGGGTCCACGAAAGTGACGACACATGTGTCATGGTCAAAAGACCAGCTTGCTTGGGGTAGGAAGAATTGGTCATCAGCCTCGGAGTTTGAGACAGAGAAGGATGGACCATCGTCCTTTCATCTCCCAGATCCACTACACGCTGTATCTTAGAAGCTCAGAGAATAGTGAATCCAAGATGAAAAGGAAAGGGAGCGGATGAAAGAGGATTAGATAAGAAACGGCGGTCAAAGGGATGCATTCTTGACATGTTGACGGGTGAAGTGAACAGGTGCCTAAGGACGACTCCAAGAGAGATAGAATGCTCGCTCACTCACCAATGTAAAGGCTATTCTAAGGAACCATGACCATGACGCACATGCGGAAAGTTTTTGCCCAAAGCCACTCAAAGGGCACGTGAGCACCTTTCGAGGAGATAGATAGCCTGTTCAAATCAGGGACCCTAATTTGCCTGCCTTTTGAGTTGTCAAACTGCCTAAGCCTTGTTTGAGCCCCTCATATTTCGAAGTCATTGAAACACACACACACACACACACACACACACACACACACACACACACACACACACACACACCACATACACACATAAGATAGCATGCATAATATGTCTTTGTACGTGCAAGGCGTATATACTAGACTAAGCATACTCCGGGGTTCTTCCGGGCTTCCTATGCGTTTCGCCCCAAAATGCAAACTGAGGAGCCTCCCTTCTGGGACTCAGGCGCCGAGCCTCTTGGCTGCAGCCCAGAGACTGCTGGGTACTGCATCTCAGGGTTGCGATGTGACGAATCTGTGGAACCACCCCTGTGGGAAATTAAAAGAGTACAAAAGGACTACTGGAAAAAAAGAACCCACCGGGGGGGAAAACAGGTGAAATCCACAAGCGCATCCAAACCGGTTTCCAGAGTATCACATGGCTCTGAGATTTAAGAGCGAGTTGGAACCTCCTGAAAAGCGGTGGACATGAATCCCCAAATGATGTCCTCCAAAGGGTCCCTAAAATGAATGCCCAAAGTGAGCCATGAGAAGAGAACAATTGTACTGACTTTGCTCCTTATATGACATGACCTGGGTGATTGAAGGATGGGCAGCTTGGGCGTCTGGTCCCAAAAATTAGATCAAGGGCCTAAAGCCTAAAGCGGTCCGATCATTTGATCTTTTGTTTCATGGGCTATGATGGGCTGCTGGACTCAAGGTTCCAGAGCCGTTTGTTTCTATGGCGCCTGGGGGCGAGTGAGGGAGGCTGCCTCGCCTTTACTCACGGCATCCTGGAGGATTCTTGGTATATGGCCATGGGTCAAAAGCCAAATCGTACCCCCAGTGAACATCCCAATCCCACTAAAATAGACCAACATGGGTGACCTACCCCAAAATGGTACCGATGGATGTGACCCACAGCCATATTTCACTTTTAACCGAAAGCTAAAGAAGGGGAAAGGACGCCTGTGCAGATAGATTTGATGAGTTGCTCCATTTCACGCGTCTCAGTTGCGCACGGGAATGTTCACTTCTTAGTTCAACTGTTTGAGGCGTTTCCCAGTGAACATCGTTGCACTTTCGAGCTCAGTTGGTCAGTATCACCTAGGTTCTCTTTTGTTTGGCGGGTTTCGTTTATAAAATCAGCCACTCGAGCCGCGCGCAAACGCCCCCCGATCAAATTCCCGGGCTGCGAATGGGCCGGAGGTGTGACTCGCATCGAAGATCCTGGCACCAGAGCCTGCGCGGTGCCTGAGGCGAATCCTTTGAGCGATTCCATGTCGGCTCGGGGTAGCCTTTTTGTGGTTGGCTTCAAAGGAAAACCAAGAGGAAAAGTCATTGTTGGGGAAAAACAACCCAGAAAAAAAAAAAGAACAAAAAAAACATAAAAACGAACAACTCCCAGAATAAATCCGCACCCTATACTCAGAGGGTCCCCCTTATTTTGACACATGCCCCATGTTCCAGGGGACCGAACTCTCGCGGAGCTGACCGATTACGGGTCTTTTTAGGGGACCCCCACAAGGGTTGGTTTCCTTTTGGTTCCCCTGCAAAATCAACCGTAAAACGTGTACCCTCAAAAAAGCCACGTCCAAATAGTAGAACGGAGCGGGGAATGTTCGGCGGAATTAGTTCAATGTTTAGAGACAAGCGCAGTTTCGAGGCAGTTCCAGCGCTCGCCCGCCTTCCTCTTTCAGAAGCTGCGAGCTCAGCGAGTAGTCCAGTTGAGGTGGTGCACGGTTTCACGGGTCTCGGCTCCCCAAATTCCAATGTTGGTTGGGGGCAGAATTGATATTGACCGCGGCATGTCACCAGTGGTGTCGGACAACATTCAACCATGGCAGTTGTCAGGGACCCTACCAACTCCCCCCCTTTCAACACACACCCCAACCGGTCAGGCCTTGGGCCGTACTTGGCCTAAGGCTATCAACTGATCTCCAGTAAGCCATGCTGTCTCAGAAACGCAAGCACAAAACGAGCAGGTACCGGTATGTAAAATTCTGGATATGCACCAGACTCCGAAACACCCAGGTCGGTTTTTGTTTTGGGTGTCGATTGGGTCTGGGTTTCTCAGCTCAGGCGCGGGCCTTCGCTTCCCGGAGATGAAGCCGCCGCGCGCGTCTGGTGGTGTCCGCAGCCTCGGTGTGGTTCGAGTTCGAACGGGCGGTGGGCTTCCGAGGGGAAAAAGGAGTGTCCAAAGGAGAAAGGGATGGAAGAGAATGGATGGAATCAACACAGAGGAGGGGATGTCTAAGGAGAAAAAAAAGGAAAAGGATAATTCTCATCCGTTCTTCTTGCGCTTGACTTCTCAAGGGGTTTCTAAGGAGAACAGATGGAGGAAGAGAATGGGGAATCAACCCGCACGCAGCTTCAACTCCCTTTTGGTTTCCCAAAGTCTTGGGTCTTCGATCAAAGTCAGTTAGGCCATGGTCCAGCCAAGGGAACGGTACAAAGCGAGGCTTGATTTCTGTGCTGAGACCTTTTCTGATGCCCGGATTAACCAAATGATTTCTTGGGGTTGCAACCCACTTTGCGGAATTACTTACAACTCACTTGAACGAACCATTGATGAGCGAATCCTTGATTTTTCACGGGGTTGCAACCCACTTTGGTGGGAGTTGCTTCCCTAGCAATCCGCCAGGATTCATGTCCAACCCGGATTACCCAACCATATGGATTCACTCACTTTCGAATGCGGACCTGCTCACCTTTTGGTTGCCCAGTTCTATTCATGTAATCCAGTGTTCGACATGTTTCTGCTGGAGAAGCGAGTTGACGGCGGCCCATATTTGATAGGGATACTGCTTCACTTTTTGGAGAGGCACCTTCCAGATGAATTGCCTTTGCCAGTACCCCCAAGAGCTTTTATTTTCTCGTGTCCAAAATCCCCTAGGTACTGTGCAAAAAGCGGTGTTCTCGTTGCGGAATGCTTGAACATTTCAGCCGTGGAGGGGTGGAGTGGGTGGGTGGGCTGAACGCCTCAGGCGGCAACGACACGTCGCTGCTCTGCGCATCCACGGCCGCTCACCGGGATCCTTTCCGAAGCCTCATGTACAGTCGGAGCCTCAAAGGAATCCGACTGAAATATTGGCGAGAATCGACCTCCATTTGCTGAAATGTTTATATAGCAACGGGCTAGCAGCTAGGACATTTATTGCAGAGTAGTTGTTCACAACAGACACCCTTGTTTTGAAATAGTCTAACTGTGTCGAAATATTCTAACTCGTTTGGTTGGATTTATTCTATCTGTGGGTGTTTGATTTATTCTTACTGTATGTGTTTTAAGACTTTTGAAATGTGCGTTTTCATCTACTCTAAAAACAATATTCTATCTGCTAGCCCGTTAGTATATTGTGATTAAGCTGATCATTTATTATTATTATGATCTGCTGAAAAGAATATTTTTATTTTCCCCTATTGGTTTTGAAGGGAATCTATGACTCAAATGTTTATTATTATTATTGTTATCATTTTCCCCTGTTGGTTTTCACGGGAATCTATGACTACTGGACATATTTTTCTTTATAGGGGGCTAAAGCAAATGGAAGTCGACCAGGCGCAGGTTGCGTTGACAAAGCTCGGTCAAGTTTCCATGCCCTCTGGAGAGACATGGCCCGGCGGAGTCACGCAGTTTGACCAAAGCAAACGGGAGAAACCCTGATTTCTCCCATGTCCATTCTGGCTGACCTTGGGGGTGGACGATTGACCCTAAGGATCATTCAAGGGTTTCCGAGGGATGGGATTTGGCCTCAGTTGTTCAGTGGCAGCAATTCTTTTTCCCCTTTTTTTTTGGTGGCTGCCTCGCTATGCATGGTCTTTCCCAAAAAAAGGTTCCCTTTTTTCCAGGGTCACTGAACAACTGAGTTGCTTCACGGCACGAGCTGCTTGCCATAGTCCTTCCATACGGTTTGCTACTGGTAGTGAGAAATCCACAAGCTTCGTCGGAGGTACGAACCCCATGCTGTTCCGGCGGGAGACATGGGAGCTCCACGTGATGAGCTACATGACGTTGCTGCAGGACCTGATCTTTGCCGGTCTCCGAGGAATGTTCAGATATTGGGTTTGGCGATCTGGAGCTTACATTCCACTATTGTAACAGGTGTGCAGGTACTGCCTTACAACCTTGCCTTGGTGGTGTATAAGCTTCCACACCTCCAACAGCCATACCGGAGCATGTATTGCTTGTAGCTCTGGCATGGCTTGAGTTGGTGCCCAGAAAGACGAGGAAGAGGGTTTGTATGTCCTTGTATTAGTTTTCTTGATGCTCTGTGTCCTGACCCGTTCAAACGCCAGCCTTCATCCTTCAAACTTGGGCTGCGAGTTGTGCTTGGATGCGTGGTTGTGTTGGAAAGCAATGACAGTGGTGCCTGATGAAACTTTATATATGTACCTATTTGGAAAGGTCAGAAAGACCCAATGCCATGGATACCAACTCCTGCACCAGTTGTCATGGATTAAATCTATGAACACTGGGATAAACCACCTGATTTGTCCATCCAAAGGAGGGGAGATGGATAGCCTCCGTTTTGATCGACCAATTATGGCGCTGGAGCAGGACTTGCGTGCCGTGGAGGAGACGCTTACCAGCTCTTATACGCCTGCTCCTCAGTCACTCTAGAAGGGTATGACTTTTTCAAGGTACCCCCCCCAAAAAAAATCAGGGGAAGCCAACAAAAATGTGTGGTTTCCTCTTGGTTTCCCCAACCAAAAGGCTGGTGTTCAAAAGGAGAAGACCAAGAGCTCTGGCTTTGTGCGTCTGACCATTTGGCCACGGCACTTCACTCCGGCGAGAACTTGGCACCAAATAGCCCCAGACTTGGCGGACGGAGGTGAACCAAAATTTGGTGGCTTCTAATGTTTTTTAGAC
Organism: Effrenium voratum; assembly: GCA_963377175.1. Classification (NCBI taxonomy): domain Eukaryota; class Dinophyceae; order Suessiales; family Symbiodiniaceae; genus Effrenium; species Effrenium voratum. The sequence continues at coordinate 564,339 of CAUJNA010002079.1, read as the reverse complement.
ACCAGTTACGAAGATTACAGGTAGGGGTAGAATTAGGAGAACATGGGCCTGAACAAAAATGGAACCCTTTTGGGTTGTCTGTGTGTTTTTCTGACAGGAAACCCAGCACCACAAAAGGGTTCCCTTTTTCAAGCGAAATCACTGAACAACTCGGGGTGTCCAACACTACTCTTTTGGAGAGACTACATTGTATGCAGCATAATTTAAACAATCAAAGTTTAGGTGTACCAAAGGCATTTGCAAAAAAACTGGGAAGTAGAATCAGATGTTCAAAGCGGTTTCATCGTCTCCGAAAGTCGGCCGCCCGCTCCCCGCCTGCGGCTCGGTATCGTCAGGTGGCGTGTGGAGCCCACCTTTGTGCGGGCCTCGCTGAAACGAAGACAGCCCAGCGGTGCCCGCGAAATTCATCGAGGGTTGGGCCCTGGCGTCGTGGAGCTGGCAAACGGTGGAAGTTGGCATTTTCAGAGCCCAAGGTGCTTGAATTCTTCTCCAGTTGCTGAGATTCGGAAACCCCCAAGTCGTTTTTTTTGGACCTGTTCTGTAGTTTGCCGTTTCTGGTCCGGGGTCAAAACCTGTTTAATGATTCACCTCACATGAAACGGAGTCATTCCCATGCAGCTTGAAGCTTGACCAGGGATTCTCCGACCCGTTGAAAGGATGACCAAACAGAAGGGTCGAAGAATGTTCGGTTCCCCTAGTTTTGAGTCTTACTACCTTAAGGGTCCTGGGGATTGGTATGCAGAACCCGGGGGCCCCCGTTGCTTTCAGCATTTCAACAGTGACTTTAGAGCCCCAAACTCCATCAGGACCCGGGTAGTACATCATTCCAACTAGAGGAAATGATTCTAACTAGTAAGTAAATGATCTTAGCTCTCCATCCTAACTTGTCTCTGCTAGTTCATTCTAACGAGGGGAAACCGAACCACTGGACCTTACAAGACCCTGGAAACCCATATGTGACCATTTTGTTTCTGTCCATACGGCTTTCCGCCCGGAGTGAACAAATCCACCCGGAGTGAGCATGTTCTTTTCCGCACGCCCGAGGTGCTGGGCCTCTCCTTGGGGCTTTTCCGGCACCACCGCCTGGACCGCAGGCGCGGGGTTTGCCCGGACCGGCGGACCGGCGGACAACCACGAGGAACTGTCCCCGTCTTGTTTGTCGATTGATTTATGTCTCTTTGAATGCATTCCGTTATTTGGGGAGCTCTTTTGGGTTGCTTCTGTTTGTTTGATTGTCCATTTTGGCGTAAATGGTGTATTTGTTCAATTCTGTACTTATGGTGTTGTTTATTTGTTTCCTGAATTGCCTATTTGTTTAGTTGTTTGTTTATCTATTTGGGGGTGCCTTATTTTAAGCCACACACACAGACAGTCGGGTCGACTTGGCCACTTCGGGGTTCCGCCTGTTCCTCGCGGCCAAGTCCGCCGGATCAGCCTCACAGATCCGAAGGTAGAACGAGCGGTTCAAAGCCGTGATGCGGTGATGCAGGTCCTCGAATCCACAGGGTTGCGCTGGGGTACCTTGACTGCTATTGGGAATTGGATCTTTAGACTTTAACTTTTTGGTTGAATTCAAGTCGGGTTTTCCACTAAACCCACAAAAAGGTAAAAGCTTTTTGCAGAGGGGTCGTTGCAGCAACCAAGGTACCTAAGGTTCAGAGGCGGAACTCCCCTCAAGAGTGGTCGGTGGACATGAATTTCACCTACATGTCCACCAGATCCCGAATCAGAATTTATGGTCTAGTGGTTTCCCTCTACAAGGATTTGGATTGACTTGGAGCTCCAATCTTTGGAATTTTATAGTAGACACGGCAGATTTAGCTGGGTTCAATTTTCCAGCCGAACCTAGAATAGCATACAAAGGTAGACGTCTTGCAGGGGGCGAAACAGCTCAGCAATGCCTTTAAAGTGGTGTCGTGAAGTTTGTCCTCGCTCCAAATGGAGAATCTCCCTTTACATGGGCATTTCCCTTTGGATTCCCTTTAGAAGACCCCTTGAAATTGTTTCTTCAAATGGCCATGGGTCCAAATCCCATACCCCCAGTGAACATCCCAATCCCCACTAGAATAGGTTCTAAAATGGGTGGCGAATTACCCTACCCGAAAATGGTATCCCAAAACGGTTTTGAAATGAGCCCATAGCAAGGGGCCCATCGAAAGAAAGAACCCGGTCACCAACGTTGTGGCACAGGAGTGCGCCTCATCCGGATGATCCATTGGCAGCTCTTTGTGACTTGGCGCAGACGGTCCGCCCATGGCTTTCACGGAACGAGGACGTTTTGGCCTCACGCAGGTTTGGCTCTGGGTGAGTTATAACGACCTCACACGACCGAATTCACCCCAAATGGTGGGTGGTTTATGTGGGGAATAGCCCCTTGGTGAAATATTATAATTCACCCCAGTTTGGTGGGGTAAAACTCCCTCAGGTTTTTTTCATGTTGGCGTCCCTTTCGTTGGTCTGTCTGCGCCCGTATAGGGGAGCTGGGTTCTCATGAGTGTTGGCGGAGAGCCCCAGTCGTTGCAGGCGGCGCCCGCGACGAGCTTCAAGAAAAAGAGCGGAGTCTCAGAGAGGGCTGAGACATCCAAGACCTGCGTGTTTTTCTGCGTCTTATCAAGGGTTGGCCCCCCCTAGCCCTTCTACCGGTCCATGAAGGTTGCCTTTGACATCAACCCGAAGGGTGCATGCCAGTCTTTCCAAGGTCTGGGACATATCGCCGGAAGCGAATGGTCTGTTTACCCTCCCGACGCCACAGATGCTTTTCTAGGTCCCCGAGTAGTGCCCTTTTGCCCCTTTTTTTTCGGGGAGGGTTCCCCTCCTAAAATAGAGAGACAAACCGGAAGAAAGTTGGTGCCAACTTATTCTAACCTCTCAGCTCTGGAGGACCTAGTTGGCTCCCTTTTCACCCAACTGTTCCTAAGCTCCCGGCTTTGAGTCCGGGTTCCCTTTGAAACCCTTCGTCGGGTGATCCTTCGTTGATTTGTGCGGCCAAAGATGGCCTTGGCGCTTCGACTCCAGCAGCTCCTCGCTCGTGCCTTCATGGTGAGCTGCTCGTGCCTGGCGCTCGTGCCTTCCATGCGCCTTATTCGTCCAAGCGGTAGAAAAAGGGTCGAGGACAGTCCCAAGCAGAAAGAAGTGCCAGCAGTGCTGCACTCAACAGGGCTCCGTATGTCTTTCTCTTGGTCGTTTCACACATCGCCCTTGTTGATTTGTTTTCTTAGCGATGTTGTTTTTTTTGCGGGCGGACATGTTGGAAGCCTGTTCAGGCCCTACCCTTCAACTTGCGAACAACTCCCAGCCACTGACGTTGGGTTTGTTAGAGATTCTTTTGGACGGACCCCAGCAAGCAGATCAAGTCATGGGATTGGAAGTGTGACCCCCTGTAGGTTCACCGTTCAGGGAGCCACATTGATGCTCCTCGCAAAACAGATCCGCGAGCACCTTCAAACAGTTGGTGCATAATCATAGATACACATATTACATATGTATATGACACATATGCATGCCAAAGTAAAAGATGTGCAGCAAGGGTCCCCGATCAAAAGTCAGACCCAAACGCCTTACAGACGTTATTTTCCGCTACCATGAGAGTGCACGATGGATGCCCAGCTGCATGTGCCGGTGGCGGAAATCCCTCGGCTGAAATATCCAGGGGAGCTGCTCAGCTGAACGCAGCTGTGTCAATGTGGCCATGGGTCAAAAGCCCGTACCCCCAGTGAACATCCCAATCCCCACTAAAATAGAGGCACCTACCCCAAAATGGTACCATTGGTTTTGACCCACAGCCACGTGGGGGAACTCCAAGATTCCCCGAATTTGGGTTGGTACCAACAAGTTGAGCCCACAGGCGACCTCGATGGGCCTGCCCATCGGTGCATAACGGCTTGGACCTCTCCCATGAAAACTGGTTCCTTCCTAGGTCCATGGGGCATAACCTATGGCTCCATTTTGAGGATGAACATCCGTTTGCAACCTATTTTTATGTTCACCAGGCGGGTAAAGGGTTTTGACCCACAGCCATTTCATGATTGATCAGTAGAATTCATCCAGATATTGGTGGGTCAGTCAGACTGCATGAACCACCCTGGGCTCAAGTGTGGAGACCCCAACATGGAACTCCCGGTGTGTTACTTATCATCATTCAGGCCCCAACCTTCCCAGCACAATTCCTAGAGCTGGTTGGCGCCCTTTTGACTTGCCTCTCTTATTTCCGCACCTTCAAGGGCTCCAACTGGGTTTGTCTCCACGAACCCCAAACTTGGCGGTGTCCATTTGGTTTCCTGTTGAATCCATCCCCAAAAAGGTGCCCTCAAAAAACAGACGCAACAAACTCGTGACACCCAAATGCCCAGCACATGGTGGACATCTAAACTCGCAAAACAAATCACCAACCCCCCCCCCTCCCCCCCACGGCAACGGCCCAAACAAAAACAAGAAGTGCCTTGGAAGAGAAAATGGACCAACCCTTGCTGGTGCTCAGTAGGGAATGATCTTCGGGTTTTGAGAATGAACCCAAAGATCCCCGAAAGGAAACTGCCAGTTGGCCGTTTTCTCGGGGTCTGCATCTCTCGCAGGAACCTTCAACTTCCAGAGGCCCAGGCCCGGCATATGTCACACCCCCCCCCCCCCAGAACACACAAAAAGTCCAGAAGCATTTTCTTGGAAGCGCAAATAGACCAACCGCCCGAACAAACAAATGAGGCTGACGCGGGAGCGGTTCGAGCGAGACTTCGCCGCCAAGAGCGAGCCTGTGATCATCGAGGGCCTCGTGGCCGACTGGCCCGCCTTCTCCGACCCGGAGCGCAACTGGCACGGAGAGAGATGGAACTCCCTCATGGCACCTTGGATCTCAAACCATGGGTGTCATAGGTGTCCTTTTTAGCTTAGTTTGGTTCGAAATAGATGAGTTCTTTAGATGGTTTAGATGGTTTAGTCCATTTTCCAGGGCCATCTATTGTGCCAAGAGGCCGCCTATGTTTTGTTTTGTTTTTTGCGGGTACCCCCGTTTGGTTGGTTTAACGGGAAACCGAACGAATTTTCCCCCCTCAAAAAAGGCCCCCATTTTGGGAGACCCTCAAAACAGACACACCAACTGGTGGTTGCATTTTTTAACGCCAAGTCGACTTAGACATAGGGGTTTCCCGGGTCTAACAAATTTCGCAACAAGACTTTGGCATTCAAGGGAAAACTAGCAGGAGGGTTCAAGAATCGTGGCTTAAAAACGCCTAAAACTCCTGCAAGTTGGCCATGGGTTGATAGATGTTTGTAGTAGCGCCTAGTCCATTGTGATGTTCCAACAAAGCCAGGGGACTCTGAAATGTTGCTCTGCCCAGTAGGTAAACAGTAAGTCTTGACCATGGCTTATACTATTCTTTGCAAACATGTCGCTAGAATTAAACGTCAATGGGTTTTGGGCGCCGCTCAGATTGCAGTCAGTGGTGCTAATTAGGGAACCCACTGCCAACTGGCAGTTGAATAGATTCACACAAATTATGATCAAAGGTACCCAGTCAAACACAATACTAAAGTATGTGCAGTTACGAAAACCCATGGCACCGGTGGGGGGCCCTCCAAGCATATTTCTGTCTATCTCAAAGTAGGGAGTTCCTCTGTGGGGTGTGTGTTTTTACAAAACCAATGTGTTCCCGAGCGAATGCGTGTGGCCCTTAAGCACAGGCCCGCTGAAAAAAACAGAATTCTGTTTCGGCTTGCGAAGGGGGGGGGAGTCAACCAAAGCACCCGTAAATTTGCGACTTTCCCTAGAGGAAACCAAAGGGTGTATGGAGAGGTTCGATAGTTTCGGCCATTCTGACATGTAATATCAGGTGGTTGTCAATTTTCGCAATTCGCCATGCGTTGCATGCTTGCTCAATTGGGCATGTTTCTCCTTTGTTAGTTTGACAAAATTTGACCACCTTTCACGTTTTGTTTTCACTTTGACCTTTGCTTCCATCAATTGATGTCTCATCTTCGAGCACTCCGGCCGCTTTCCACGGTTGTTGGGAAACATTTTTACATGTTTGCTTATTGTGGTTGAGTGGTTGAAATCCAACCACTTAACATTTTTTCTTATTGTGGTTTAGTGGTTGAAATCCAACCACTTAACCTCTAACATTATAATTTGTTGCTCCCCTTCCCACGTCAACCAAGTCCCCAGCCTCTGCGCTAGGCCGACAGCATGCTGGACGTGGGCTTCGACCCCTGCGACAGCCGCATGATGCATTTCGGGGAGGAGAACGAGGCCTCGGTGCTCTTTAACCCCGGCAGGCTGCGGATGCCCACCTGGGCACCTCGGCTTTCGGGTTAACGGCTTGGGGGTTTACGGGGGACCCAGAGACTCCAAAAGGCCTTAATTAAGAAAAGAGCCTCTATTTAAGAAAAAAAGTCTTTAAAACAAATACTTAATTTAAGGATGGATGCCTTATTTAAGGGAATTATTCTTCATTTAAGGACTAAAACCCTTTAAATAAGGAAAAACACCCTTTGAATGTTAAGGCTTAAAAAAAAAAGTTCCCACTTATTTAGAGACTGTTACAAAAATGAAAGCCAAACAAAAACCAACTCCAAAAGCCTCCTTGACAGGAGCTAGGTTTTGCTGGCAATGTCTGTGCGCTTCGCCTTGGGTCCTCATCAGGACCTCTCAGCCCAAGCCCTCTCCAAGCAAGCGTTTTTTCTCCTTTGGCTTCAGCGCAGGGACTTCTTTGGCCCGAAACTTGTACAACACTCATTGTCCAACTGCAGGAGCTGAAAATTTGCCTCCCCTTCTAGTGGCAGCAGCTGCAAGCCATGCCCCATGACCTTTGTCGCGATATGTCCATGTAAGGGCTGGAGAAGATTCATCACAAAGGGGCTCAGCCATGATATGGAATTTTGGTTTGATCCTCCACTGGTTGTCAGGGGTGAGGTCTGACAAACTCTTGTAAAGCAGCAAAAAACTTGCTGCCTGCATCTCGCATGAGCGGAGGCTGAAAATCATCCAAGTGCAGCAAGTCGTAGCGCTCATGCAAGTATGCAGCTGCCCGCAGCAGTCTGCTCCAGCAACGATCCTGCGGCTAGCATTTTCGCGGACTGTGTGTAAGCGAACTTGACTAAGTCTCTGGCCTCACCAGCTTTTGCCTGAGCTTTGGGCTGCTAGATTTTTCTGCTGCGGCATGGTTGGTGTCAGACATGGCAGCCTACTTTTGACTCCAGGTTCTTCCCGATAGTACTGGGTGATTTTCCCAAACAGGCTCGAAACTTTCGCTGCCCATGATCTTCCTCTCCACTGCGTGTAGCCAGTCCCACTTGAATATTGTGGTCTGCGCGCCAGGAGCTGAAAAGAGTGGGCTCGTGGTCTGGCCACTTTCAAAACTCTTTGAGCAAAGTCCCAATGACTAAGACTGTTTGGCGGCTGCCTCCATTCAGCTTCTTGGCTGAAGTCCAACATTGAAGATCGTGTAGCTCGGCAACGCCAGCAGATACCTGTCTTGGTGTTGCGCCTCGGCATGCGGAATATAGATGCCATGATTTGCCAGTCGCCTCTGACTTCCACCAGGAAGCCATGTACCTTAACTACATTGTGGGTTCCTCACACAGTTAAGCCATGTTTGAGCGACTTGAAAATGACAGCTCAAAAAAAGTGGCTTCAACAGGCATGCTTGGAACCAGTTCTTCGCAACAATGCCAGGTTTTGGTTGGTTGTCTCGCCCAAGTGACACCCAGGGGTTTCTGGGACAATCTCCTTCTCCATCCGGAACCTTCTTCTTTCAGGATCGACGCGAGGGAATGTCCCTAGCGCCTCTACTTAAAACGCCCAGAGCGTCATCAAAAGTGGCATGGGTGGCAACAAACCTTTTTGGAATCGCAAACAAAGGAATCCGCATTTCACTGTTAGGCAGCCCAGGTATGTTCAGTGTACTACATTCCAAGGATTCTTCTCTTTGTTTGCAAAGGGAGTTCCATCCAGCCTGAAGCCCAGAGGTATAGATCCCTGCACGCCAAACGTCTCCTCCAGGTCCTGCATGTGCGCCAAGGACGAAGCAGCCATGCGGCTTCTTGATTGCTGGAAAATATCGTCATTGTAAAAATGCAAAACGTGCGCAATTTCGTGAGGGAGAAGCAGAGGCAGCTTGGCCGTACGCTGGCGGTGTCCAAGATGATCCCACACGCGAATGTTTGCCCAGCACAAAGGAGGCCACTTGCAATTCTTCCATAATCTCCTGCCCAAATTTGCGCTAATATTTGTTATCTTTTTTCAATCCAGCCACGCGTGGAAGTGCAGTTGAGGAAGCCCGAGCAGCCTCAATATTGTCTGCCAGCTCCTTGTTTCGTTCGCAGACAAAATGCCACCAGCAAACAACTCTGTGATTTGGGTCCTCAGCCTTTTGGAAGGGTGTTCATCATCCAAGTTTGTTTTCTTGTGAAACATTGCCGACGCCAGCTGGCATGCTTGCAGAAGAAGGAGAATCACCTTCCAGATCTGTAGCCAGCACATGGCTGACACCTTAGCTAACGCGTCTCATAGCTTAACACTAAACCCCCGCACAGACTTGACGCCTCCTGGATAGGAGGCAATAAACCTTCAGATTTCTCCTTGCCAGGAGAGTGTAGTTTGTGACTGCCCTGTGCAGGGATTCCCTTGCAATTCCCATGGTCTTGCGCTTAAACAGGACTTGCAATCCCAATGTTGATTGGATGATCTGCGTTTGAGCCGTTCAAACTGACCCTCCTGCGCAGGAGGTGAAATTGATTCAGTGTAAGCGGGTGAACTACACTTGTTTATATTTGAACTGCTTTTTGTGTAAGATCTCTTTTTCATCGCGCCGGGTGTGCCAATCATGGCTGCAGCCGCAACCCCAAAACGGTCTAATCCAACAAGCTTTTGGTCTCCCTCACTTGGGCCTTCATGGCTTCATCAAGAAAGAAACGCCTGGTTGGAATGAGTTTTCCACTGCAGTGCAAAACGTGCGCACCCACAAAGGGTCCTTGGAGAAGATCTTGAGTGATGGCCAGGACGTGCTTTGCCGCTTGACTAAGAAGTCAAAGACTGACACAGCCGTTACCAGTAACAAGAACTTCTTTGAGAAAAGCCTGACCACGGCTACCACCTAATTACTTGTCTTCCCTCAGAACCTGGCTGGCTGACAAAGAAGACATGACGGTCGACCAGTTCACGGAAGACTCTTCCAAGGGTGCCCACAAGAAGCAGGAAGAAGAAGTTGCTGAGCTCACTGGAGACCAAGGACTCTTTTCCTTTTGCTTCCTTCCAGGATTAGGCCTTCTCACTCTCCTTGTCCTCCCTAGTTTCCTTTTTCATCCACAAGTGACAGTCTGCCAACTTGTACCTCTTCTCTCCGGCTTTTTTGGTGGCCCCTCTCCAAGCAATTCAACTCATACCAGTCGTAGTCGTGATCCAATTCATTCAATATGACCTCCAAGGTTTTGTCTTTGGCATCCATCCTGAAGGCCTTCCCGATGTCAAACCTGGGCAGGGATGTTGAAGGATTGTGCGCGCACACACGCTAGGTTCATGCTCAAAAACATGCCGACCTTTTTTCAATTCTCCTGGAAAGGAGCAATGTGGATGCTTTCTACTGTGTCTACGACAAAAACAAGAATCACAGTATGTGCTTATTTTGACATTCCAGGCCTGGAGCCATGCCCCTTCAAGGACTTAGAGGAATTGGTTGCACTGGTTTCCACCGATTCCTCGTAGCCATTGATTTACTTGGCCGATTTGTCTTTGAGCCATTTTTGCAAAAGCTCAGACTTCAAGGCGCTGAGCGAGGCAAAGCCTGGTACCGCTGAACCAGCTCGACCTTGTCATTGTCGCCATCCATGGTGTTGCCCTCTTTGGCTCTTTTGGCTGCATTCTTGAGGTTGGTTAACATGACACTTTGCGAGCTCGTTTTGCCGCCATCAATTTGTTTCCTCTTCCTGCCCAGGCTTGGCTACCTTGGACTTACTCTTTGCAGAAGCCTTAGCAGCCTTGTTGAAATGAGGACAGGAGCGCGCAAGTAGTTTCTACAAATCCTAATGGTGGTAGATCCAGACTTGGGATGCAAATTGAACACCTGACAGACTCTACAGTACACGAAGAACATCTTTCTCCTGCGCAGGAGAAGGACCATGACTTCATGTGTTGCACAAACACAGCCCGCGACCCTTGTTATTCCCCACACAATGCCCCAAACCTTTTTCCAGGGGAGCAGTATGATAGATGGGTGAAAGTTACAATGTTAAAGCCATGTTAAACCTAACATTGTTTTCACACGGTTTTAACATCAAGTTTAGTAAGGACATCAATTTAAAATCAATGTTTCATCTATGTTAACACCAGGTTAAATTTAACATTGTTTAAACATTATTTGGCGGTTTGTTACTGTATCTGCGCCCCAAAAAGGGTCCATTACAAATGGGGTACGGAGATAGACAAGAACACGACTGGTTTGCAAACATAGCCCAAATCTCCCGACCCGGGGACACACTGAGTTTCACACAAGAGTTTCTTATTATATAACTGTCAGACCACCAGCTAGTTTCTCCTGGCGAGGAGAAACTTGCGATCTTTCCACTATTTTGCAAATGCATGACGGTCTTGACGTTTCAAAACAAATGTCCTTGCCAGGAGACTGTCTGTAATCATGCCACCATATGGGATGCGAGGCCCTTGGAGTTGTTTTCTTGGTTGACAGGGAACAGAGTGGGTGTTCTTTACTGCCTGTTACTGTTTGCAAACCCACTCCTACACAGGAGCATTACCACTAAATTCAGAAGCGGACCAACATTGAAATGCTATAACTGCATGATACTGCCAGTTTTCATTGTTGCTGCCAATCCTCATCCCTGAGAAAAGCGCAGCAATCCAAAGACATCACGGCGCACGCGCTTTCAAGATTGAGACCCTTGAGTTGTTTGCCTTCTTATATGTCATCCAACCATGTTTGAAACAATCCATCAAAATGAGAATTGAGCATGCCATGTTTTTGGGACATGTTGAGAAACAAAGGACTGAAGGCACCCCAACTAGCAAGGATCTTTTGCCATAATGTCCAAATGGGATTAAAGAATGCACCCAGAATAAAGACAACTGGGGGGCCCAAAAGAATTAGTAAATGCACCTGTAATAAAGACAAGCCCCTGCCCCCCCCCCCCCCCGCCCATGAAAAGAAATGTCTCAAAAAAAGGTCACAAACAAGTCTCAAAAAAGCAGAGCAGAAAGAGAAAGGACAGGAAGAAGAGGAGAGATAGCCACCCCTGGTTCTTGGATCTTTGGTTTCCTTAAATCCAAAACTGTCAGCCTTACCAAACCCATGTTTTCTTACATGTCTCTTGTTTAAAACCTGCCCACAATCAAACCCACAAAGAGGGTAGTACTTCAGCCCCCAACTTGACATTATTTCAGGGGCCCCCGAATAAAGTCTTGTTGCCTGGCCCCCTGAAAATACAACCTGCCCAGTGCAATTGCCTCTTAGCTAGTCAAGTAGTTAGACGCACACCACAGCCCTCGTTGAAGCAGACTCCCTGCCGCAGGTACCCGAAGCGGCCGCACGAGCAGCGCCGCCTTGTGAAGCCATCCTCGCACCGTGCCCCCGGAGCCGTCTCCCAAGGTGGACGCACGGCGAGTCCTCCCCCAAAAAGCCTTGCCAAGGTTGTTGGCTGGCCTGCGTGGGCTGCATTGGGGTCTGCCACTGCTGTGTCTGCAAGTCTGCTGCGTGGTAACTTGCGTAGGTTGCACGCATTCCATCGGCTGCTGCATGCTCTGCACTGGCTGCATGCATGGTGCAGGGGCATGTGTGTGGGCTGCTGGCTGTTGCGTGCCAATCTGCTGCTGGTGCGCCAGGAGGCAACTGACCAGCCAGGAAAGAGCCTTCAGCTTGAGCTAAGAACCAACAAGCCCAAAAGCGCTCCTGACCAGGAGCGCCCAAGTAAACTTTAGCGTTGTCTCCTGGAGAGTAGAAATGATGGCTGACCCCGCTTTCAAACCTGCAAGGGCGTAGGCTGGCGTGCCTCTGGTGTCCCATGCTTAGCTCCTGACCAGGAGCGTTGCCTCTTGATGTCGCGAATGCAAAGGAAGAGAAACCAAACTTTTTCCTTCCATCATACTTACTGGGACCTAGCCCAGGCCACCACTGCGCCCTCGTCTTCACCTCTGGCAAGACGCTCGTACGCCTGTTGGCAAATCTTCTTCTTCTGGTCAAAACTCAGATGGGAACCGCTCAGGGCCCTTTAAAGCTCCGTCTTAAGGACCAAGCATCTCCATGTTTATAGTTTACAATAAGATCCTCAGAAGCAGGCGGATCTTCTTCATCAAGAGGAGGGCGATCTTCAGCGTCATGCTCTTCAGACTCACTGTTCGGCCTCGGCTGAAGCTGCCTTAGGTTTGGCAGATGCTTTTCTGCTTGCCGGCTTCAAAGGCGCTCTGGCTGCAGGCTTCTTGAGAGGCGCCGGCTTGCTATCATTGCAAGCCTTCCATGTGAGCTCCGGAATCCTGGTTGGCTGTGCAAAACCATCGGCCCAAGTGGCCAACATGAAGCCATTGCCTAAGGAGACATCTTTGCCGTCTCTTGAGATTCAGCAAGCTAGGCAGCATCTGCCATTTCCCATCGTCCACATTTGTGTTTTGGTGGATGTGGCAGCTTGCTCCTTCTAATGGATATGGGGGAGTCTTGGGGGTGCGGCGGCGCAGGATGGAAGCCGTACATGGCAAAGACTTCCTGTCCGGCGGCGGTGCTGCCCAACAACAAAAAATATCTTTCTCTTTCTTCTCACCGGTGTCGGCTCACTGGGGCCACTGACGTGTCAGAAGGCGCGTCACTCTCCTCTGCGCTAAGCTCGGCAGCTTTGCCTTGCTTTTTGGCAGGGCCTTTTAAAAACCTGGGGCAAGTGAGGGCGGTTGCCCCTTTGCACCGCTTGCGCCACCCGCCACACTTCACGGGGCAACTTCTTCTCAGAAATGCTGCTTTTGGCTTTGGCTTGGCAGTGCGCAAAAGCCTTGTACATGTCCTTGCCAAAGGCAACGGTTTCTTCTCCCGTGTCACCAGGAAAGGCAAGGGCGCTTGCCTTCTGCAAAACCTTCTTGGTTGGCCTGGAAGTCAATTTCAAAACTGCAAGCATGGCCTGGCTATAAGACTTCGCCGCCATGTCCATGTTAGTGTGCAAGAAGTCAGCAGCTACTAGGGTTGACACTTCTGCCCTCAAGGCTTTGGACACGTTGCGAGCATCTGCTGTGTTCTTTGGCCTTGCCATGACGCGGCAATTACCCTCTTGCTCTTGATCCTGATTTAGCCAACAAACGCATGCGGAAAGCGCAGAAAACTGCAAAGCTGTGGACTCCTACACAGGAGACGGCTGCATGGCGTGCACACACAAGAGAAAGGAAAACATGCCTTAAATGAACATGCCTTAAATAGTTAAGCTTTAACTCAACGAGCCTTAAATAAAGCATGTTCTTGTTTAAGGCATTTTTGGAGTCTCTGGGGAGTTTAAAGCTGCTTGAGGACTTGTTTGCCGGGAGTGGGTACTAAAAAATTGGGATGGCCTAGCAGATTGTAGAGATGGGTATGGGTCAAAACTAAACCACTCAGTGTTGTTTTGTTTCTTTTCTCCCCTGGCCACGGGTTCATTGTTTAATTTGGTATTCCCCTACATTTTTGCCTTTTTCCCCGGCCATGGCTTAGTTGTTTAAGTTGGTTTTAGTGTCCCGCACATTCCCATTCTAATTTCTTGAAGCCCCCACAGCGCGGGGCCCTTTTCCCTTTGAAGCGTCTTTTATCCACACCCACCGAAGGTTTTCTGAGGCCACGCTAAGTTCATCTTGTTTCGTGGCAAAGGGCTCCAGTGGTGGTGCATGTGTTGTTTTTGTGTGGGGTGGTTTGTGAAAAAGAGTTTCTTATTTCCCGTGACCACGAGTGTCCATACTTTGGTACATTTTGCTTGGATGCTAGCACTAACTTTTCGCCAACTAATGGTTTTTCATTAAACCACTAAAAGTTAAACTTTTTGCAGGCCAGCAGAAAGCAACCAAGTTACATATATATATATATATATTTATGGGTACACACTGTTTAAGAGTTGCTTGGGCTGCAACAAACAGGTCTTCGGAGGCTGCGGAAGGGTTTCAGGGGTAGGGGTGGGTGGGTGGGGGGCGGGGGTAATTGCGCTCGGTGCCGTGTATATAATTGCCATTCAGCGTGGGCCCAAATGACATCAGACTTGTGCCAGTGTGTTGTTGTCTCACCTATATCATATTACTGTGTCTTGGCCACCAAAAATGTCTACCAGAGGGCGGCCATATACGTGCAAAGCGCGCAGCAGGGTTGGAAGTGATATTTGACCTGCGTTCAACTCTTAATCAAATTACGCCGATATATATATATATATATATGTTATGTGTATGGTACCCCCGCCCCCATGGAGCCAGGTTGTGTGAGTTTGAGCAGTGCATTTCCTTTTTTTTAATGGTTTTTTGCCTCGTTGATTTTGTGGCAGAATGAGGGGGGTCATACATGGTATTCCCTTGTTGGCAGCATCCGACATCACCTTTCTGTCGCCAGTTGACAGTGAAATACTATATTGGGGGCATGTGTCTAGGTATTCTCTTCCAGGTATCCCCTAATTGGTGGTTGGATTGGCAAGTTTGAGCATTTGAAACCCTGGTTCTTGTAGATGACAAATGGGAAGCCCCCCGCAACACCACTAAACCAGCGCTGAGAGGGAAGCCGATTTCTTTTGTACCAGATCTCCAGTGGTTCTTTTGGAGTGGATTTCCCTCTAGCATCAACCCATCAAAGTTCACCTTGTTTGTTTTTGAAGGGAGGGGAGGAGGAGGGGGGGGTCTGAGACAAGGTGGCGTCCAACATCAAGCCGCAGGGTGCCTTTTCCCGAAGTTCTGGGATACGCAGCCACACCAAGGGAGTCCTTCTTCCTTGATGTTGTTCTCTTTTCGCTTTTCCGTTTCACACCCTGAACTTCCAGTGGTGCCTTTCTTGGATTTTCTTTTGGAGGAGGTGTCCCCTCTTTTTTCCTTAAACGTGAGTTTCTTTGGTGGCTCTCAGCCATTTCCTTAGCCTTTTGGTTTTTTAGTGTTTAGTGGTAGTTTCCGAATTTAACCCACTAAAAGTTAGTCACAAGGAGCGGATCTGAAAACGGGCCCAGTTTCGCTTGACCACTCACCACGACCACGGTCCCTTGCTTCGGGCGGAAGTTCCGGGATCGGCGGAGGTCTTCTTGGAGGTGGCGCGGCTGCGCCAGGAGATCCTTCGGCTGCGGCAAGGCGGAGGCGGGGGGAGGGGATTTGACACATCGCCCTCAAAGGGCGCAAAGCCTTGCTTTATCCTTTTTGCATCTTTTCTTTGGTGCATTTTGCCAAGGGATGTTAGGACTTTAACTTTTTGCCAATGGGTTTTTTCCATTAAACCACTAGAAGTTAAACTTTTAGCAGGGGAGCAGAACTTTCTAGGGGGTGATTCCTTTTCTCCATTTTTTTCCAACCATTGTTCTTTTCAAACACCGGCTGTGCCCCCTCGGTTTTTGATGGTTTCCTGAAAAGAAGGATCCCTGGAAAGAATGGGGAAGGTACCCCTAGAATCTTTTGTTTGGAGGGGTGTCCTTTGAAATCTGCAAGCAGGAGCAACTTTTGTTTGGAGGGGGTTCCTCATATTTTACCATGATCAAAGTCACCCAAGTGGTGGGTTAGAGGCAACAATCCTCATTTGTTGACAATTATAACCCCCAGAAACAGTCAACTTCATGACATGTTACCCTTGAAAATCAACAAAGCAAGTGTTCCCCGCTTTTTCCCAGGCATGGTTTGGGCAAAGGGGTTCCTCGATTTCCGCCTTGATCTCCAGCGCGACCAATAGAACCCAGCAAATACTTGAAGGGAATTCCAGTGGTTTTGGTGTGATTCAAAGGTCACTGGTCTTCCCACCGCCACTTGTAGGGCTAATCGGCAGGCCCCCGCAATTCCCCACGTGGTGGTTCGAAGCAACCCTTCGATCAGAACCCCTTCTAACTTCTGAGCTAAGACCCCCCCCCGCATTTCGACATGTTCGCTTGGATCGGAAGGAAGTGTTGACCTCAAAAAGCACCCGGACTTGCAGCGGAGGTTGGCGCGACCGGGTCTCAGCCTGTTCAAAGAGGAACTCGCAGTCGGGCTGGCCTTTTCTCATCGGAAGTTGATCCACGTAAACATGGAGTCCTGACTGACGCAGCCATTGACAGCTGGGACCACATGCCAAGGGGGAAAAAACTGCCAGGCCATGAATTGTCAAGGGATGAATGATCACTACAAATGAAGCCCCATGAACTCCCAACTGGCGAGTTGCCTGACCAATCCGGGGCAAGTTATAGCGCCTTCACTAGTAAATGTCAACATCACGTGAAAGTTCCTTTCTTGGGGGGGTCCCTTCTTTCTGTTTGGTGAATGGACTAATTTGCCACTAACACCAGAGAGTCCCTCAGTAGGTTCTGGCTTGATGCGCCACCAGCTGCTGGGCCGCCAATATGGTCATGCGTTTATTGGACGGCTACATTTGCCGACTTTTGTGGAGCTCGAACAATTCCACCGATCCAGAGGTAGAACGAGCAAAAACCCATGAGATCCTTTACTCTCGGTCCAGTTATTTCAGGTTTTGGAATTCGGGTTTGGCCTTTGAGAACTTGTGAGGCGAGGTGTCTGTTCAGAACATGCCCTTCCTGGCGGTGGATGCGGACGCCCCGCTCGGCCCTCGGGACCCTAAATGTTGCTGGGATTCCTGTCACCCGTCCTGAAAAGGGATCGCCCATTTTTTTTTGACACACAAGACATGGCATAGTCCTCTATACCTTTCTTGGCCTGCATGGCTTAGCCAATCTTTGGCTGACCTTGCCCCTGCCAAACTTGACCCCTTCACACTGCACACACTGCCTCTTGCCAGGTGTAATGCAAGTAAGGGTGTGGGTAAAATGCACTTTGGCTTCCTCAACATTTCCAATGCCCTGCAGCCCTGTACAAGGAAGAGCGAGCCCACTCTCAATGGTGGCCAAGGCAGGATGAGGTTTAAGACAATGCTGGCACTTGGTGCACAGGATCCCTTTCCCAAAGGGCTTCCAACAGTGACCATTCAAAGGGTTTTCAATCGCCCCAGTCAAAAGATCAGCCTTCCTGACCTTTGGCTGCTTAGCAGCCTTGGACAAGTTGACTGTCAACCAGAGTTTCACCCTTTCAGCCAAAAACTTGTTGAGCTTCCAAGCCCTGCTATCAATCCAGTCCACAATACCAGGATGTATATGTTGAGCAGCATAGTCCCCAGCAACATCTGTGCAAACTGCATCTGCTGCCTCATTTGCCTTCCATGCCCACAAAAGGTCCTGTTCCTCTGCTTGCAGAAAAGCGGCTTCTTCCTGGTGGGAGTTTACTTTGGTAATCTTGACATCTCTGTGTCTGTGTTCCCAAATGTCCCTCCAAAGGTCATGGTTGGCCAAGGCATCCTTCTGCACACATTGTGGATGCTGGGTGTTCCACCAGCCCTTGCAAACATATTTAGCATCAACTGCAACTTTGATTTCATTGGTTGTGGCCTGTAACAAAGCCAAGAATGCCCTTGCTTCAGCACGAGGCACAGTATGCTGATTTGCAGTGCCTGTCAACATTCCTGCAAGATATCCCACAACCTGGTGTTGGGAATCCAAGGCAACAACACTCCAAGCACATCTTCTCATTCTAGGGTCATTTGAATGTGGTCCACCACTCCCATCTGTGCCAAACCAATAAAGACTTCCATCCAGTTCGGCCTGAGTAAATACCCCAGTTGCTTGGACTTCTTCTGTAGGCAGGGCCTGCTGGGTCCACTGAACCGGCACCAGACCTCTCAACCAGAAGTACTGTTGCTCTACATCCAAGTGAAAGGGCCACCACATAGCTGGGACTGCTCCATGAGCTGCAATGATCCACTCACATTCATACAGAATATGCTGCAAGGTAAAAGGCCTTCCACATTTAGGGCAAGTTTTGTGTGCACTGTTGCCCTCATGTTGCAAAGCTCCTTGCCACAGAACATGTGCATAGGGTTCCAACCCGTGCTTCTGTGCATACTTCAGGAACTTACCATGGAAGGTTTTGTCAATACCCTGCTCCAAATGCTGTCCTGCCTGTTGTTTGGACATTGCTGCAAACTGTGCCCTCTCAAGGTAGTCTGTCCTCAAAGTCCAATTTCCATCTGGAAGAATCAGGAGCCTGCCATTCATCCCATGTAGGGGCTTTCCAGCCCATGTCAATAAGAGAAGCCTGGGTTGCTGCCAAAGGACCTTTTGCTACCATCCAGGGATAACATCCCGGTTTGGTCAAGGCCTCCCAACTCATTTCCCAAGCTCCTCTTGACTGCAGCACTGCCTGTTTTCCCAATAATCCTGACCAGCTGGCACCACATAGTGATCTGTCCCAGTCTCACCTTGTACAAAGGGTCATCCTGCTTCTTGGCACACATTGTCATAGCCAGCTCAACTGAGCCATGCCCTTTCACCTTTCACCCAGTTATTGGTTTTTGCAATAGCCAATCTGAGTCGATGAAGAGCATTTGTTGGGATACCTTGAGCTTCCTGTCCCCAAAGTCCAGCAGCTTGTGCTGACATGTTGACATATCTCTTTCTCTGGCCTTGGGGCAACTGCTGGATTGCTTTCAAGCGAGCTCTGGCCTTTGTCAATCTCCCATTCCTTGTACCAACCCTTGTCTTCCTTCCCAGTGTATTATCAATACCCAGGTCCTTGATGATCTCCTTGACTTGTGGCCATTCTGGCTTGTCCTTCAAAAGCTTCTGCATTTCAATGGCTGTAGCGGTATCTGAGGCAAGAAACCCAGACTTCTTCATGCTGATTTTGCATCCTCTAGCTTCCAGCAAAAAGAGTAATGGCCCTCTTTGCTGCTGTACCAGGTGTGAATCCATGAACATCTCCACCAATATCATCGATCCAGGTGGTCAAAGACTGAGGCTTACAAAGCCTCTGCACATGTGCCATAAGGGTCCAAAGAACCAATTTGGCCATAACCACCCCAAATGGGCATCCAGCAATGATGCCCCTCTGTGGGAGAATAGGTCGGCTGGCACAGTTCCCTGACTGCAAAATTCTAGGCCCTTTATGCACCTGTATACAAAGGCACAGCACCAGTGGGGGAAAACCCAAACTGAGTGCCTCCTTCACCAACAAGTCATGATCCACCAAGTCATAGAAGTTGGTAAGGTCCAGGAGTATACTTACCTGATGTAAGTGCAAATGTCTAGCCATCTCTCCTCTGAGTAATCTGGTGAGGGCAACCTGCAAACATGTATTTCCTTTCACTGCTGCATCCCAGAAAGCAACCTCCTTGTCTTGCAGAAGCCATTGGTCCACCAAATGCTTTCTCATCCTGCACCACAATCAAAAGGAAATTGCTCGAATCATTCCAAATACACCCCTGGCCAATTAGAACCTTCACGTCTGGGGGGGCTTCTTGGATGCTGTCAAATTCTGGTGCTGCCTTTGCTGTCCTCTTTGAGGAGGTGTCCCTTTAAGCAACAACCCCGAGCCGATGGACCCTCACGCGTCCAAGCGCTTTTTCCCAGGACTCTTTGTTCCGTGTTAGTAGGGTCCCCTGCAAATTTCTTCATGCAACCCCAAAAGGGGTTCAAGAGGAGACTCCTCTGAAGACACGTGGGGTGGTGGGTTCTATGTTCAGTGGAGCAGCGGAGTCGTTGTTAGGCTAGGGAAGCAGAGCTGATCACCCGGCAGCCCCTTTTCATGCGTGGGCTAGGATTTGCCTTTGGCTGGATTTATGTTTGACATCAACGAAATGAAAGGATAAGTAAATCCAGCCAAAGGATAAGTAAAGGTTCGCTGATGAGGGGCAAGAAGACAGGACAAGAAGAGAGGACAAGAAGAGAGGACAAGTAGAGGTTCGAGAGAAAGTGAGAGAAAGAGAGGGAGAGAGAGAGAGAGAGAGAGAGAGAGAGAGAGAGAGTCGCCTGCTTGGTCCTGTGGGGCCAGGGGACGCCCCCTGCACGCAAGAAAGACAGAAAGACAGAAAGGCGGAGACACTGACAAACCCAACCATCATTGTGAAGGATGTGTTGTGTGTGGAAACAATTTCTGTGATAGAACGAGCATCCCCCTGGAAGTGGGAAAGTCTTTGAGATGAGAACCCGACTGGCGCTTATTTTGAAAAGAATTTGGCCACCTGTTTTGGCTGGGTTTCAAGAGGGGCACTGCTATGCAGTTTGCTTCACATGAGTGTTTACCGTCATGTGCCACACATGTGTCCAAACGATGTGACCAGGGTGTCTCCCCTTTGTGACCCAAGCATGTCTCTCCAGGCTTACTAAACCTCATAGTTCGGCTCGCGCCTGAGCGGCGCTCAAAACCCAAAAGGCCACTTTAGTAGGTGGTGCTACCTGGCTTAGTGAAGCTTGTAAAAGCTGTGTCTTACCCAGGTTGACAGAAGCACACACCAATTCGTTTTGGGCGCCTTCTTCGCCTAGATGTGTTGCGACCCGCAAGGTTGCACTTGTTCGCGCCGATGACCTGCTGCATGCGGGACTTGGTGTGCTGGCCTGAGCAACAGGTCGATGATCGCCCCACTAAAGGGGAGCCACCCCGAAAGAAAAGTATGGCCCTCCGTTCAGTGGCGTCTACCCTCCAAATCCACCGTGTTTGTTTAGTGGCCCAATAAAACTTGAACCGACCCCCAAAAGGCTTGCTGCTTTTTTGTGGTCACCCGCATGGTGGGTGGTGTCTCGCTAGAATTTGGAATTCCCCTACAAAACGGGTCACTTGCAACCTTGGCCTCAGGGGCCCCTCTTTAGGCCCCTGTCCTTCTACCTGTCCCACGACACCTATGCATTGCCAGAGGAGTTGCAGAAGGCTCGACTTCTCGCAGGGTCGTAGTTTCGCCTTGGAACTCCGAGACGTTACTTTCCTCCAAAGGCTGTACTTGCCACCTCGAGAAATCAACCGAGACTCCCCGAAATTCTGTCCCGCTGAACAATTTGGAGGTACGGACAAGCCAAGTTGATTCAACGGGTCTAAGGGAACAACTAAGGTCACACCAACGACCGCCCATGAAATTAGTATGGAGTCCAAAATCGGGATCCCCTTAGAGGAGCTTCCTCCAAGAAAGGCCTGGCTAGGTTCTATGTCTTGCAGGGGAGTAGCCTTCCCCTGATGGACCTGAGCTCTCTAAGAGGGTTTCCAGGACCATGACCAATTCGGGTTGAAGAATGTTTGCGGAATGCCCTCAAATGGGAACCCCAGAAATTGGTTTCTATGATATGTACATTGTTTGTTGGGGGAGGGGGGGGTGGGTTGGAGGTAGTGGACGCCATTTGAGAAGCTTCAGTTTCTCTTGAACACATCCCTTTACAACGGATAATTACCACCCCAGTTGTGCCATGCTGAACAGACCCAAGTAGTAGGGTCACTAGGGGATGGTCGTCCCCAAAATGATATAAGATCAAGGGCTCCAGACAATCGCTTTTGAAGATTCGGAACCATGACCTTGGCCCAAGACCGCTCTACAAACTACTGGGTAGGATTATGAAGCCGCTGGCCCCTTTTGTTCGGACTTTTTTGTTGGGTGCGGTTCTCCTTTTGATTTCCACCGAGCAAACAGAGAGGATGTCCGCTTTCTTCAGTGGACATCCAGACTCACCGCCAAGGGTGTTTTCGTTTTCTTTGTGAAAGCAGGTCTGAGTCGGTCTGAGTGATGTCTCTATTAACCATCTAGAACCCACCAAGGACAGGCTAAGCTGCACTGAGGCTCACTTCCGGAGTTCATGAACTTGATACTTTTTGGGAAGACCATCTTAGTGGTAAACACGCAGTTCCTGGACTTGTTTTTGGACCATCCACTCGTTCGGAAGTGAGAAGGAAAAGCTGTAAGTTGGTCATGACCCAGGCGGCCAACAACTGCTAGGTTCCCCCGGTAGTGCCCTTTTACCGTTTCTTTTTTTGGGGAGGGTTCCGCTGAAATAGACAAACCAGAAAAAAGTTGGTACCAACTTTTTCTAACCTGTCAAATCTGGAGGACCTAGACTTAAGTGAGCCCGAACACCCAAGCAGTCAACACGCACGAGAGAGCTGCGAGCCAGGATCTGGCCCCGCAGGCCGTTTGTTTTTTTGTCCGATCGACGAAAGACATGGCGGGGGGGCTGGTCGGATTTACGGGGTGAAAGTAGATGGGCATGTGGCGAAGTGAAGGAGATGACCAGCAACAGTTATTTGTGTTTGTCCTAAGTGAAATCAAGTGGCAGATGGCTAAGTGAACACGATTTTTCTTCGCAATTCCCTGTTGATTTCTGTCATCTTGAATTGTGCATCTAGTTTACGCCGACTGCACCCTTCCAAAAACATACAACCTGAATGAGGCCCCTTGGAATTTGCTCAAAGGTTCAAGGTCATCTCCTTTCACTCACTTCCTGAGCGAGTTCCGTTGCGGCTTCTGTCACTTTTTGGCTTTTGGACCATATTAGCAAGCAAACCACACCAAAAGTTTGGTGACCTGTTTCTGACGAATTGGTCTGAAATTTGAATCTAAGCCAGTTTAGATTCAAGTTGCAGCCTTTTGATTTGCCAGCTGCCCTCATCAGGGCTCCTTAAAAGAGCTTCTTTTTGCAACCATTTGAAACATGTTTTTTTTCTACACCAAAATAAAGGGAAACCACCATTGACAAGCTGCAATGTTCAGGTGTAGTTGTCCCTTGTCGGCTTTGAAGGGAACCTATGACTACTGGACATAGCCTCAACCGTTTCGGACCCCGAAAAGCGCCACAGCGGACGTGAGCCGTGAATTCGCGAGGCTCCGAAGCTGATTGAGGGCTGGGCGAGCAGCAGCCTCAGGCGTGAGAACGTGGAGAGCACATGTGTGTGTGTGTGTCTCAATATAGACATACATACATACATGCATGCATTCATGCATACATACATGCATGCATGCATACATACATGCATACATACATACATACATACATAGATACATACATACATACATAGATACATACATACATAGATACATACATGCATAGATACATACATGCATACATAGATACATACATACATACATAGATACATACATACATACATAGATACATACATACATACATAGATACATACATACATGCATACATGCATACATGCATGCATACATACATACGTGCATACATACATACATAGATACATACATACATACATGCATGCATACATACATAGATACATACATAGATACATACATACATACATACATACATACATACATACATACATACGTGGATACATACATACATACATACATACATACATACATACATACATACATAGATACATACATACATAGATACATACATACATACGTACATACATACATACATACATACATGCATGCGTGCATACATACATACGTACATACATACATACATACATACATGCATGCATACATACATACATACATACATTCATACATACATACATACATACACACATGCATATAATATAACGTGCATGTGTATATATATATATATATAATATGTATAATATATATATATATATATGGGCGCCCAGCAAAATCTCTGGAAGACTAATATGTAAAGGGCTGGACATGACACACCAATATGTGCAGTAGAGCGCGCCAAAAGACTGCAACACGATAGGATCACAAGAAAAAATAAACAATATTGTGCTCGCCCACCTCATTGGCGCCACTTGAAGACTGCTGAAACCTAGGTTTGGGAGGTGGGTTAGTACATGTATGGTACTTATGGTACCCCATTTATTTATTTATGTATTTATTTATTTACTTACTTACTTGCATTTATTGGTTGATTGATCCATATATATATATATGTATTATTGTGTTTCTGTTTTTTTTTTTTTTTTAAATCTTTTCACGTTTTACTTGTTTAATGTAGCTGTTTGTTGATTGTGTACGCACTAGTTCTTGTTTAGGGGGTGCTTCTCAAAATTAGAGGCAGACATGTTGAGGTGGTTGGTTTCCTTCTAGTTTCCCCCCTAGAGCCACCAAAAGGGAAACCTCGTTTGAAAGTATTCATATATGTGGAGGTGTATATATATATATAATATCTATGTATATATCTGATATCTTGATATGCATATATATATATATGTATATTAGGTTAGGAGACCATCCACTTTTACCCAGCATGGCTAAGGTCCCAATGCCTCTCGGATTTGGGCGACCAACGGTGCCCCCTGGCCGCAGCCTCAAAAATTAGCCACTTGCGTTTCAGAAGACTTGGGGTTGTCCCTTTTTCTCTTTTTTTTGGAGTCTCCGCTTTTTCAGGAGACCGAAAGGGGAACCGAAGCCTTTTGTTTATTTGGGTTTGGGGGGGGGTCCTGAAAAAGACACCCATTTGTGCTTCTCCGGCTTTAAAGGGGAATCGATCACTACTAAAAGTATTGCTAGTGGCAAAGGATCGTTGTCCATGACTGAGCCACAGTCAAAACCCGGACCGGGTAGATTAAGGATAAGGGACAGAATCAGCCTTCAAGGGGTGCGGCCGCCTGTTTCATTCTTTATGGATTGGGTAGACCATTTTAATTCCAGCTTGGCTTATTCAGCGCTAGCCCCCAGTCTACAAAAAGGCCCGGAGATCAATGCAAAGGACTACCGACCTGAAGAGGGGGGATTGGTTGACTGAAATTCCATTTTGAGGGGAGGAGAAAAGCGTGTTTTTTTCTTTTCGGGATCGAGTGACATCGTGAAACTGAGCGGTTTCCATCTAAATGGTTCAAACTGCAACCCCCCGGACTCGGTCATTCCCTGCCTATCGCAAGCTTGGCGCAAGGCGGGTGCCTTATCCACCCTGGGGCGATCGCTCTGTGCCGGAGCCTGTCGAGGACGAATCATGGCGCGTTGTTCACGGCGTCTTTTGGCACAAAAAAAAAGCCAACATACGCGGAACCCTAGCGGTTCAAGTTACTTGCAGAAACCTAATTTAACACCTGGGATTGATTTTTCGGAACCACCGCCCCTTCAAACCAAACACTGGGGGGTCCCCGAAAAAGACAAGCCCGTGCCAAGTGTCCATGTCCCCACTTGCAACCATCGTAAAAGTGTCACATGTCCAGCTATCGATTTTGCAGGTGACCCTGGCAACTCAAACTCTTGAGCTTGTAGACCAACTCGGATATGATTGGTTGCTGAATGGGGAAGGACACTGTGAGGGCCTACCCACATGTTGCTGTTCCCATACCTGCTCATGTTCAAATTGTTGTGGAAAGTTCAATGCAGGCTGGCGTCTTTAAGGAAGGACATTTCTTCAAGCGGTCTTTGATGAAACAAAAGGCCGATCAAGTGCCCACGAGGAATGGTCATTTTGTGGCGGCCTTTCGCTTCTGTCCAAAACCACCAGTGGGGTGGACCAACGTGAAAGGGAGGCTGGGGGTTGGGGTGGACCAGAACTCATGTACAAAGGTAATCCAATTGATTTTAGCCTGATTGCGCACGATTGCGTGTGTGAAACGCGAGTTGCTCACAGAGCCTGCTGAGGGGAGGGGGAGACCCAACCGATTCCACCCATCATGAAGGGCTGATTGTTGGGGGGCGTTTAACCCAATTTGTGAAATATTGAGTTATGGTTGTGCAGATTGCTTGGTTGCTCCTCGTTGCAACCTTTAGAGAGAAAAAGCACAATTACTGTTTCACTCACTGTCTCCTTTTTGCAGGGGATCAGTTGGCAGAGTCCAGATCCCGGTTGTACAGTGGCAAGCTCGGACCTCACCGCTTGCGGAGGACTCCATGATTTACAGCTGCTTCCACTGCGACCGGATGGACGCTCGGCCATCCATCATCCATTCGCTCGATTTCTCGCCGGTGGTGAGACGAAAGGCAAGGGGCAGTACCTGGCCTTGGTCTTCCAAGGACTTGCTCTTGGTTGCAAAAGGAAAATCAGCCAAAGGCCTGTTTTTGTGTTTTTTGTTATTCTTTTTTCAGGGTCCTGGAAGATAAAGGTGGGATCGCGTTTGATATTATGTTCAAGCCGCAGCACCGCTGCAAAGCCGAGAACATGCTCATGCGATGCATCTGATCATTTAATGAGCACAAGATGTGTGAGGCCGTCCTCTGGACGGATTCAAGCAGATCCCATCAACCAGCTGTCTAGTGGGTGGGGCCTCCAACAGTGGGGACCCGTCATCAAATTTTCCTGGCTGCGACTTGGGGAATTTCCGTGTTGTGCATGTGTTCCTTTTTGGTTCTGTCCATGTTTTGTCGAGGGCACCTGGGCAAATTCGTTTGAGGCCGGCCCGTCATTCGTTGGTTCGACCTATCGTTTTCCCCTAAACGTTCACAGATTACACTTCGCTACCAAGGAAAGTGTTGCTCAGCACTCTTGTCAAGTCCTTTTCTTCATAAGGGTTGCCAAAACTAGGGGCCTGTTTTGAACTAAAGGTTTCATCTTGGGCGTCAGTGTTTAAAAAGGGCCATATTACAGGGGGTTGATCGCAAGGTCGTGATGGGATATCAGGGGCAACCACTAAAAAACGCGATCTTTTCCATATGGTCAAAGTTACCGATGGTCGTTTGGGGGCCGCACGGAATATTGAGCACCCCCCAAACAAACGAGGGATCCAGGCCGATTTCTCCCGAATCCAACCGTCAAAGCCTCAGGAGAACTTCCACTCGGTCCTGGCTGGCGAGAAGCAGGCGCGAAATCCGGCGGCTTACATACCCACCGCCGAAATCTGACACCGCCAACATCTGGGTGCCCATTTTGTTTTGGTAGGAAATCATGTGGATCAGATTGTCAAATGGAAACTAGACAAGGATGGATAATGGTTCAATTCAACTGCGCGCAATCATGAACTGCCTCTGGAGAGAGGCCGACATAATGGGCGCGAACAAAGCGTCCGACACAGCCAAGCCAGGGGCAAGACAAGCTCACCACCTTACGTGAGCTCCATGACTGAGATCCTTTACTCGGGGATGGTTTGTTTCAGGTTTTGGAACGATTGCAGCTTTGGTGCATTTTGCTTGGATGTTAGGACTTTAACTTTTTGCCAACTAATGGGTTTGCCATTAAACCACTAAAAGTTAAACTTTGAGCAGGGGAGCAGAAAGCAGCCGAGGCAGTATTTGCAGATACTTGCCTGCTATGTTGAGAACTCGCCGTTACCACAGAGAGCCAACACCACACCTGGCTGCGGGCATTTCCGAATTGCCGCTGGTTGGATAAGTCCTTGCATTCCCCCTCCGGGTTTCAACAGACCTTCTGGTTGCAAATTTAACTTGCTCTTTGGTGGGGGGGATTGTTTATGAGGTTTGAGCCTTTACAAGCATGTTGGCGGACGCAAGTTAGTAAACCTTGGTTCAATTGGTGTTGGGACCCCGCCGCTGCATGGTGGGACAGGATTTGTACATGCTCCTGGGGTACATGAACCCCCTCGAACAGCTTGGTGTTGCTTATGCAAGATTCCGTGGTCGTTGTTGGGAAACATTTTGCATTTGTGCTTATTGTGGTTTAGTGGGAAATCCCCACATAACTACTAAACTTTAAAGCGTTGCTCCCCTTCCAACGCCAACCAAGATTCCCTAGAAGGCGGCTTTTGGGTGTGTACCAGCAAGAGTCCTTTGACTCCAGCGTCCCAACCTGCCGAGCCGAGGAATGCCTTTGGTTGCTCCTTGATTCCTTTGGCCAAAAGTCCCAACATGAGCCTGGGTAGTCAGAAGTATGGCCGGTTCCTATTTTCCGATTGAACCAACCCAAAGTTGAACACTTTTTGCAGAGGGCTCGTTGCAGCAACCAAGGAATAGGAACCCTCAACCCAGGAACCGCCTCCAGGTCGTGCTGGTGCCACCTGGCCAGCGCGATGTGCTGAACTCCACGCGCTTCGCACTACAGAAGCGCCTGTGATCGAAGACGGGGAGATTGCAGGGAAGCACCTGCGTCCCCCCATCCTGAAAATGGAGCTCAGTGGCGTACGAAAAGCGACATGCATTGTCCAATTGTATGTTGTTTGTATGGGTGGTTGAGGTGAGCCCCATGAATGAGATGAGGCTCGAGCTGCCTAAGCTGCTTAGCAAATTACCCGGGGTACATGTGGGACAAGGGTTGCTTGACCTACGATCCTGCTTACAAGCTGAGGTCTCCAATGCCCCTGAGGAAATGGAGTCACGTACCCAAAATCAAGATGGTAAGCCAACCAAACCCTGTTGGCCCAGGTGATTACTAAGCAGGTTGAACATCCAAGTACTCGCCCACAAGCCTCTAGGCGCATTTCGAATGAGGAGTGTGTGTGTGTGTTTCCTGGCTTTGAAGCTGTATAGGGCGAAGGGACATGGCCCCGGAGCCACTAAACGACTCTTTTCAGTTTTTGCCTGATGCAAATGGGCGCCAGCGTGTCCAAAAGTGGTCTACATATGGAAGTTGGTATGTACAAAGACCCCTGGATGATAGGAACACCTTTCCGGATCTCAAGACGGTGTTTTGAGCTCCCTGGGGGGTCGGATCCTGATGGATCAACCAGGTTCTTGCAGGGGCATTAAGACAACCAAGAAGGATATTCCTGTTAAGGGAGCGGCCAACTAAAGACTTATGACCATGGCAAATGTTGTTCAAATAGGGCCCCCCCCCCCAAACTGGGTGGTTTACCTTTGGACAATGATCACGCCCGGCCTTTGCGAATTGGTTTTAAAAAGCCAACCCCTTTGCATGGTCAACACTTAACTTTCCAACTTCCATTTGTTTAGGAATATGTATTTTGTGGGGAGTTTTTTTTAAGGAGACCCTCCAAAATAATGATATTCCTTTCAGTTTCCCTTGCAAAAGCAGAGCAAGGGGTACCCTCAAAAAGACGACCCCCCATTGACTCAAGTGTTATGGCAACATATCAGTATTTGTTTGTATATTTCTCGGGGGACTTAAGCAAATGGAGCACAAAAAAGGTTCCTCCAATTTCTGCCCTCGGAGTGTACAACATCCACAGAAGTGTCCCCATGAACTGTCTACACATCCCACAGCAGCTTTCTGTGCAAGGGAAGACATGGGAACTTAACCAACAAGAAACATGAACGTGGACACGAGGCCTTTTCAGGAGAACTTTAGCCTTCCAACCCCATCCTGTCAGCTTCCATGATTGGTTAATAGAGAAAGGGTAAGGCGAAATGGGTGGGGTGGGCTTCACCCTTTTTCGGTTTGGTGTAGGGATGGTAAGGTGAGCCAATGTGGCCAAAATGGGCGTGTCTCAAAGTGGGAGCCGCTAACCGTTTAAAGTAAAAGGCAAGAAGCCCATTCCGGCCAACCTGGGTCTGTCTCAATAAAAACAGTGGGAGTCCCTAGACTGGGGTAGACTTAGGATGCGTTTTACATGTTACCAGTGACTCAAAGTGAAGCAAAAAGCAAAATATATATTGACATTCTATAACTGGGCCTAACTACAATCATGTAGAATTAACTCTAAGGGCAATCACAAGGAAGTCAAGTGCAGGTGAACCCAACAAGCCATGAGGCAGTGGCTTTTGGCCCCGGTGCCGGGGCCAAACAAGTACATGGGCTCCACAGTGCCCGGGACCTTGGCTCGAATCCATTCGTCCGGATCCGCATCCGAGCTGCGGAAGGCGAAGTTGAACTCGGGTCCTCCGAGTAAAAAATGGGTCAAGTTCTTGTGAATCGGGATTTCCCGGTTTTTATTTTTATTTTGGGACAGGAGCTGTTGTCGGTTGGATGGTTCAGAAATTGGCAGGCTAAGCCGCAAAGGTGGCAGATTGTGGTTCTCCTGTTCCCTTCACCGCGGAGCCCTGTTGGAGGCGGATGCCTTCCGATTCAATGAGGAATTTTCGAGCGTGAAATCACCGATACGCGTCAAGAAGCAAAGCGACATTGCGGAAATTCATCCGGCTTTTTTCGGGAATGCAGTTTTGAGAGCGGAACCAAATTCAGAGTTGCAATCCTGCCTGGGGTAGACTTAGGCTACATTTCACATGTTACCAGTGGCTCAAAGTATCTCAAAGTGAAGCAAAACCATAAGATATCGCTGTGGGTCAAAACCCACTACCCCTGGTGAACATCCCACTCCCCAGGAAAAAAAAAACGAATGGGTGAATTCACCGACCCCAACATGGGATCCCACTGTGGGAGTCCGGGGGCCGCAAGGGCGGGATCCAGCTCCAGTCGTTTTCCCCGCGCTGTCGTGTTTAACCTGGGATCCGGCCATGTTGACCAGGACCCCCAGCAAGTGGTGCCCTTTTACCCCCCTTTTTTTTATTTGGGTTGGGAGGTTCTTTTTACCAAAATGGCCTGCAGAAAACAGGGTACCCTTGTTTTCTAACCCCTCAAATCTGGAGGACCTAGTTGACGAACTCGGTCTGATTTTGGTTTCCCTCGAGGTCCAAACAAATTCAAGCCATGAGACTGACGCGACAGCTTCCAATCAGAAGATTGGTCCTTGAAAGGACGGGGTCCAGCTAAACACGAGAGAAGCCATTGCGCGGGTTCCCGTGGTTTCTCCGGGAAACTGGTTGCAGGAGAAGTAAGTGGTAACGCCCATTCGTTTGAGGTAGGAATGGTAAACATTCGGCGAGGCCATGTCCCAAAGGTAGCCTAGCGAAAAGACCCTTCTACTTGCTGCTGACGGTCGTGGACCCTTGTTGTTCGGAAGTTAGAGAACCATGACCATGACCCATACGTATGAACATCGACACTTTCTTTTACCCCGGTGCATGTCCCATGGGTCTACATTATTTTTGCTGCGGGGCACCGCAGATGTAGAAGGTTTGCACAAGGGTTTGCCCTCACGGATGGCACGGAACCGTTGCAACAACAGAAGCCCAAAATCAACCGCACTGTGGCCGCGGAAGCAAAACTCACCAAAGCATGCGACGGAAGCGGGCGCAAGCAGTTTCAACAATGACATGTTTGTGGAAGCAACAGTTCACGCCGCGGAAGCTCGGAAGAGCTTGCGGGGTTGAAAGAATGTGAACAGAAGCATAAGAGAATAAAACGCACAGCTGTTTTGGGTGTGTCTTTTGCTAGGAATCAGACCCAACTCAAACAACTCACTTCCAGAGTTCATGGACTTTAGTCGCTTTTCGTGTTTGGCCCCATTTTATTGGACAACAAGTTGGAGCTTTTTCTGGAGCATCCGCTCCATCGGCGAGACAAAAAGCCGCCACAGTGGAGCCTTGGCTCGGCTCAGGTTCACGTCCAAGCAGTCGGAGTGCTCCAGCGATCAGAGCGCCGTGCATCCCTTCCGCTCCCCCGAGTACAACCGCCAGGCGCGCCTGGGGCGCTCGGGGCGCCATGGGACCGCCTGGCGTGGGGGTTTGCGCGCGGGATCGCGATCTCCGGTGGGAGCGCCGGGTCCCGCGGCAGAGACGTTGGTGGGATTACAGGTGGGGGTGTCGTTTTGTTGTTCTCTTTCTTTCTTTCTTTTTCTGAGAGCACCCCGTTTTTCCCCAGGTGAAAGCTATGGGGTCGATGAGCCCAGATTGTTGATAAAGGGTGGTTTGGGGCAGATTTCAGAGAGAGATCAAAAGGAGGGTTCGAGGGGGTTCCGGGTGCTGTTGGGGATACCGCCGGGACTTATTTAGTTTTCTTGCAAAACCAAAAGGACCCCCACCATTTTTTAGGGTCTAAACAAAGACAAACCCAAAAAAGTATGTTTGCTTCAAAGGGACCCTTTTTGGGGTTGATCCAAAGGGAAGCTAAGAGGAGATTGCCCATTTGTGGGGTTCCCTTGTTTTGCGACAGCCCACCTGTCTGGGTTTCGGAGGTATCGCAGGCATACCTGGTCCTATTGAATTGACGTATTGAATATGGTGCGGAAGATCAGAAGCTAGTGATGTATTTACATAGGTTTGCAATGAGGCCTCATTTTGAATTTGCTGCTGTTATGAGCTATGTTTGCAATGAGAGCCTTGGCCTGCCATTTTAGCTCATGATTGGAGCTCACCTTTGTAACCTGAAAACGGTTGCCTCTTGGAACTTCGAGAGGCAACGTAGTGAAGTGGCCTGGTGGTCCGTTTAAAGCCTGAATGGGATTGCGGTTTCCATGGGTCGGCTTGGTTTAGACAAATGTCCCCGGCTTGAGTTTCAGCATTTACCTGAATCCTTTTGTTTTCAGCAGGACACAGACCAGAGGGGCTCCATGGGCACTTAGCGCATATGTTGCAGCAACGAATCCTAAGACGCCAGTACCCTGAATCAAGGCGCTCGCAAACTAGGCCCCAAGCGTCCATCATACGGACTACCCCTCCGCCCAAAAGAAGCAACATGCGATCTGTCGCCCCAAACAAAAAACAACAAAGACAAAGGTGCGGCACGCCCCGAGTCTTTCAACACAGCGATCCGCACTTTGAGCATCTCCCGCGAGGTCTCGAGAGGTCAGTGGCCGGATGCGGTGAGCTTCCCTGTGCGCCGCGGCACACTGCGGAAGGGCGACACGCCCAGGGCCTAGCCCGGGTCTTGCTCGATGACTCTCTTCTCGGGTTCGTTTGAAGGAATGGACAGCACAACCGAAAGTCCCGTTTCGAGGGGGCACATGCCCAAAGAAAAAACGCACGCGTGAAGTTTCAACTGAGGGTACCAAAGTGTTTTCCCATATTCAGTCAGAGCCGGCAGCAAGGGCCACGGGCAGGTTATGGCCCTTAGTGGTTTTGATGGCGAATAGTCGCTACAAGTCACCAGTCAGCCTTTTAGGCAGCCCCTTATAGCTTTGAGTCAGTTTATGGTTATCTGCGGTCGTTGAAATGATCTTGCATCTTAAGGTTCTCTAAAGTGAATTGAGTATGTTTAGGTTGGGGCGCAAGCTCGGGTAGATGTGGGTATGGCTTTATTGAGGCTACCTTTAAACGACAAAGCAAGGGCATGGAAATGCCGCGAGTCAGGACCTCAGGACCTTTTCTTGTCTGATCAACTCTCGAATGTCATTGTGTTGGTTTTTTCTTTGGTAGCCTGATAGGAGCAGAGGGCAGTCCGCTTTCGGGGCAAACCCGCTTTCGGTCAAACGAGACACTGACCCTCCAAATCATGGCACTGGGATGAATCCGAGACGGAGTCCATTCTTGTCGGGAGTACCATTCTTGAGTGAAGAACTAAGGAACCGGAAGGCCTTTCAGTGGTAGCAGAAGTGGGAAATTCCCCGCAAACCCGCTCACTCCCAAAAATTATGACTCTTCAATTTGGACATCACTGGCAGTCCAACTGTGACATAAAATCTCTTATGACACGCGACCAGTCACATCAACTGGATGTAATCCGTGGCGTTCTTTTTTTCTTTTTGGCGATGCGAGGTTGTACATACCAGCATATCACTGGCATTGGGTTGCAACGACGACACCGCCAGCGCTCGGCGTGGAGGACCCGACCTTTGGGAAAATCCGTCAGAGCCTTCGGAGAAGCGATTCGGCGCGTAAAGGAAGCTCACTTGCTTTAAGCGAATCGACCTTTTGGTTCTCCTTGTGGTTTTGCCTTTTCGAATCCTTTTTTAGTTGGCCCCAAAAAGTGAGCCTTTTGTTTCTGGGTCCTTTGGGCAACTGAGGAAGGGGCCCCCCCGTTTCGTCCAGTTCAGCAATCCCAAGCGAGGATGAAGGGGCTTTGGCCCTCTCCGTCAACTTCTGGCGCCGAACTCGGATGTCACACGCCTTCTCGCCTTGGTCCACACGGGAACGGGAAACCAATAGGGGAGCCACCACTTTTGGTCCCGTTTTGGCATAGCATTCGATTACTCTGATTGAACCGGAAGTTTTGACAAAAGAAGAGTTGCAATCTGTTGGACCCGCCTAGCACGGGTTTATTGGGGATGGTGCCGGGTCCCCTCCCAAATCCCCAGCAGAGTTGGACATAGTTGGACTACAATCCCCCTTATTGCTTTGGGTATCTTCCTGTGGCTTCTTAATACGCAGATCTCAGCAGCTGGTGACACGTGCCTCGCTGGTCTCATTGATAGGTCGCCAACTGTGCTGGGGTGGGGTGGGGGTGCAGTTTGTATCAAAGTCGGGGCCATTTGGCCTCGGTTCTGTTGCCGCCCAAGACCCCCAAAGGCTCGGGCCCTTTGCCAACTCCGCGGCCCTGAATCCAACTCTTGGATCGATGGGTCGATCCGAGGTGGTGGCCGATTCACAACGACCAGGCGCCTGCGGATTTCACCCCCAAACAGGCAGATTTATATAGCCTGGTGTTTTTATAATGTTTTTTTTCCCCAAAGAAAAATCAAAAATCATAGGAGATGGGACATTGTTTGATTTGCGACCCTCTACTTAGCATCAGCCAAAGATCCTTGAGGGATTGGGGGTTTGGCCAAAAGTGCAGCTTTGGGGGGTAGGGTCCTACAGGCCACAGGGGACCCTGAATAGGCCCCTTGGACTTGGTGTTCAAGCTACTTAGTCGTCTATAACTCATAACCCATAGTTATAAGGGGAAGGACCCCGGTTTCCCCAGCTACTATGTGGCGATTCGGTCTTACAAAGACCGAATCGCCCAATGGCTTTTTCCATAGACCCCACCAAAAAGTCTATCGACCTTATGCTCCGGGGGCTCGGAGCAACCCATTCCCCGGACTACTTGGGTGTTCAAGCTACTTAGTTAATAGGCTACCATGATTACGAGCGGACAAACCCCAGCTACCCCAGCTTTGTTTGCACCTCCCGGTCCTTGAAAGGCCATGGAGCGCTGGAGCTTCCAGAATGAGTGCGAGCCGCTCGCCGCGGGGTTGGATGTTTTTTGGTGTTATTTCTGTGTGTTTTGTTTGTCTTTTTGTTCTCCCCGTTTTTTTTATTCTTCTTGTTTTAGTTGTCATGTTTGTTGTTTTTTTGTTTCCGGGGTTTTCAGGGTAATCAAGCCATGGTTCCCTTCATGTGAGCAAAGACATGCTGAAACAGGCAGTCATACGTTTCGTGGTTCACCAAAAGAAACTGGGATCAAGGATTGGGCTCGATCAACAGTTTTTTTCCGCAATACCAATGCCATTGTGTCATGCGTCGAGATACAGCCTACTACTGTTGGAAAGACGGAGGGATCTACCAAATGCCTGGATATGTCAAAAAAGAGACCACTCCCCAACATTGGTGTCATGTTGGCTTGACAGGTTTCGTAGAAGTCACAGTTGAGACGTGATCGGCGGGTTAGTTTGTTGATTCGCCATGTTAGCTGTGCGGACGTTCTGTCGTGGGGTTTGCGTGTTGAAACCTTTGTTGACTAATAATACAGTTGGACCCTTCTCTATGAGTGTCAAAGCCTCTCGCAACTTGATGTTCCTGAGATCATGGACTTTGTACTTTTTTGGGAATATCACACTTTTGCTGGCCCGTCCACTCAGGAAGTGATTAACCGCACTCAAAAGAGACTCGCCACTCGCCGTTTTTTCTGGGGATTTCAGGGGCCCCTATGTTGGATGGATGTTCAGGAATACAACTGGGAAACCTCCTATGTTGATGGGTCCAGATTTTTGTCTGGCACCCCTGCATGTGGCTCCAGGTCTTTTCGGAATGCGCGAACACAGCGCGGACCTCAGATTCGGTGCAATTCGACTCAGAGAGGATTTGAAGGGAAATCAAGCTGGCCCCCCCTTGGTGGTGTCTACGCTGAAGACCCGGTCCCTTTGCTTACTTCCTTAGCGGATCCAAGCGGCGTAGGCAAATCGCGGGGTTCTGGTCATGTCCCCTTTCGGGAGAAAAAACAACTCATGTGCCAGAGAGGTTTGGCAAGACAAAGTAGACGTTTGTGCTGGCCATGAAGCTGATCCTGCGGAGGAAAAAACAATGGAAACAAACACCTACTATTTTGGAAACGCTTGTGGAATGAGTGGTAAGTCCTTCGAAAAAGCCCCTATTTTAAGGTACGCCAAAAGGGTTTGTGTCAATATAAATGGGCCTTGGGCCTTTTGCTTTCCTTTGCAGAGCCAGAAACCAGAATGACAACCACACGAAAACAATGCATACAGTGTTAAGTTATCCCCGATGGTTGACTCTGCACTCTCAGTGAGTTCACTCAGGGTGGTGAATTATACTCAGATGTTCAGCCAAGTGGTTGGCCAGTTGGGATCCCTACCAGTAACGGGGACGCCTCGTCTTAGTTGACTTGTTGGGTTATAACTTAATAATGTGACCAGTAGAGTGGGAAACCAGCCATGGTCCTTCTGGTTTTAAGGGTGGTTCCATTGGTCGACCAATGAATCACATTGGGCCAGGTCGCTACGCACTTGCGAACTTGGCTGAACACTGAAGTGGAAAGTAAGGATTCCAAAATTATATGGGTTGATTCCCCATTCTTCTCAACCATCGTTCTTTCCAGAAAGAAGGGCCGTTTTCCCCAAGTTTCCGGAGGTTTTCTGGAAAGAAGGATCCCTGGAAAGAATGAAAATGGAAGGTACCCCTTGAATTATAGCCCGTCGCATTCGCGAATGAGCGAGGCCGAAAGAGCGACAGTTTCCGGACCGCGCTGCCCATGCAGCCTCCTTCTATCAGCTCACGGCGAAGCAGAGGCGGTTGCTTCCTGCCGGTTCCATGTGGTTATGGGTCAAATCTTAACCACCTGGATATGGACCGCAGGAATTTTAATCCCTGGTTCCATTTACCAGGGGTCCATTTTGGGTACCCATTTTTGTGGAGCTGTTGATTGCTTTTTGGTGAGTGCCTGCATCATTCTGGACACCGAGCCTGGCAACACTGCCTCAATGGTCCGCAACAAAAAGGCTTCCGGATCGGATCGGATCAGGAAACTCGATGTGCATCATAGTCAAGGGCCAAATTTTGAGGAAAATGGGCGCGACATAACTCAGTTGTTCAGTGGCCCCAACTATGTTTCCAACTCTTTTTTTTTGGTGGCTGCCCCACTAAAATGGTCTTCCCACAAAAACGGGTTCCCTGTTTTTTCCCAGGGTCACTGATCCCATGCCATGTTGCACCCAGTTTTCGGAGCCCAAGGGGCCGGTTTCGGCTTGAGCCGCTTTCCGATCTCGGCGAAAGGCAGGAGGCGGCGATCCCAAGGCCCTGGCCAATGGGCGGGGCTCTCAGTGGCCTCGCGGCTGTATGGATCAACCCCTGGTTGATAGGATCCATTTAAGAGGGATCCTTCACTTGGGCGAATAGATCCGTGAATCCGGGGTTTAAGAAACTCGCAAAAGATCCAAGAGGGATCCTTCACTTGGAATATAGTGAGTCTGGGGTTTAGGAAACTTCAAGTCGGTGCTTCGGGGGTCCTAGCTCAATTCAGAAGGCCAGATGACTCACTCCTTGGCAGCCGGGACCTAATTGTGGGCCAGGGCCGCCTGTCGCAGTGAAGAAAGAGGAGGCTTCGGTCAAAGCACGGCGCCCAGACTTGCGCATGGCCATCCAAGCCCCCCCCAATGGATCCAAAGCGAATCGACCGTTTGATCTTTCGGGTTGGTCAAGGTCTCAAAAGCCCCGTACTTCCAGGTCGTTTGGCAAAGATCCCCTTAGGGCCACAAGGCTTGTTTGGGGGGGACATACCCAGAATCTAACACGGCTGCCATGTGTTGGCGGACTTTGAGGCGAGTCCCTTGCAGGGGAGGCTTGAGTTGCAAGCTGAACCCTCGCCGTTTTGAACGGGGAGAAGCCGCTGAGACCGAGATGAAGTTTGAGCTTGTCGACTGAGCGTTCGCCCAGTTCCTTATGTTTCGTTACTTACGACATTAGATGATCAGGGCCAGCAGCATGCATCCTGCATGCGTGCTCATAGCTAGCACCGACCGTGCGCTGGAAAACGAGCAGTGATCTGCCAACTGCTCCACGTTCGAAATTGGTTGGTCAGCATGGGGTGAATACTCGGCGGGGTGTCAAGCATGGGGCCACCTCTTGGTATCCCCTTTAAAAAGGCAGCGGATATTCCTTGGCACCAGGGTCCAAGAAGAAACTGGCCATATGTTTGACAATCCCCCCATGTATGGGATTTATTCGGAATCTCTATGTTACATTGTGGTACATGTTAAGGTTCACCAAATGGGTCAAGCATATCTCCTTTCGGTTTGTGTAAAAGCTGACGTTTTTGGGCTTCAAGCTCCGCTCTTTAGCGAGGGCTCTATGACCTGAGCATTGCAAAAAAGGAACACGGACCCTCTCTTGACAGGCTTGTTTAACCCCCCCCCAACAATAAACTCTTTGCTTCAATGAAGGCAATCCAAAAGAGCAAAACATGCGAGCGTGTCGGATATGTCTGGCAGTGCTGGGTTTTGCCTTGCGGTCTGGCTGGATTACTTGCAAGGTTTGGGGAACCAACTGTACCAGCAAACATCCCGCCTGTTCGGTTCAGTAAGCGCTCGTGGTGAAGTTGAGAGCAGAGCCAAATGTGGTGCGCGTGCACCTTCCAAGTGTGTTGTTTGGGGAACACTGCAGCAAATGCTTCGCCTTGTGGTTTGTCTTGTCACTGCAGTTGCAGGCTGCTAAACAACCCACGATCTTAAAGTTCCCTTCAGGAAGCCACAAGAAAGATGTAACTGGTTGTGAAACCACAACCAGTTGCAGCCCCCTTAAACACCAACCACAAGGGGATGCATGATTTCCCTGATTTCCCAATTTGCGCCAAATCCTGCACAAGGTTGAATGACCCTGTGCAATGTGTCCTCTTGTGGATGGCAGTCAACCCAGGAAAGAAGCTTCATCATGTAGGGTAGGAGTAAGGGTCCATTGGACATGTGCCTATTCGTGTCCAATAATTCAACGTCCATGGGATCGGAGACATGAAACCTATACACAACATATATGACATCACATTCTTGCATATCGCGTATGACACATATACATCACTAAAGCCATATGACCCCCGGTGAGCCTTGCCCTTGGACGCCGCTGTCCGCTGGGCGCTTGAGAAGAAGGCGGCCTTTGCGGCCTTCTGCCATGGCCTCTTCGCCATGCCGCGGGAGCGTTCACAGAGCCCAGGACGGGGGGGGGGTGGGTGGAGGGGGACTGGGGGGAGTGTGGTGGACGGGTGGACGTCTTGGTGGACGTCTTTTTTGCTCTGTTTTGGCAGGGGGCCTATTAAAAAACCAGCAGCGCCAAAAAGTTGTGGCCTCGTGTCCATGGTGTTTTGGTTGGCGGCGACATCAAAACCAACCACCACCAAAAAATGTGCCGCTATGGTCAAACCACCACACTCGGGGTCGGTAGGGGGATCAGCCCTTCAGAGGGATCTGTTGACCGCCATTATGAGGGCTCCTCCAAAGACACACCATCAGGTTTGCTTTAAAGAAACATCATACAATGAGCACATGGGGATGAGCATGGCAGAAACATGGGAAGCTCAGCTGTAGCGCTCCGAACCTCCGCGCGAAACCCGCAGGCCTGGCGGCGCTGTCCTGGCTGGCGCGGGGCTGGGACGCGCTGCGGACCTGGCTGCGCTCCGAAGAGCCCCAGCTGCTGGAGGTGGTGCACCTTGGTCGATGTGTTCCGAAAAGCGTGGGATTTCGTAGGACTTGCTTTTTTTTGTGTTTTTGTTTTTTTTTGGGGGAAGGGGGGAAGGGGGGGGTGCTAAACGAGTTCATGTAAATATAGTACGTTATATTGATTTATAGATATATGTATGTATTATCCGTTTGTGTGGGTGTGTGTTTGTTTTTTGTTCGGGGGGAAACAAGAAGGGTTTTTATGAGTGTCCTATAATTTCAGGATGTCCGAAAAGGTCGGGAGTTCTCACATTTGCTTGGCAGGTGGGCCTGGATCGTTTTTTTTGGTCGAGAGACGGGATAAATTAAGAAACATGTCGCAGGCCTGAAGTGAAGCAGCGTTTTGGGTGTCGTGTGTGTGTGTGTGTGTGTGTCGTTGTTGTTGTTGTTGTTGTTGTTGTTGTTGTTGTTGTTGTTGTTGTTGTTGTTGTTGTTGTTGTTGTTGTTGTTGTTGTTGTTGTTGTTGTTGTTGTTGTTGTTGTTGTTGTTGTTGTTGTTGTTGTTGTTGTTGTTGTTGTTGTTGTTGTTGTTGTTGTTGTTGTTGTTGTTGTTGTTGTTGTTGTTTGTTGTTGTTGTTGTTGTTGTTGTTGTTGTTGTTGTTGTTGTTGTTGTTGTTGTTGTTGTTGTTGTTGTTGTTGTTGTTGTTGTTGTTGTTGTTGTTGTTGTTGTTGTTGTTGTTTGTTGTTGTTGTTGTTGTTGTTGTTGTTGTTGTTGTTGTTGTTGTTGTTGTTGTTGTTGTTGTTGTTGTTGTTGTTGTTGTTGTTGTTGTTGTTGTTGTTGTTGTTGTTGTTGTTGTTGTTGTTGTTGTTGTTGTTGTTGTTGTTGTTGTTGTTGTTGTTGTTTTTGTGTGTTTTAATCACTACTATTATTATCATCATTATTATTGTATTATTGTTGTTATTTGTATAATAATAATAATTATTATTTTGTTTATTATTATTGTTATTGTTATTGTTATTATTATGTTTATTATTATTATTATTATCAGTCTTGTTTATTAATATTAGTTTTATAATCATTGTAATTGTTATAATACTAACAATAATTATTGTGATCATTGTTGTTTATTATTGTTATTATTATTATTTAGTATTATGATTTAGTATTATTATAATCATTATTATTAATAGTTTTTTATTATTAATTATTATCATTAGTTATTTCTATTGTACTTATTATCGTTATTATTGTTATTATTATTATGATGTGTGACACGTTTCTTTTTTTGCGAGGCACATGGGCGGCGCCTTGCTGCGAGAGAGCTGCGAGATGAGCTCCGCAGAGATCGCCTTAGTGCATCGGGGTGAGCGTGTCATCCTCGTGCAGGAGGCGCAGCGGTGATATCAGGTAAACCTGGTTGGACTTCACGGTTGGCTGTTTGGGTCTTTGCGATCTCCTGCTTTATCAAGGATCATGGAAAACAGGAAGGATCTGAGAGACTAGCTTCAGACAACCAGTTGGTGGGTTGGATTGTGGATTTGAACCCCTGGTTCTTGTAGAGGATAAATGGGAAACTCCTGGAACACCCCAAAACCACCAATTTGAGGTATGGGCTCAATAAGACCTCGGCAGAGACATCCAGCCCTTGCTTCAATGGGAAATCAAAAGGAGACGAAAGGAAACCAACCAATTTAAGGGTAATACAGTGTAGTGCAGGTGCAACCCCCAAGTGACAAATGCTGTGATTGGAGGGACATTTCATGAAGTGGCTCTATACAATTGCACATACTTCTGCACATAACTTTGTTGGGTTTAACGTCCCCCACAATCCCATTCTATTTGTTTAAAGCCCTTGTAGCCCTCTATGCCCTTTTTTGGAGGACACCGTATTGTTAGGGTGGCCTTTTACGGGAAGACGACGGTACCTCACGCTCCCAGCTTCTGGACCTTCTGGATGGCCGGTTTTGTTTCGGTCCACCCGTCCAAGAAGTATGGCCACAACGGCCATATGGGGGCCCGGGCTTACACACCCTTCAAAGGGGTGGGTTGTCAAAGTAGGAGGACGCCAGGTTTCCATGTTTTTAGGTCGGTTGTAAAAGTAAGAGGAAGCCACTCATGTTGGAGGCCACTTACCTATACGGTGACGACTTTTAAATATGTGGGGGCCGGGCCTGGGCTTCAGGGCTGGGAGGTAGTGTAAGACATTTGTTTAAATCGGATATTTAAAGTGGCTGGCCGGGCCACCCTCACGGGCCCCGGAGGTAGTATGAAATACCAATTAGGATATTTAAATGGCAACACCGAGACAGACCCCTTCCCCGTTAAAAAAAGACAGTGCGTAACACAATTCGAGGCCTTGCTCGCAGCTGCGTTGCGCTAGCTCCTGCCAAGCCAGGTCAGATTGCACAGGTCCAACCTAAGGCGCCATGTCGGTACTATGCTTGCGTAACTCCATGCTTGATAACCGCCTGGAATTGCGGAGCTAAGTGCGCTGAATTGAGCTGCCCAAGCCCTGTGTACGTGGCTCGTGGAGAAAGAAAGCAAGAAGAACATGAATGCCCCTTGTCTCGGACGGGACTCCCAGGTTTCCTTAACTTCTGGCGTCTGGGGATGGGAGCTTCTTGTAAACAAATCCCAGAATGAAAAGAATTGGAAGAGAGAGAGAGAGAGCGAGAGAGAGAGAATGCCTGGATCTGGCATTGGGCCTTGTGTCAGACCTGTTTCAGACCCCTGCAAAAGTACCATCTCAAATTCTGAAAACCCTGCCCCGAATCCCCAGCACCAGTATAGCGGTGCAGCGGCTCGCGGGCCGTGGAGGTAGTAGGAAACACCAATTGGGACATGGTGATGCCTGCAATTGCAGAACAATGCTTTCGTAATCCCATAAACGCCTGGAATTGCGGAGCTAAGTGCGCTGAATTGAGCTGCCTAAGCCCTGTCTACGTGGCTCGTGGAGACAGAAAGCAAGAAGGACATGAATGCCCCTTGTCTCGGACGGGGCTCCCAGATTTCCTTGAATTCTTGAAACTTCTGGCGTCTGGGGATGGGACCTGTTTTTTAAACAAATCTCAGAATGAAAAAAGACCCCTGCGAAAAGACCATCTCATATTCGCAAAACCCCGCCCCGAATCCGTAACACACACGCGTCAGCTCCTGCCAAGAACCTAAGGCGCCATGTCGGCGCAACACTGATGCCTCTAATTGCAGACCAACGCTTTCGTAATTCCATTGTCCATGTTACATAAACGCCTGGAATTGCGGAGCTA
Source organism: Effrenium voratum (assembly GCA_963377175.1). Taxonomy (NCBI): domain Eukaryota; class Dinophyceae; order Suessiales; family Symbiodiniaceae; genus Effrenium; species Effrenium voratum. The sequence goes on along the minus strand of CAUJNA010002079.1, from coordinate 521,802 downwards.
GTGCGCTGACTTGAGCTGCCTAAGCCCTGCCTACGTGGCTCGTGGAGAAAGAAAGCAAGAAGGAGCTTTTTTTTTTAACCCACAGAATGAAAAGAATTGGTAGAGAAGAAAGAGACGCAAGAGAGAGAGAGGGAGAGAGAGAATGCTTGGATCTGGCATTGGGCCCTGTGTCAGACCTGTTTCAGACCCCTGCAAAAGGACAATCTCATATTCGCAAAACCCTGCCCCGAATCCGTAGCACACGCGCTGGCCCTTGCCAAGCCACACAGGTCCAACCTAAGGCGCCATGTCGGCGCAATACTAATGCTTCTAATTGCAGACCAACGCTTTCGTAATTCCATGCAACGTAAATGCCTGGAATTGCGGAGCTAAGTGCTCTGAATTGAGCTGCCTAAGCCTTGTCTACATGGCTCGTTGGGACAGAAAGCAAGAAGGACATGAATGCCCTTGTCTCGGACGGGACTCCCAGGCTTCCTTCAATTCTTGAAACTCCTGGCGTCTGGGGATGGGGCCTGCTTTTTTTAACAAATTCCAGAACAACCGAATGGTTGCGGAAGATGTAATTGGCAACAAACAGCAAGCAAATTGACAAGGCGGGCCGGGCCAGAGGCAGGCTTTCCAGACCTAACGCGAAATACCTATCTAAATCGGGTATTTCAGTTGGTCGGCCGGGCTGGCGGTAACGCTGGCGGAGGTAGTGTAAAATCTTTGTTGACCTATTTAAGTGTCCGGGTGTTTAAGTGGCGACACCGTACTCTTCTTGGGGTGTAAAAAGGGGAAGAGACCACTCATTTTGGAAGAGCTCCCCATTTTCGAGACAGCCACAGATTGACGCAAGTTCTGGGTTGGAGCACTGGATTGATCAACACATTGATGAGAACATTTTGTAGAACAGCTTCTTGATGCGCGGAACCAAAAACAACAAACACGCGACAAAGAAGCAAAACAATTCCTGAACTACTCGTTTGTGGTTGGAACACTGCAGGCAAAAATGAATTCATGTATAAGCCGGAGGGCCCTCGTAACTTCCAGTCAGGGTTGAGAAATTGCACGAAGATGGCGCCTGACGCGGCGTCCCTCCAAGAGAAAAATCCAGGCTTTTCCACAACGTGCAGTGTTTGTGGGAGACAGGGCAGGCTCCAACCAACCCCATCCTCTTCCCACTTTGTGTTTCTGGACTTGATGCTTCTTGGGAAAACCATTAAAATGGCAAGCAACACGCTTGGACTTCGTTTGGCTGATCCACTCAAGTAAGTCGCCTTCAAATCTTCCAGACTTTAGCACCCTATGAAACATGGACATTGCTGCCTGGATTGTGCTTGGGTCCAACCTTCAGGTCACCCCTACTTTATGGTTTGGATTGGTTTGGCGATTTTGACCTTCTTGCAGAGAGCAAGTTGGAAGCCACCCTGGGAACACCAATCCAAATCAATCCAAACCAGAAGCTGAAAACCTGTGTTGGCTTCACTGCTCTTGGCAAGTCATGTTTGTCTCTCTCTCTCTCTCTCTCTCGTTTTTTTGTCGGCTACTTTCCATTTTTAGTAGGCCGCAAGAAAAAGAAGAAACAAGTCAGCTTTTGCAACCATACCGCTTGGGTTGTGCAGTTGAACCTGCTTTTCACCCGCCGAGTAGCCGGCGAGGCGGGGCGCCGCGCGGAAGTCCGCACCTCCGACGGGTTCACCGGCTGGCTCTCGCTGCGCACGGCGGAGAATGCGCCGAGCCCCGGCGCTGGACGTGTGGATGGGGGGGATCTATGGAGTGCAAGGGGAACAAGCGCCATATATGTATATATATACTAGGTCCCCTAGTAGTGCCCTTTTACCAGTCTTTTTTGGGGGAGGGTTCCCCTACTAGAATAGACCACAGAAAAAAGGGTACCCTTATTCTAGCCCCTCTACTGACTGGAGGACCTAGTATATATGTGTATATATATATATATGTATAATCATATGTACACAGTTATGTGTGTGTATATATATATATATGTCCACGGTATTTTATGCATTTCGGATGTTTGGAGCTTTTGGGTACGTCATACCTTGTTGTGTTTTAGTTGTATGGGTATTTAGAGGCATGGGAGTACCCCTTGCCTTTTGAGAGAAGACTTCAGAAGGATTTAAGGACATATCCTAGCATTTGCACTCGGCAAAGCCCTAGGTTGTTCAGATTTTCGAGTTGCCCTCATTTGTGTTGCTTTTCACGATAGCTCCGTTCCTCCGCACAGGTTTACTTGCTGATTCAATACCTGGATCCGACGACCCGACCCTCCTGTATCCTCGTTAACGCAGTGTTTTGGCTCAATTGCTTGTTTGCGTGTTTTGTGGTTGCACGCTGTTTGGAATTTGCGCACTTTTGTGGGATTTGTGCGCATTTTGCGGATGAAGTAGTCAGGTTGCCGAATTCGGTTGCGGAAAGAATCGATACTGCGCCGTTCATTCCCGTGCGTTGAAGTCTCACATCTTAATTGGCTCTTCTCTTGTCTCAACCCAGGCCTTGCCCAGGCAGGCATTTTGTTGCACATACTTGACACTTTGCGACCATTGTTTTTGCAACCCGCTTGGCTGGCTCCAACCTCCATCAACAGCTCCAAGCCCGCAAGTATTGCCTGGAGTTGCAGGGATCCGCAGTTTGCTACAGGACTGTGCCTGTGCTTGTACACATACCTATTCTGCTGAAAAAAACAAGTTTGAAAATGGTTCATGAGCCACTGAGGATTGTACAAAAAGTGCTACAAAATGGCGCCAGCTGCAAGGCAGGGCGATGCGAGTTGAATGCGCCGGACATGAGGTTTGTTTTGCAAGGGGGCGGGGACTGTCCAAGAAAGTTTAAGTTTCCCCTTGGTTTCCCTTCAAAGCAACGGTACCCTAAACACCCGCCCACGTGCCATTCTTTCCAGGCTGGAGTTTGTCATTTGAGAAGCTTGCACAACAAGATCAGGGGGGGGGTCTAGTGGTTTTCCAAAGAACAAATGGTTGAAAGGAATCGGAAAACCTACAAGCAGAGCTATCTTCGAGACTGTGTGCCCAGTAGAGCCTCAACGTTCACCCCTGCAGACGAACCTGGGAACCCTGCAAATGCAAGAAAAGCAACGGCCTTTTTAAGGGAGGTTTCGTTGGGTTCGGGGAATATTCACCTGCCGTTACCTCAGCTCCCGAGTCCATGGGGGTGGGGGGAAGGAAGCAGAGGGCTAAGCGCCTTTCGGTTGGAAACAAGCGGTGGGTTCCTTCCTTCGGCGCCACAGATCCAGCAGTTTCTTATTTCAGACAACGGAAGACTCCTCCAGAAAAAAATGGCTTCGGGGCTCCATCTTATCCTGTTTATTTTGCAAGAGGGTATGTGTTACCCAAACAGCCGCTTTACCATCGCCGGGTTGGTGAATTGGCCGGCAAAAGAAACAGATCGCAACGAGGTCAGATCCATCTTCCAATAAAGGCCCAATTAGCCTTTTGGTCCACAACGCCCTCAGAATAAAGTTAACCCACCTCAAGGGAACTTGCAAAAGGTTATAACCTAGGTTGCTAACTTTCTAGCTTAGCTTAGTGCTTTGTGTTTTGTTGGTTCTGTTCATTTTCAGTGGGGGCCTACAAAAAACAGACAGTTTGGTGCAACCATACCGTTTGGGGTGTGAAAGTTTGCCGAAGACCCAAGCGCGCGCCAGCACCGGCGCAGCGCGAGCTTCCGGGAGGAGTTCGAGACCAAGTGGCAGAGGCAAGCTTTCGCTTTCGGCTCCCGAAGTCGGCGGACACGACTCGGCCACAAAAAACGGCGCGCGGTTTTTTTGAGGTTGAGTGCACCTGTTTCTAGATTGGTTAGAGTTGGAAAAGCGAAATCCATGGTTCCTCTATTTCAACACACTCATTGGGGTTCCTCATGAGCCTGGGGTGGGGCCCGGGGTGGGGAGGGGAGCCCAAACAAGCCAAGCTTAAAACCTCATTCGCCCCCGGGCCCAATGACTCTGTGTCAGGCTGCGGGTGGATGTGGGGCCAAATGAGGAGCGCATGCACGCGCTACGGCAATCCTCGGGGCGCGTGCCCATTAGCCATTGGCGGCCCTCAGGCGCAGCGAGGGATCGGCGGATCGGCCTTGATTGAAAAATATCGGTGGGCCTTGGGGAAAAGCTGGTTCGATCATTGGCCATTTGTGTTCCGTAAAAGGGACATGCCATTTGTTTTAACCCTCCCAATCATGGCAGCTATTGCCTCTGGACGGCGTCAGTTGAGGTTTGGAGGATTCCACAGGTCGCGGTAAAGCAACCATGTAGATCCTTGAGCATTTGCTAGTTCAGGTTTGTTGGAATCTGTAGATTGGATTTCTGGGCCAGGGGTAGTTGTTTGGCTAGGGCATAGTCACCCATTGGTGCATTGGAGATGGGTCAGTTTGCTGGGATGCTCTCCGGGATGTTCTATTGAGTTTCCGGGGTACTCCCCTGCAGATTGGAGCCCAACCAACCATCACTTGTACGGGTAGCAGGGTTGGATAGATTTAGCGTACTGTTATGGCTGGGATCTAGAAGTAAAACAGGCTTCCCATCAACATTGTGCGAAAAGGGGAGTCGCCCCTATTTTGTGACCCTCCTTTTGTCATCCAAATAGTTTGTTTGTTTGTTTATGTGCTTGTGTGATGGTGTGCTTCTGTGATGGATGGTGTGATCGTGTGTCTGTGTTTGTCAATGTCTTTGCGTGTTGGTTTGTTTGTTGCTTTGCTTGCTTGCTTGCTTGCTTGCTTGCTTGCTTGCTTGGTTGGTTGGTTGGTTGGTTGGTTGGTTGGTTGGTTGGTTGGTTGGTTGGTTGGTTAATTAATTGGTTGGTTGGTCCGTTGGTTCTTTGTGTGTGTGTGTCTTGTGTGTTTGTTTGTGTGTTTGTTTGTTTGTTTGTTTGTTGTTTTGTTTTGTTTGTTTGTTTGTTTGTTTGTTTGTTTGTCTATGGATGTGTGTGTGTGTTACTTTCTTTACTTGTTTGTTTGTTTGTCTCTTTCTGATGGTTGTGTTTGTGTGTGTGTGTTTGTTTGATTGATTGATTGATTGTTTGTTTGTATTGTATTGTATTGTATTGTATTGTATTGTTTGTTTGTGTAGTTGCTTGTTTGTTTCTGTGTTTGTGTGGTTGTTTGATTGATTGGTTGATTTATTGATTTGATTGAGTTGATTTGATTTGATTTGATGTGTTTTGGTTGATTGATTGATTGATTGGTTGGTTGGTTGGTTGGTTGGTTGGTTGATTGTTTTATTGGTTGATTGTTTGTTTGTGCGTTTCATTGATTGATTGATTGATTGATTGATTGATTGATTGATTGATTGATTGATTGATTGATTGATTGATTGATTGATTGATTGATTGATTGATTGATTGATTCAGTAGTTGGTGGGTTGGTGGGTTGGTGGGTTGGTGGGTTGGTGGGTTGGTGGGTTGGTGGGTTGGTGGGTTGGTGGGTTGGTGGGTTGGTGGGTTGGTGGGTTGGTGGGTTGGTGGGTTGGTTGGTTGGTTGGTTGGTCGGTTGGTTGGTTGGTTGGTTGGTTGATTATTTTGTTTGCTTGCTTGTTTGCTTGCTTCTTTGCTTGCTTGTTTGTTTGCTTGATTGCTTGTTTGTTTGCTTGATTGTTTGTTTGTTCTGTTTTGTTTGCTTGTTTGTTTATTTGTTTGTTTGTGTTATTTGCTTGCTTGCCTGCTTGCTTGTTGTGCTTGTTTGTTTGTTTGTTTGTTTGTTTGTTTGTTTGTTCGTTCTGTTTTGTTTGCTTGTTTGTTTATTTGTTTGTTTGTGTTATTTGCTTGCTTGCCTGCTTGCTTGTTGTGCTTGTTTGTTTGTTTGTTTGTTTGTTTGTTTGTTTGTTCGTTCTGTTTTGTTTGCTTGTTTGTTTATTTGTTTGTTTGTGTTATTTGCTTGCTTGCCTGCTTGCTTGTTGTGCTTGTTTGTTTGTTTGTTTGTTTGTTTGTTTGTGTTGTTTGCTTGTGGTGATTTTAATTTGTTTGTTTGTGTGTTTGTGTTTATTTGTTTGTGATTGTTTGTTTGATTGATTTGATTCATTGGTTGATTGACTGATTGATCGATCGATCGATCGATCGGTCGATCGATTGATTGTTTGTGTGTTTGTTCCGTTTTGTTTTCTTGCTTGTTTGGTTGGTTGAATGGTTGGTGCTGTTTGTTTGTTTGTTTGTTTGTTTGTTTGTTTGCCTGGTTTGTTTTTTTTTGTTGGTTTGTTTGCTTGTGCTTGTTTGTGTGGGGTAAACGAAGGATTGCAAGGCACAACACCCCTTTGATTCTTTCCCACGGGTTTCGATCGTTGCCCGCTGACGTACCTTCGAATTTCGGGGATTGCTATTTCTTGGGAATATGACTGTCTCACTCCGTGAGTTCCGTTTCGGACTGGGAAGACCATTTTAGTGGACAAACAGTTTGGACTTGTTTTTTCCCATCCAAGTGAGTAGTTGTGCAGATACAAGCTCAGTTGTTCAAAGACGACCTTTTGACCTTTTGGTTTTCCAATTTTGGTCTACTTTTAGTAGAGGTCCCAAAAGGTTAACCTTTTATTTCCAGGTCCTTTGGGCAAGTGAGCAAGTGCTTAGTGCCATCCAATTCCTTGTCGCCTGCCAGGTATCCCTGTCGCCAGCCCCAAACGGCCACCGCAAGTGCCGCGCATACGACCGCCGGCGACGCCGCAGCAGCTTGGCAGACCGCACCCAGGTGTTGAGTCCTTGCAGGTACCTTTATTCTGAGGGTGTTTGTATTACACCCTGGGATTACACCCTTGGGAAATGATCCAGAATGGTTCAAAATAACACGGCTTTATCCGGAAATGTGCTAAATGGGGTCAATACCCAGTGGGTGTATTCCCAGAGTGTAATACAAAAACCCTGAGATTTTTGGGTGGCCGGACTGCAGACCTTTGCTCCCTTCAAATCGTTTTTTTAATTTGGGTAGCTCCCAGCCGTCCCCTTGGCTTTTTAGATCCTTTTAGTGTTTAGTGGTGGTTTCCATTGAACCCACTAAAGGTTAGTCACTTTTAGCGGGGGATCTGAGGGCAGCCCAGATTGGAACGTGTTTGAAGCTGGCCCAGCCCTGGTTCCACCACCTTCTCGGGCCTTTGCAAGTGAGCGTTTTGGGGCAGATGGTGCAACGGGACCCCGCTGTGAATCAGGCGGCTGATGTTTGGGGAGGTCTGGGAAGATGTTTGGGGAGGCCCCCGTTGAAGTGTTGATTTGGCTCACCTCCTGAGTTCATGAACTTTAAACTTTTTGGGAAGACCATTTGTGTGGTAAATATAAAGTTTTGACTTTTTTTTTTTGGGCCATCTACTCAGCCAGTGAGTTGGGGACCTGTGGGTGAAGTTGCTTCGTTGGAGAGCGTTGAAGTGCCGGGAGGTCACAGACAAAGCGAAGCAGTATCTGCGCTGAGGAAGGAGGCGACAGCAAGCTCGGAGATGGCATCTTCTAGTGACAGAGGCAGGGCCATGCCGGTTTCTGGTCAGATCAACGAGCAGCATCCTATTCACATCGAAATCAGTTTAGTGTCCAGAACGCTACTTCCACTACTTGTTTTCTTTCTTTTATACGCCCGCCCCCCGCCAAGACGCATTTGATGTTTTGTGAGAGACCTGCAACATATCGTTTGGGTGGACACCCCTTTGAGTGCACTGACTGATTTTACACAAGGTCCAACCCCCCCCCCCCGCCCCCAGCAAGGGCTGGTACGGGAGAGCTTGTGTTTTGGGAACCCTGAGGCCTTGAAACACATGGCTTACAAAAGTGCCATTTGGAGAATTCCTCTTCGTGGGGGGCGTAAAACAAACGCATGTGCGATGTCAGGTGATTTCGGGGGAAAAAAGACCAAGGCTTCTCTGTTTCCCCGAAAAAAAAGGTCACGACTTCACTCGAAAAAGGCACACCCTAGGGATATCTTTTGGATACCTTCCCCGCCCAGAGTTTGGAGGCGGCAAGGTCCTTGAAGCGCTTGAAGCCATGTTCTACCTTTCTAAATATGTGTTTTTCAAGGAACTAGAAAACCTAGCTGGACGATCATTCATGCTTTCGTACTTGTCCTACTCAATTATGTTGAAGCGTCCCCATGAAATGAAGGATACTGGACCACTGTACCTAAAAAAATAATCCGCCCAAACAAGAGGTATGTAGGCAGCGTCCCTCTTGGGTATATACAAGTGACACAACGTGAGGTTGCTCAAAAGGGCATGCCAATTTTGGACCCTTGACAGGTCTTTCAAGGGACATGTTGAAGGCCCTTTCTTTGAACGGCCGGTACTTATTCAGCAACCAAAAGGAGGGGGGTTCAGCAATTTTGGCACATAGCAGCTTTCCATCTTTTCTGGGGTAGACTTAGGATACATTTTACATTTTACCAGTGACTCAAAGTGAAGCAAGCAATAAAATATACATATATCTGGGCCTAACTCTAATCATGGTAAGCCTTAGCTGGTGGGTTGGATTGGGGATTTGAACCCCTGGTTCTTGTAGCGGATAAATGGGAAACTTCCCAGAACACCTCCCCCAGGTAGCTCAAGCCGCGAAATTTTGGGTGGCCTCGCCGGCAGGAGGGCTGTCCGCAAGTCCCGGCGTGCGGCCGGGGGAGGACCTTTTGGACTTCAATGAGCCCAAGGACGCGGCTTTGTGACGTGTCTTCTTTTGATTGGCTTTACAGGGAATCCGAAAGGACAACTGACATGGCTGTGGGTCAAAACCCTGTACCCCTGGTGAGCATCAAAATAGGTGGCAAATGGATGTTCATCCACCCCAAAATAGAGCCATAGGTTATGCCCCATGGGCCACATCCACAAGAAAAGGCGGTCGTAGTTTGAGACTGCCGCCTGCCAGGGTTTTGTGACTTGTACAAAATCTGCATCCTGCATGTACATGTCCAAGAATTGGCAATGTCTATCGCATGTTCGTCATTCGATACGGGTATGCTTCGGTATGTTGTTTCTTTGACAACGTTTCCCGCTGTGAAGGTTAACAACCTGACTAGTCTGGCCCTCTCTGATTAGTAATAAGGGACGGTCCCAGCCACAAAGAGGTGCAGCTGTTCGCCCGTTTCATTCTGTGCATGGATTTTGGGTAGGCCTCTGTAGTGCCAAGTTTTGATGGCTTGAAGCGGTTCTTGAGCAAACCAAAGGAGACACTTTACTGTTCTTGGCAAGTTTTGTTGTTGTTTTTTGAGGGGGGAGGTTGGTTTCACTTTTAGCAGGGGTCTGCAAAAACACAGTTCTTGCAATTTTCTGAAGGAAAGATGCCCCTGGCGCATGAATCGCCTCCGGTCCTCCCTGCTTTGCCAGGAGCCCAGGATTTCGCGCGGGCGCTTGCCGGACCTGGCGGAGGTGCTGGCGGCGCATGCCGGGTTTACTGCGGACGCAGGCCGGGGTGGACGCGCGCGCGGGTGTCTGTGTGTGTGTGTGTGTCTTTTTTGAAGGGAAGGCAAAAGAGCAAGAATTGTTGTAAACGCCTCGCGTTGCCCGACCTCGGCCAGTCCGCTTTTGGCTCGCTTTGAGGTATATACAGTGCTTTACTTGAAGTGCTGTGTCTAAAGGAGTGAGTGAGTCGGCGCCAAATGCGTGGGCTGGTTCCCATGGCTTCCAGGGCCAGGCAGAGAGCCACCGAATGGCAGTGAGCTTGGGCCTGATTGGTTTCTGGGGGGAATTGTACCGTTCGATTGGTTTCTGGAGGGGATTTGAGAGGGGGAATTTGACCCGCTTCCGGTTTCCAGGGGTCGGGGGATTTGACTGGAGTTGGGCCGGTCTTTAGAAGGGATTTGACTGGTTTCTAGAAAAAAGCGATTGGTTTCTAGAGAGATTTGACCGGAGTTGGACCGGCTTTGACCGGGGGAGTTTGACCGGCTTATAGGGGAAATTGACCGGTCCCAGCCTGGGGCCGACCACTTCCAGGCTCGTTTTAGGCGGACTGGAGGCAGCTAGTGCGGGGATCTTGGCCAATTTCGAAGTGGGGAAGAGATTCTGAAGAAGTTCCTGGAGGGGTCTGACCGCTTCTGGGGTCTAGGAGCTTTGCCGGTGTGTCTGAAATGTGGTTCTTGCGATTGCGTCTTTGTGGGTGTGTCAACGTCAAAAGGATTTTCTCTAGATGTTGGTTCCAAACATTACGCTCAACCATCTTCACTGCAGTTTTAAAAGACATGTGCAATGGTGTTGCAGTGTTAAGAAACATGTACATTTTGTGTTTGGGCAGTTGTCCAGAAAAAAAGGGGTCTAGAAAGAGTGGGGAAGCACCCGCAAAACTACCCTTCAAAATAGGGGTAAACCCTTCTCAGGGGTCTTCCCTTCCCGCCATGTGGTCTCCCGTCCCTGCCGTTGGTTTTGTGTCCGAGTTAGGCCAAAAGCCTTGACCAGTGGAGGGCAACAGAGTAAGTGTGAGATGTGCGCGGGACCACTTCCCTTCCACAACCGAAAAGATGGAGTACTTGAACTCTCCGGGATATCAGAGCGAATGGATCTCAGAGGGTTCGTGGAATCATGCATTGGAATGTCGTGTTCTCTACAGACGCACGTCTTGCCCAAGTTGAGGTCGGCCAGACCTTTCGCCCCTTGGGGCGCATCCCAACCCAGACCATGTATATACATTTGCACGTTTTGGCAGCTCCCATCCCTGATGTTTTTGGGTTCATGGATGAGTGAACAGCTGGTTGATCAACTGGGACCCCGCAACCCATTGCAGGGATCCGGATCACTTTGGGTGAGACAATTCCCAATGAATCCTTCGACTCAGGCACGCCTATGAAGATTGTTTGCCCCCCAGCTTCCCCCGTATGACATGTGCAATACACGTGGCCATTCGCACATGTGGGTGAGTCTCAAAAAACGCGGACCCAACAATGGTGGTTTCCCTGGTCGTTACTCTATGATTCTTGTTTAAACGAACCATAACAACGCGTTTTTTTGGTCATCCTTTCAAGCAGCCCCAACAATTGTCTCAACAAAACAACAGGCCCTTTTGCTCGTTTCCTTGCGGCAGGCTCGCATCCTTCGACCTTCCGGGAGCGAAGATCAGTCTCCGACATCCCGGATGCGCCCCCGTCACGCCGGGAGCGGTGCAAATCGCGGACCTGAGGTAAACAGTAAACAGCGGAAACTGGGTTTTAGGTTTAGGTCTTTAGGCTCTTGTTCTGTACCAATGGCGGAGTAAAAAGAAGTCATTGGATGACCCGATTTGGCGTCCGAAAGTGGTATTTCGCTCAAACATTGTGTTGTTGTGGTTGTTATTGTGTCTGTGTTTATGTGTGCGCGCACGCGTTTTCTTACTGATCACGGTCATACCGCGCTAAGGGGCTAAATGATTGCACTTGTTGTTCTTATGACCATGACTTACTCATCGAAGTGGGCAGGAGGTCGTTGTCCATGAATGTCTACAGGGTTCGCTTCCAAATGGTGGCCGGTCCCATAGGAATTCAATCGGGGAACCTCGAAGATCGCCTCTCTGTTTTCCCAGCAATTGGATCGACGTTCTGCGACGCTGGCGGCGCAAGCCAAGGTTGAGCCATGAATTGGCTGAGTCGCCAAGCTTGAGGCTATTTGGGGGCAACCTTGCTTCAAACTTGTGAACTCTCAGTAGAAGCTTCTGGTAAGCTCACAGGGTCGTACTGCGGGTTCCGGCAAGGTGGGCAAGGGGGGGGTTATTTGGAGGGCACCTGCCTGTGTTTGAAGGGAAACCAAAGACAGAACACACATGATTTTGTTTGGAGGTGCTGTCATAATCAGACAAACCCAGAAATCTTAGCAAGTATATCGGTGGGCCAAAAACAATGGCCAAGGCTTCCGATTGGGAAATTCGTGGCCCGCAGGAGAGCCATCGAGACACTCGCTCCTGGCTAGAAGAGCACAAGGAGGAGGAGTGACCAGCGAATCGACCTTTTGATCTTTTGTCTTCCTCGGTTGGGTCTACTTTTTGATTGCCAGACTTAGCTTCTACATTGTTTGACATTTTGCCTTTCGGACTGTTCATGTTCCATTTCATGGAAACAATTGCCGACATTTGGACACCCATTTCATGACTTGTTTCAGTCTTTACTTCTCCCACAACCCCACTCCAATTTGTTTAGGCCCCTTTCGTGGTGTTTGTCATGAGCTTGAGAGGCTGGTGATTTTCTGGTCCTTTTGGCCGGTTGAATGGACTTCTTGGGTCCGAAACATCGGAATTCCATCTTGCCATCCACAGCCGAGAGGCCCCGCCCTGGACTTCCATTCAGCTTGAGGGTCGCCCCTTTTTTGGTTGGTTTGGGAAATTCAAAGGTGTTTCCAAAAAAGGGTAGCCCTTTTTGTGTGGCTGAAAGGGAAAATCACGAGTGGTTCGCCCTTTTTTGAGCGGCTTAAAGAGAGAGGTTGGGTGGCTCAAAGGGCATTGTCAATGGGTGGTGTTTCCAAGCAGGGTCGCCTTTTTGGGTGGCTTCAATGGTGTTTCCAAGATGCCCTTTTTGGGTGGCTCAAAGGGACTAGGTCCCCCAGTAGTGCCCTTTTACCGTTTCTCTTTTGGGGGAGGGTCCCCCTACCAAAATATAGACAAACCAGAAAAACAAAATCGGGTACCCTTATTCTATCCTCTCAAATCTGGAATACCTAGGGGAGTTGCTCGCAAATGACTAGCTCGGCCGAACGTCCAAGTAGAACAGGTGATCGATGTCTCGAGCTTCCGGGGGTTCTTTTCACTCAGCCGAGTTGTCGATGGGAAGCCATGGATGTTTCTAGGGATACCTTCCATTTCCATTCTTTCCAGGGATCCGGATCTTTCTAGAAAGCCTCCGGAAACCCAGGGAAAACGGCGATCGGTTTTGGAAAAGAGCGATGCTTGAAAATAATGGAAAAGGCGTAAACCCTAGAATGACTTGCAACCTGCAAGCTCCAAGATTCTCTCAAGGAATGAATCTCTCAGCTGGCTTGAGACAACACAGTGCTCTCCTGCAGATTGTAGAAACCCCTCCTGGATGCCCCCCTTTTATGTTCCATGTCAACTTCCAGGAATTGTCTGCAAAGCCCAGGCTTGGTCCATTAAACCATTGTCCGCTTCGATGGGTGTGAGGCTGTTTCAAAAATGGGCCCGTTTCTCCAAACGGCTGCCTTGCCGGTTGGTTTCCCTCTACGCGCATGAACAAGAGGGTTTCCCTATAAGACGATGCCAGAAAGCATCCGGCACAGCTCCGGCAAATCTCCACGGGCCGCGCCGAATGCACGATGCGCTCTTGGTGCATAACCTATCCCAGCTCCAGGATCGACGCGTCCCTCCAAAAAATGCAAGTCGCCACGGAACTCCGGATTTGCCCGAAACAAGAGCCACCCGCCCCAAGCAAACTCCCTCACTTCCTGAGTTCATGAACTTTAAACTTTTTGGGAAGACCATTTTAGTGGTAAATATAAAGTTTGGACTTTTTTGGGGCCATCCACTCGGCCAGTGAGGGACTCCACTCAAAACACAGGCCCAAAACCATCCCCTTAGGTTCGAGCCCGAGCCAGGAGAAGCTTTTGGCCCAGCTGCCGCGCTTCGAGCAGCTCCTGGACGAGCAGGAGGAGGAGGCGGACGGGGCTGGATCGATGGATCGAACCTGGCTGGTTCGTTGGTGGGTGGGTGGGTGGGTGGTGGGTGGTTGGTTGGTTGGTTGGTTGGTTGGTTGGTGGGTGGGTGGTTGGTTGGTTGGTTGGTGGGTGGGTGGTTGGTTGGTTGGTTGGTTGGTTGGTTGGTTGGTGGGTGGTTGGTTGGTTGGTTGGTTGGTTGGTTGGTGGGTGGGTGGTTGGTTGGTGGGTGGGTGGGTGGTTGGTTGGTTGGTTGGTGAGTGGGTGGTTGGCTGGTTGGTTGGTTGGTGGGTGGGTGGTTGGTTGGTTGGTTGGTGGGTGGGTGGTTGGTTGGTTGGTGGGTGGGTTGTTGGTTGGTTGGTTGGTTGGTTGGTGGGTGGGTGGTTGGTTGGTTGGTGGGTGGGTGGTTGGTTGGTTGGTTGGTGGGTGGTTGGTTGGTTGGTTGGTGGGTGGGTGGGTGGGTGGTTGGCTGGTTGGTTGGTTGGTGGGTGGGTGGTTGGTTGGTTGGTTGGTGGGTGGGTGGGTGGTTGGTTGGTGGGTGGGTGGGTGGTTGGCTGGTTGGTTGGTGGGTGGGTGGGTGGTTGGTTGGTTGGTGGGTGGTTGGTTGGTTGGTTGGTTGGTGGGTGGTTGGTTGGTTGGTTGGTGAGTGGGTGGTTGGTTGGTTGGTTGGTGGGTGGGTGGGTGGGTGGTTGGTTGGTTGGTGGGTGGGTGGTTGGTTGGTTGGTTGGTTGGTGGGTGGGTGGTTGGTTGGTTGGTTGGTTGGTTGGTGGGTGGTTGGTTGGTTGGTTGGTTGGTGGGTGGGTGGGTGGTTGGTTGGTTGGTTGGTGGGTGGGTGGGTGGGTGGTTGGTTGGTTGGTTGGTGGGTGGGTGGGTGGTTGGTTGATTGGTTGGTGGGTGGTTGGTTGGTTGGTTGGTTGGTTGGTTGGTTGGTTGGTGGGTGGGTGGTTGGTTGGTTGGTTGGTTGGTGGGTGGGTGGGTGGTTGGTTGGTTGGTGGGCGGGTGGGTGGTTGGTTGGTTGGTGGGTGGGTGGGTGGGTGGGTGGGTGAGTGGGTGGGTGGGTTGGTTGGTTGGTTGGTGGTTTGTTTGTTTGGTTGGCGGGTTGGTTGGAGCCAATCTTACCTCAGTTGTCCAAGAGGCGAATCGACCATTTAACCTGTTGGTTTCCCTGCGTTGGTCCATTTTGGTGGTACCCAAAGGTTAGCCTTTTATTTCCAGGTCCCCTTGTTCAACTGTCCCTGAGTTCGGCTTCGTCACTTTTTGGGGTTTGGCAAGGTTTTGTTTGGCCAATCCATTCGTTGGGAAGTGAGACGACCAGGCCCTGCACCCATGGGAAACAAAAGGTCGGCCGTATAAAAGAATGCGTTGAACCATTTTTAAACCAGGGGTTGGCCCAGCCCTGGCTGCAACCCCAGCGGACTTGTGGGCACTTGGACCTCCTTTGAATGCTCTGAGCTCAAAATATATTGATGTCAGTTGCTTGTGTTTCGTGGCTCCTTACTTTTTGGTTATGATTCTTGTTTTTTTTGGCGTTTATTCGGGCTCGACCCCCTTTGTGAGCATCCCGTGGAGTCCAGCCTCACCCTTTTTGCTTTGGTGGGTTCCCTGAACATGAAGCTGACCTCAACAAGGATTCCCCTTTCTACAAGGGTTTCAGCTGTTTCTTGCTCACTACGGGATCCCTACAGGATGTCCCGGTTGGGGGGGCTGGTTGTTGCTTTCTTGCTTTTTGCTTGTTTCTTTGGTGTTGAACGTTTGTGTTTTAGTTGCTTTGGTTCTTTGATGTTGACCTAGGTGTTGGGCCGTTTCATGATGTAGTTGATCTGGTTCTTGGAATTCACCACTAGCACCCAACTTCATTGGACTAGCCGTATTCCACTTCCTACTCTGCAGATATTCACACGGAACCCCAAACACTCGCATTAGGATTGTTTTTTGTTTTTTTGGGAATCGGTCTAAGGGCCAACTTGCATACCCCAAATGCACATACCCCAAAGTTGGTGGTGAAACCATGGGTTATACAGGGTACTTACCCCAAAAACCATTTCTATAATTTTACGACCGAGAGGTGTATGTCCATTTGGGGTACAATTAACAAGGAACCTGACAGGGGTCCTGGAAGATCATTTTTCTTTTAACGGGGCCCGAACGTCAGGTTCCATGTGAAAAGGGTCGGAGGGTAAGTTGGTAGTATCTAATTATAACCATAATCAAATTTGATTTTGTTCAAGTCCTTCTGATTTGTAGGTTCGGTCCACCCGGGTGCCAGGTCCCGCTGAGCTTTGCCGCCTACGAGATGGAGGAGGACGCCTTTGGGGCGGAGGAGCCAGAGGAGGAGGAGGAGGCGGAGGAGGAGGAGGAGGAGGAGGAGGCGGGGATCCCACCAGAGGTGTCGAATTGATGGGTTCGTTGGCTTGGAAATAGATGGGTTCTACTGGTTTTGGAAGGTTTTGTTTGCCCCATTCTTGGGAAGCCCAGCTATTTTTTCCAGAAGATGACACCAAGAGCGGGGGATGTGCCACGTTTGTTTTTTCTCCCCCCAACAGCTGAAAGCTTTGGGGTCTCAGGCCCAGATAGTCTCCGGGGTGGTCCGGGGCGGCCCTGAGGTAAGGTTCCACGAATGTTCCACCAGGGTTCCACGAGGTTCTGCGAGGGCTGCGGGGTGGTGCGAGCCTTAGAAAGAGCACCGCATGCTGTTGGGGATATCACCCGAGCTTCTTTTTTTTTCTGGCGCGCAGGTGGCCGAAAACGCCCTCCCCGCCCTCGGGCCAGTTAAGGTCCAGCTGCTTGGCAGTCAGGGCGTGGCGAACAAATAAAAAGCTGGGGTTGCGCAGGTTTTAGTCTACCTAGGTGCCCCAGTAGTGCTCTTTTTAACCCCTTTTTGAAGGATTCCCCTACTAAAACAGACTACAGAAAAATGGTACCCTTGTTCTAACCCCTGCTGGAGAACCCAGCTACCTGTCCATCTGCCAGGGATCCATTTTTGAGCCCTGTCTTTGAGCCACAATGTTGAATCAGGCGAGATCGTCCCGGAATTTGGCCGGGTCGTTTTTCCTTTTTCGGCGTGAAGACAAGCTACCTTACCAGGCTCCAAACAAGTATGCACGACTTCTCCCTAAGTTAACCGCACCGCTGGATTTTTTCATTGAACCTGCCAAAAGGATTGGTTGTTCTGTCCTCACGCCAGATGGCAGTGGTTTCCCTCAAATCCATAGCTGTCCCACTACCGACGGCGGATTAGGATTGCAGTGGGGTGTTCTCGCGTGCCCTGCTTTGCTGCTTGCCATTTCCACGCCATGCCACCATCCCTGTGAGATTAGGGGACCCCCTTTTTCCGCATTTTGAATGAACAACTTACTCGGGTGTTCGGCTAGCTTCCACTTGGTTCCCCCAAGTGGAGTTCACCCTGTCAGTAGTGGGTTGTTGCCCAAGTTGCTCGCAAATTGCTAACTTGGCCGAGTGTCGAAGTAGAACAGGTGATCGATGTTGGCTTCCGAGTTCTAAGTGACTCAGCTGAGGCAGGAAATTGATGAAACCGTCAAGGCGCTGGCATCACAGGAGCCACTTTTCCTAGGATCCACACCCCCAGTCGGTCGCTGGTCGCCCCTGTTTTCCCCCAAATGAGAACCCCCCCCCCATTTTGGCCGTTAAACATACGTGGAGAACAGGGAAGGGGCCTTCGGATTCTGGATCCCATAAGGTTCAGTTGGAAGCTGGTGGGGTGCATGCGAGCCCAAAGATGACCAAACCCCAATGGCAGAAAATTGGCGCAGTTTCATGTGGCTTTTGGTCTTAGCTTCTGGGTCCAACAGCTGAGCCGTTATGTCGTGGGTAGGCCCTATGGACTCAAAAAGACGGAGGCTTGAGGCTGAAAGAATCATCACCCAGGCTGGTGCTTGTTGCAAGTTTGAATGACTTCCGCTGCCTTCCAGAGCAAACCTCTCGGAGGAAATTCTCAGTTTCGGCTTCGTCGGGGCAAATTTACCCCTTCTTTACTCTGACGCTTGGCTTATCATGAGCTATGTTGAAGGGGTGTGGTGGTACAACCTTTGCAAGTTGGATCTAAAAGGACAGCTCAGAGTGTGTCTATGTGTGTGTCTGTTGAGGCTCTGCACTTCTTTCTTTCTTTTTCCTTGTTTTTTTTTTTGGGGGGGGGGGGTGGTTTTAACGGGAAACCAAAACAAAGCCACCCGTCTTGGGGGTTCCCGTCTTGGGGGTTCACGTCTTGGGATGCAAACCCGTAATATGGTCCTTGGGCTTTCGAAGTTGACCACTTTGCTGAAGCCCTTGAAGCCAGTTGAAGCCCTTTGCGGCTCTGTGGTGGACAGCATTTAGGTGGGAGACTCATCTCCACCAACCACTCTTGAGGGGGCTCCAACTCTTAAAATCCATGGCCCAATGTTCGGATTGGAGCATTTTTCAAATCGAAGACTTGAAATAAGAACTGAATCCCTCAAGTAAACCACCGACAGCATTGTGAGTTCGCTTTGTCGTCAGGTGAGCTCTCCCTAAAGTAGGCAGCCGGATCCTGAGATGTCTCGGGATTTGGATGGAGGAGCCCAGTTTTGAATCATTACACCCAAATATGTTGTGTGGTCTTGTTCGCTGACAGCTTGGTTGGTTTTCTGGTGGCAATTTTTCGGTTGGGTCCCAGAAATAGGTCATGCCGCATGCCTCAGCTTTTGCCGCACCAAACAAAAATAGGAGATCCCCGCCGGGGTCAGACATTGTGGTCGCCATTTCGGGTCACCCGGCCCCGTGGGCGGGAAACAGGGATCCTTCAAGGATGCATCCAAACACCACCTGCTTTTCAAGGATTCGGATTCTCATCAGCTGACATGTCCGTTGACATGGCTATGTTCTAAGAAGCCAGGGACCATAGACAGGAATTCCATGTTTATGGTGGGTGGTTAGGCCAATGTAGAAATTCCTGCCAGTTATGAAATATAGACTGCCTTGTATTTTGCCTTCACAAGGTTCACTATGGCTGTGCCATTTTTGTTAGGGGAACCCCATGTTGGTTGTTTTAATCAGGGACGCCAACGGGACCACCTACCGTTTGCAGTGTTGTCCCCTAAAAAAAGGGGAGAGGGGTACGCTGTGGGCCCTAGATATGACCTGATTTGTTTTTTGCAGACGCCTAAACGGGATACTTCAAGGTAAATTGACTCAACGCCCTAATGTCAACCCCGGATTAATAAACCCCTGGTTGACTAATAGGGGGGTGTCTCCTTTTAGTGGGGATTCAGACCACTTTTGGGAACACCCCCCTAATGGGACGGGTTCTACTTAGATCCTGGGTCAACACTAGGGCCCACAGCGTACCCCTCTCAAAAAGGGACACGCCAGTGGAACCAACCGCAGGATGACGACAAAGCCGCGTCCTGGGTGCCGGAGGCTCACCCTGCGGGCTGAGAAAGAAAGAGGCGGAGCGGCTGAAGCACCTTCCGAGGGCTTCTTCAGGTTTTGGGGGGTGGGGGGTGTCTCAAGAAAGCTTGGTGAGCCATCCGGCGCCTTGGGTTGTTGGCTGTTCGGTTGATGTAGTGGTTGGGTGTCCATTCAGCCCGCGAAAAGTGAACAACTGTTGCGAGGGGATCTGAAAACGGACAGCCCAGAAAGTGGGGAGAAGCGACCACAAGGTTTGTTTCAAGGCAAAGCATGGAACTGAAGAGGAGAAGCAAGCGATCACTGTTCGTTTCTTGAGACACTGCAGACAGCCCTCGTGGATGTTTGCCAGGCGACATGCTGGCATTGCTGCGCATGCGGATCTGATGTGACAGGGTACTGCCTGACTTGTGCTGTGCTACTGAAATGCGTGGGCTCAAGGTACCACATGTTCAGGTTTTGTTTGGTCCAGTGAGTGACTCCGAATTCAGACAATTTGTTACAAATCGACTCCATCCCTTCACTTCAAGAGCTAAAAAACCGTGTCACCCGCGCATTCGTTGAGACATTCTCCGCGGACGGTAAGAAGCTTCCCCGCGGGAGTCCGGGGGGGCCATGGCGGGCAGTTGGAGCCCACTTTGGCGGTGGCCTGTGATGTGCCTGGTGTGGCACTGAGAGAATCGGATCTCGCGTGCCCAAGGCGAATTAAAGGTTTTTACCCGAGTCACGATCAAAACCCGGAAAATTGGAGGGTAGTAACTAAGGACAATCCGAGCGACAAATGGCTGGGGATATCTGTCTGTTTTATTCTTTACACTGGTTTGGGCCCACCATTTAAGCAGGGTTTTTGATTGTGACTCACCTGTTGTTCTCCTTGTGTTGGTCCCATGGACCTTCGATTTCAGATTAGATATCCTGTGTTGGTTTTGGTTTCCCAATTCTGATGTTCTGGCTTCCCTGGATTTGGTTTTGGCTCGAGCTAAGTAAAAGCGACGCAAGGGAATGAGGATTTGGGCCAAAACGGCGAGCCGTTCTTTGCTCTCTTTTTTTACCAAATACTCATACAGCTCACCTTCTGATTAGGTTCGTCAAGGAGATGGTTCCAGGTATGAGCCGTGCCTTCAGTAGGGAGTGAATAGAGGTTTCGTTGGAATTAAGCGTTTGAGATCACAGAAAATGGTTGACGAAGTTGGTGGCCATTGTCGCAATAAAGGGTTGAAAGGTTGAAAGATTGGGGGTTGCCCACCCGGGGTGAAAGGTTGAGGGAAAGCCACCAGTAGGGTTTAGGGGGCGCTCCCTCCCTATGCAACCTGCAAGTAGCTCAATTGCGTTTCTGGACCAACTTGGGAATCGGCGAGGCCACAAGTCTTGGGTTTTTTTGCCACTCCAGGAAGCGAGCTTCGGTACACTTGGGAGGTCAAAGCGTGCTAGGTGCGTGATGAAACTCACATCGCTATGAACTCCAAGAGGGATCCACCTTACAAGTGCTTGGTGAAAATCAATCCCGACCCAGAAGATGTCTGGCAAAGGGTCCCCTTGTAACATGTATGACCCTTTTGGTTCGCCGTCCTTGCGATGCCGCTTCAAGCCGTGCGAGGCAGTCGCCGCGTTTTGGCCATCAAAGGCATTCTTGACACCCAGGCGGGCTCAGCTTCGATTCAGCTCGGAGAGTTGGATCTGCACTGAGAGAGGTCTTATGGTCTCAGTTGTTCAGTGGCACCAAAATTTTCTTCCAACCTTTTTTTTGTTGGTGGCCCCACTAAAAATGGTCTCCCCAAAACAGGGTTCCCCTTTTTTTTTGCAGGGTCACTGAACAACTGAGTGGTTTTCCCTCCCAGTGCTTCCAGTTAAACAGGTAAAGGGAACCTCTGGAACCAGGAGGAAAATCGCTGGTTCTCGTGGTAACTTGGATCGGGGTAGAGGTTGGGAGTGGGGAGTCGTCCAGGGCGCTCTCCATGTTGACTTCCCACTGTGTTCTCCCAATCCGTGAGTCCTTCGGAACCATGCCTGAACCGAGCTGATTCAATCCGTGATCCGCTGTTTCAAGCCCTCCCCGCACCTCCTCGAAAATTTAGGCCTGCACGTCTTGTTTTGGGAAACAAGGGGGAGGTTTTTTCTGGGATGCAAAGCTTGGTCCTGGTCGGTGCCCGAGCGCATTGGCAGGCAACTGAGTCGCTCCTCCAAAGCCACGCACGTGGCAGTTTCCAGCAAGTCAGGGGCTTAGCTGTGATCTGAGAAAAAGGGAGGACCATACTAATCAGAGGAATCACAAGCAAGATCTGAAGTAATCCCCCAAAGGAACCCGCCCAACCCTGGTTGTGTCCGGCTGACAGTTGAAGTTGACATTCGGCAATCCCCCAAAAGAGATTGGTACATGTGCTTGCTTGGTTTGAGGGTACCCCTTTTTCGGGGTGGTTTGAAAGGGAAACCTAAAGGAAACACCACCACAACCAAACCAATACCTACGCAACTCTAAAACGCCAAACATCAAATCAAGTCAAGCAATAAAAACAAACGTCATATCTAAAAACAAATTAAGCCCCATCAAAGGTAAAACCCTTCTGCTTCCGAAGTTGAAAAAAGCTTGGCACCTCGCTCGAGGCCTCTGCCATCGACGGCGCAGGAGGGAGTGGCTGAGTCAAGTTGAGGATCCATGTGGATTCAACCGCCTTCTCATTGGAAGTAGAGTTTTGGTAGTCTTTCCAAACTCGAGCTCTGCTTCCATTGTCAGAGAAAGGAGATTGTTTAAGGCTTCAGGGACCTTCTTTTTTGTTGCCCTGAGAGGAGTGCCTGGTTGCAAGCAATTTCTATACAAGCTGCCAGCGGCAACGTTGGATTACCTCAGATAGGCAAATCCCCTGGCAACGTGTCTGTGAGCCTTGTTTCAACACACCACACTCCCCTGGTACA